>JAHLSL010000041.1:1322487-1348256 GCA_025920805.1 Petroica traversi
ACCACCTTATTTTAATATCTGAGCACCCCACAGCATGTGCTGAGAGATTATTGTAGAGATTGAAGTGTGTTGTTCTACCAGCTTTCTCAAGCACTTTGGAGTTCTGCTTTCAGCAGTGTTCATTTAAGAAGTTGACCAAAATGCTTCCTTGCAGTAGATGCCATTTCCTAGGGAGGTATAGCACTCTAGATCTTATCTGGACCTCTCATAGGTTTACTGGATGTCTTTTGCAACCTTAGAATTGCTCATGTTTGATTGTGGGAGGCTTAAACAGTTGTGACTCCAATCAATATTTAGTGTTAAAACAGGTGCTTTTGTTTAACTGTGATGCCTAAATATATATGTGAGCGGAAGAAAAATAGCCAAGTCACTTGAAAGTAAAAAAATAAAGATTGCTCCAGTACTAAGTGAGTTTGATATGCTGTGGGGTTTAGGATTCAAATCTTGTTTGGGGTTTTGGTACCACTGCTGAAAAATGCCTTTGCAAGGAGTCTGTAATGGTGGTTGATTTTCCCATGGCTGCAAGCTGTGGGAACAGGTGGTCACTGCTTTGTGGAAAGCTGTTAAGATACTTTGCAGTAAATGGCCTGAAGTGTGAAACAGGGTGAGACAGTTTACTGTTGCTGGCTCTGTTATCTTTCTTGAGGAATTCAGAACTGTTGGATTTTTAGTAGGTTGTTTTTTAACAAAGAAAAAAATTATCATTGTGGCTCTGTTCTGTTGAGATAGTAGAGCTCTGGCTTATTTTAAGTAGACATCAACAATAAACCACGTACCTCAGAATTGGCAAAACTTCATGGGAATAGTGCAGCTTTCTAAACCTCTCTAACCTCTTAGAAGAGATGTGCCCTTAACTTTTGAGGCTACAAGGTATACTGCTGTTCAGAGCTTGTTAGTCAGTTAACCCCTGAGTGAAGGAGAGGAGCTGTTTTTGAAGCTCCCTTTCTGAAAAAGTGGGATCTATTCTCATTCAGTCTTGCCTGACTCTTTATGTGTAGTAACTGAATGCAGCTTCAATTTCTGCTCACGTTTTGGGGCAATGTTTAGCCCATGCTGATGGTGGCTGTACACTGAAACCATTGCATTTGTAGCTTCAGTTTTGTTAATTCAGTAGCTATAGTTTTGGTCAGGATGAAGTTGCAGAACTAGTGCCAGAAGGTGCCTTGTCTTGTTTATCAGTTGGTTTCCAAGGAGCCTAAATCAAGAAATACCAGAAATCAGGCCGTGTTAAAATACCTTGCATCATGTGGTTTCTCTGTGTGTAACAGCTCAAATATAGCTGGTTTAAGGTGCTAAGGTAATCAACAGTAGGGGCATTTTCATGTGTTTCAGTTTCTTACTAATTAGGGTTTGAGGGAACACTGTTTTGGGGTATGTGCTACTGATTGGGAAAGCTGAGTGATTTCCTGTAATGATTTATATTCACTTACTACACAAGGAAAACACCTGGCTCATACTGCGAGCAGTTCTAAGCTGTTTGACTGAAACTGTTTGTAACAGCTAAGCACACTTCCCCCCAGCCTGTTTAAAAGTACTAATGTGTGAATTACACACAAAATCCCACATGTGGAAGTGCCAGCATTTATCTCCTCTGTTACAGGAGTGCTGTACAGTTTAAGCTGTGTCTTTTCTAGTTCTTGGAAAGCTATTCCTCCAAGAGTGCACAGCTAATGAGTGAAAGGCAAGAAACAATTCAAATTTTCCTCACTTGAGTGGAAGAATTGTGATAGGATGTGAGTGAGAGCCTCTGGACTCCCTCTCGTGGCCAGCAAAACAACCCATTCACATTGTGGTGATGGACAGGGCTTTTAATACTTGCAGTATCTGCATCAGGCTCTGATAGTGTTACAGCACTGATGTGCCTCACAGATTGAGGTTTATTTTGGGAAGCTGTGGGCAGGGAAGCCAGGCACCCTTTAATGGAGCTCCTTCTGCTGAGGACTAGTACAGGGTGATGCTTGGGGTGGGGAGGATGGTAAGATTTTGTCCAGGTACCAAATTGCCATCTGGAACAAGTGTCAAACTCACATAGTTAGTGAACTGATTTGAATCACATGGGAAAAATGATGTAAAAGTTCTGAAGAGTATTGTATTCTTGGGGAAAATGGGTTAAGAGATTTCTTTCTGTTTGGCTGATGTGTGGTGTCTGCTGTTAGGATTTCTTTATCCTTCCAGCTGCCCACTGATTTCTGCACAGCTGTGGATCAGTTCAGTACAGCTGGGAGTGAGGCAGTTTGAAGAAAGGTGATCTTGGGAGAATGATTAAGTGTAACTAGAAATGTGCAGCTTAACTGCAGCAGAGTTAATGCTGATTTAAAGCACTGGTGGTCACACCATTAATAATGCTTTCTGAATGGGGCAAACTGTAGTGAGACTGCATTGGTTGCCAGTCAAGTTGGCTGCTCAGAGTATGCAGTGGTAACCTAAGGGCTCTTCAAAGCTGGTAGAAAGTGGGAAAACAAGTTATCATCCAGCATTGATTTGGTGTTGGGTGGAATGGTAATTGTATAACACACATTATGATATCTTGGGGCTGGTGATGGTCAGAAATGGCAGGCTTGTCTGGAATTTCCAGATCTACACCAGTAACTGGAATTGTGCTAGTGCTTTTTTTTACCTGCTGAACCTTATATAGCATTAACCACAGCAATTTTGATTCCTTCTTGAGACCTCACCAGCTCCAGTGTGTGTGATGCCTGTATTGCTTATAAGCTGAACTGTCCAGGGAAGTGAATACATAAACATTTATGGTGTGAACAGCCTTGAAGTGTTCAGGGTGACTGAACCTGGCCTAGTAAGGCTTAGTGCTTCAAATAAGTGTTTGGTCAGTGGCCACTGTTGAACAACTGTAATATAAACTTTCAGTGCTGTATTTCACAGGATATGAAACAACATATTGGGAAACCTGGGCTGTCAAATTAAAACACTAAATTGAACAGGCAATCTGGAATAGATGGTTTGAGTCACATAAATCTTACCTGGGTGTGAACTGAAACTCATCTCTTGATTTATTTTTTAATTTTTTTTTTCCTAGGAGGAACTGCTGGATATTAAAGAGCGTCCCCACTCTAAGAAAAGACCTTCTTGTCTTTCTGAAAAATATGACAGGTATTTTCTTGATTATACAAAGCCTTTATGCATTTATTTCAAAATAAAAGGTTAAATTGCAAAAAAACACTTAGCTAAGAAGTGCTCTTGTGTTGGTGGGAGGTATATGTGCCACACAGTTCAGACTGCTACAGAGTCCAGTTGTCAGAAGTGCTAATCTACTAGGAAAGGCTCAGTGCTCTGGCCAGGGATTTTGTTCTTTGAACAGCGATTATTTTCTGCTAGGTCTCATAATTTCACACACACAAGTCTTACAGACTTGCATGAAAAGGTACCAGGAACATAGAGGGGTGTGTAGTACAGACTGGGTCAGGCTGTGTCAAGCTGCCTTGCTTAGTGGATTACTCTCCCATGTTGGTGCTGTACCTCAATAAAAGTGAAGGTGAGTGTTCTTGGCTGGTGTTTGTAAGTTTATTAAGCAGCAGTTTCTTTACTATTCAGTTGAATTTGTTGTACAAGTATGAGATTGAGCTAAAATTATCTGAATGCTTAAGAGCAGCACCATATGATCTACATGAACTGTGTTTCAGTGTACCAGGCAAGCTTTACCAATAACTAGTCTTCTAAAATCTGATACTGGGTGTTATACTTCCTTGCTGTTACAGAAGAGATCCAAATACCATGTGTGAGGTAGTAAACCATAGTAAGGCAGATTTAGAAGTTGGGTATGAAAGATAATTCACTTGTACAGGTTGCTAACCAGTGAATTCTAGGTTTCCAGCAGCAGCATTATGAAGTATTTATTAGATTACAAGGTAGCAAATAATCCTGCAATTTTACTTTCCTAGTGATGGTGTCTGGGATCCAGAGAAGTGGCATGCATCTTTATATCCAACTTCAGGAAGAACTTCACCAGTGGAAAGCTTTAAAAAAGATTTGGATTCAGATCGGACTTCTCTTATGCGTAGGATAGTAGGTGAGTGTGCTCAAAACTGAACTGGGGCTGTTGGCAAAACCTTTCTGTTGGGATAACACAAAGGAGATAAGCAAAGTCTCTGAAAATTGTTGACTGCATAGTGTCAAAGAAATCTTGGCTGTTCCAACCCAGTGGGTTTTCTGGTGACTCTTGTCTGAGAACAAACCTGGGCATCAGTCAGTTATATCCTCCATGTGATAATGAATACACATGTAAAATGGAAGTGCTGGGACAATTTCCCTGCAACTCAAGGCTGAGTTCTTAAAAGACCTATAATGGGAAAGCAGGTGCTTCCTAGGAGACTGCAGTGGTTTCTCAATACCCAGCTGTAATTTTTTTGTTTGCCCTTCCTGTGGTCTCAGCTAGGTTAGCTTCCCAGAAGTAAATCATGAGTATTTTTCTTTAAAAGCCCTGGGATAGCAGCAAGGCTATGGAACAGAAGGCTGCTATACAGGCAACTCACTTGTCTTTATTAATACATTAAATTCAGTTGTTTTGTGTGGTCTTTGACTTGCAGATCCAAGAGAGCGAGTGAAAGAAGATGACCTGGATGTTGTCCTGAGTCCCCAGAGGCGGAGCTTTGGAGGTGGCTGCCATGTGACTGCATCTGTCAGCTCCCGGCGGGCAGGGAGCCCCCTGGAGAAGGACAGCGACGGCGTCCGAGTGATCGGCGGCCGCAGGATCGGCAGCGGCAGGATCATCTCCTCCAGGAACTTCGACAAGGACCATCGGGGGGGAGATTCCAGGGATGCCAGAGACCGCGATCGCGACAGGGACTACAAGGATAAACGCTTCAGGGTTTGTTCCTTCTTCTCCTGGGTGTGTGTACAGCTGGGGGCGTTGCACTAGAAGTACCAGGGGCAGGTGAGCTGCATGCAGCAGTGAAGTGTTCTGGCCAGCTGGCCATTTATGGTCAGGGTGTGAAGGGTGAGCACTTGGTGCTTCAAAACTTCATTACATTCCTTCAGAGAGCTCCACAGGGATACATGTAATCCTGTTGATCAGACAAGCCTTGCCTGTGGCTGACTCTTATTAGCAAGATATTCAAAAGTCTAATAGTTCATTTGTAGTTCTTGGCTGTTGTCAGGAGAGTTTGACTTCATTGTCTTTAACTGCAGCAAATGGGAGCTTTCCATGCTTTCAGGTGGT
This sequence comes from Petroica traversi, assembly GCA_025920805.1. Lineage (NCBI taxonomy): Eukaryota > Metazoa > Chordata > Aves > Passeriformes > Petroicidae > Petroica > Petroica traversi. The sequence goes on from JAHLSL010000041.1 coordinate 1,327,661, forward strand.
TTTTTTACACCTTTTTTTTTAAAAAAAAGGGGAACTGCTAACTCTCAGGCTACAAAACTAAGTTTATAGAAGCACTTGCAGATCAATAGCTTTCAGGTAATGAAGTAGAAATTCAGCTGTAAAGCTTAAAATTAAGGAGCATACAGGGAGGATGTATAAACCTTTAAAAATACCCAGAACTGGTGTGAAAGGTGGAAGTCAGGGAACAATCTTATAAAGCAGCATTTTCTTAATGCTAATGTTTTTAATCTGTCCCTTCAGCGGGAATTTGGTGACAGCAAACGCATCTTTGGGGAGCGAAGAAGGAATGATTCCTACACTGAAGAGGAACCTGAGTGGTTCTCTGCTGGCCCTACAAGTCAGTCTGAAACCATTGAGCTCACAGGCTTTGATGATAAGATTTTGGAGGAAGATCACAAAGGGAGAAAACGTACGAGGCGACGCACGGCCTCACTGAAAGAAGGTAAGGGCAAATTCACAAGAGCTCTCTTGTCTGCTAGTGGGAATAGAGGGGACTGGTACAGATCCAGATCAGTGTCAGTAAGAACCTTTCTCTTAAACTTGCATAGCTTTTGGTCACCCTGAAGCACAAGATGTAAAGCCTGTAGTAGTATTTGTAATGTGAAAGATCAATTAGGTGATAAATTACTTTTTTTTTATAAGAATGGGAGGATTGAGAGGCTGGGAAGAAACCTTGTATGGACATTGAATGATATCAGGAGTTGATAGGTTATTCTAAAGGTTTTGTTCATTTCTATATCCTGCTGGGTGCTGAAGGCTCTGTTTAAATTAAACTAATGCTCTGAGGTACTTGAAATATTTTTTCCTTATGGTAATACTAACATTAGAAACATTGATCTGGCCATACAGCTGTCAGTAACATAGCTTTAAACTGATTTTGGAGACTTGAATTTGTGTGTAGTAATTGGATTATTACAAAAAAAAAAAGCTGCAGTGTGGCAAGAGAGATTATTTTTTTTAATGCCAGAATTTCTGCAGGTGGATAACATAACTGAATTATAGTGCAGCTCCAAGTACAGGAATTTATAGCCATATGACAGCCTTTTTGTAGTGCCTGTGCAAGCTGGTTGAATAGTCTTTAAAGTGAGAAGTGCCTTGCTCCTGATGAAGGAGAAGCAGTATTTTTCACATGTTGACTATTTAGAACCCATGTCAAGAAGGCAGGAGCTGCCAAAGGATTCCTGATGGAAAAACAGCAGCAGCTGTTGACTTCCTACAACAGCTGTAAGTGTTTGGTGTAGTGGCCCAGTCTGATCAGGATTCAGTTTGTGCACAGTTCAATAGCATTTCTTATTTTTTGAGCTAGATAGTCTTACCAGGCTAGAAACTCTGTGCTAGGAGCTGTAGTTGGTGCTGTTCTCTCTTGCAGAAGCCAGCCCAGTGTAATTGGTGAGGTATCAGCTGGGGGCTGGCTTCCTCTGGGCCTGTGCTTCTAATCCCAGGGCAAGCAAATTGGCTGTCAGGCACTGTTCCCACAGGAAATAGTCAAGTTCAGACATTCAGCAATCACTTCATTTTCTTTTAAGGCATAGAATGCAATGGTGGAGTGGCAGAAGAGGATGAAGTGCAAACTGTCCTTGCCAATGAAACTCCAGCTGATCAAGAAGTTCCTAGAGAAGCTGTTTTACAAGAACCAGCTCCAGGAGAGTTTGATTTCAATGAGTTCTTTAACTTGGATAAAAGTGTTCCTGGCCTGGCTTCAGTGAGTTTTCTGGTTTTTAAGACTGGTATATTCATGAGAAGCATTTTTGCTGCAGCTGCATTCTATAAATCTAAAACTTCTTGCTTTGTCCTAGTTCCTTTATGAAGTGTGTTAAGTTTAAGATGAATTTGGAGAGACTTAGCTTTGGAGGGTTAGGATGTTTGTCAAAGCATTATCCCTGGGACTGGCTCCATCTCCAAAATATTTAGGCTGACTATTTTTTCTTTCTTTGGTCACTACTTAAAGGCTCAAAATTTGACATTCTGAATGGATCTTCTTTGGAATTATTAAAGATATGTTCAGAGAAGAACAAATTTAGTGTAGCTGAAGACAAAGTTTTCTAGCTAAGTCTGAGAATTGCAGCAAACACATCTTTTGTGCAAACTTCCTGGCAGGCAGTGAGCCTGGAGATGCTAGTGGTAATGTGAAAGGATGTATGTCTGAAAGGGTTTGAACCTTTATTACTTAAACCTTTAAAAGGTTAATTAATTTTTTGGAACTATTACTTCTGCATTGGATAAACACAGCCTACTGTTTCAGTCAAAAGTCAAAAATTGTGTTCGGAATGCAAAGAAACAGACCTGACATGGTTTAGAAATGGTGAGGTTTAAAAAAGTGGATTTCTGACCTCATCTTTGGTGTGGACGAGCTGCTGCATTAGAAAAGAATCATCATATGGTGCCAGTAATTTGACAAATACATGAACTTCCTACAGAAGTTGTAAATAATGTCTTTAGACTTGATAATCTGATTTTCAGCATACCTGCAAGATGGTGACTCCTTTTAAAAGCAGGGAATTCCCAAATGAGAGTACCTGCTGATGAAACAGATGGGCAAATGTTGTAACTTGTCATAAAAGTGAATTCCTTTGTACTGGTGATAGGTCTGTGACAAGTGTTATCCTAGATTTGTGCATTTCTTTTCATAATTCTTCTAACATATTAGTCAAACAATCAAAGCCAAATGCAGCAATACTGGGTTTTTTTTCTGTATTACAAATAGTGTTGCGTGTTCCTTGTTTCAGAAAAAAACAATTTCTCTGGGAGGAAAAAGCTGTTCTTCCTTTTGTCTGAAAGAAAATACGCCCAGTGAAACTGCATCTGGCCTGTTGAGCCAGGCTTTAACTGGGTGCTGTCTTGCAGGATGGGAGAAGCTTTAATTTTAGTTATATTTTTTATAATGAACTGGTTTTAAAACACTTGGGATCCTTTTGACATTTCCACTTTAAAATGGTGTAGTTAATGCTCTTTGGTTGCTCTGATTGTGCTGTTTCAGTTATGGTTTTACTGTGAGTAAATGTTTGGCATCAGTTAGAGATGTACACTGCATTATGTGAACTGGCTGCAGGAAAAAAGCAGATCAAAGCTTTGAAACTGTGAGCAGCCTCTAGTTGTTTGTAGCAGAAGAATCTTGCTTGCATAGTAAAGTTTCTCAAAGATGTTGCTGATCCTGCTTCTGTTAAGATTTTTTTTCTTTTTTCCTGCCTTAGATGATAGAGGATGTGCTGGGGGAAGGTTCCGTGTCTGCCAGCAGGTTCAGCAGGTGGTTTTCTAATCCCAGTCGCTCTGGAAGTCGGTCAAGCAGCTTGAGATCTACCCCTCATGAGGAGCTGGAGAGGCTAGCAGGTAAGGCTGCAGGACAGTGCAGGCTCAGGGAGACTCCTTCCACATTCTTTCTTTCTCATTCAATAAGAAGATGGCAGATAAGGCTTTAGGACAGTGAATTCTCCCACAGTTTAAGCATTTGGCGTTCTTTTGGAAGCTCTTAGGGTAAGCAACTTGTAAGCTCCTTTTTAAGTGTTCTTGTCAGTGCTTCCTGATGACTTTCCAGCTGATCTTGGGCACGGGGTGTGAGGCATGACTTCCCAGTGACATGTTGAAGTTGGTTGCCAGTGTATGTTCATCTTGAGCCATTGGGTTGGTAAACTGATGTCGCAGTGCTCCTGGTTTTGCTGTTTCAGGTCTAGAGCAAGCCATTCTCTCCCCTGGCCAGAACTCTGGAAACTACTTTGCTCCCATTCCATTGGAAGACCACTCTGAAAACAAAGTGGACATCCTAGAAATGCTACAGAAAGCCAAAGTGGACTTAAAACCTCTTCTCTCAAGTCTTTCAGCCAACAAGGAAAAGCTTAGAGAGAGCAGTAAGTGCCTCTTCAGCTATTGTCAAGTTCTTGTGATGCAGTATCTCCCAGCAAGAGGCTTGGTATTCTGGAAACCTCAACTGCCAAATCCAGGAGTAGGCAGTGTTATAGATTTACTTACAGTACTGAAAACTCAGTATTCACCAGCTCTCAATTGTGTCAATATCATCACTGACTCTTTTCATCCTAATCACAGGATGACATCAGGACTTTATCAGACTGCTTTAGTGGCCAGAAACAATTATAAGATGATGCAAGTCTTGCTCTGAGTTTCCAGCTTTGTGTATGGCATTTGCATAATTTTTTTCATACTGGTGACTGGTAATGTCAGCTCTGAAACTGTGGCATTTAAACTCTGGCTTTATCAAAAACTGGCAGTGTAAGTCATCTTTGAAAGTGTCTGAAATGCATCACATTGATCCATTAAGTTGTCAGTATCTAAGAAGTTGAACAGTGGCTTGAGAATCTGGTTTATTTTCAAGGGCACCTCCAGCTCAGGATTTGCATGTCTGGGCCCATAGCATGCATGGAGTGTACAAAGTGCATGTGTTCTGTGAAATCTTGAGGTCTAATTCCAATTTGGTTTCTCTTTGGCAAGCAGCATGTATTGCCTTGTAAACGGGACTGAAGAAAAAGTGCTGCCCCTCTGGTTAGTGTGAAGCAGCCAGGAAGGAAAGCATCTGAGCACTGCAAATATTCTTAAGCATCCAGTCTGGGAGTAGGAAGTGTTGGCTAACATGTGGAGGACTTTCTTAATTTGACTTAGAAAAGGCTTGTAGTTCTATTTCTGTTCTGCTTAGCCTGACTTTCCTACTAAAAACTTTTTCAACTTTGATCCTCACAAGCCAAGGATGAAGGAACAAAAATCTGTGGGGGAGCTTCCATACACTCAGAAGTACCTGATGTTGGGGCTCTATTCCCATAAAATGCTTTACAGTTCTTCGAGTGTTGTGGAGTTTTCAGGTCAATTCCTCTCTGCCAACATCCTATTTACTCATGTTCCATGCTGCATGTCTGCATCATTGTTTCTTTTCTCCACCTTCTTGCCCAGATTTCCAGTAAGTCTTATTTCTTTGGGCCAACATCTGCAACCCATGGCATGCTTCTGTCTCTTCTTCCTTTTCTTTTAAGGTGTCATACCTTGTGATGTGTGTTGGCTGGTCCATAAAGCATGTTAAGCCTTGATATTGGGCACCAGGAGGTGTTTATATGTGTGTATATATAGATATATATGCATATACAGGAAGAAAGTACTGCTAAGAGCACTGTACCTTATGCTGATCATGCCAGTGAAATCTTTCTATAAAGGCTTTAATTTCTGAGCAAAAAAAATTCTACTTCAGACTTTATACACACTGAACTTAAGTGTGTTACTGAGTCTCTAAAGTATCTAGATTTTCCAGGTATGTATTCTTTCTACTCATGATTGCTGCAGACAATTGGACATGGCTTGCACTGTGACTGTAAAACCATCTGGTCTCCTGGAGTATAAGATAAATGAAACTTTCCTAATTGGAAAAGAACCAATTCAATTGTCACACGAATATTCTTTGTTAAATGCAGACAAAGTTATAAAATGTAGAAGCAACATTTCTTGCAGGATAAATGAAAGAGTGAGAATTTAGTAGCTGAAGCCTAAACAGGTTCTTGTGGAGTCTTACATGGTAGTAGTTGTGCATATTAGTTCTCTGAATTTGGATATATTAGAATGTCAGTCTAAACACACGTTAGTCATGGTTTGACAGCCTGTATCAATATCAAAAATAAGTTTTTGGCTGTTCCTATTTTTCAAACAACTTCTATTCAACACCTGCCACAAGCATTATTAGCTCGCTTCAGAACAGAACTGTGGTTTACCAGTATTTCTTCTGTATTTCTCAGCACATTCAGGAGTTGTACTTTCAGTGGAGGAAGTTGAAGCTGGACTAAAAGGTCTGAAAGTGGATCAGGAGGGGAAAATTGCCACTCCTTTTATGGCTGAGCAAATGGAAGAAGCCTTGAGTGTCAGTGGCTCCAGACAGATGAAGAAGGATGGAGATATGACTGCATTTAACAAACTCGTCAGCAGCATGAAGGCAAGCGGGACTCTGCCTTCGCAGCCCAAAGTCAATGTGAGTAGCAGAACAGGGGTTACTGCCAACCCTGACCTGAAGCCCAGTGGTTTTAGTGCCCTTTGTTTAGTACAGGTATGTCAGTGAATAGTCTGTTATTTTACACTTGGCTTTTATCATCATTTGCACTGAGATGAAACTGAAGTGAATACTTGTTAGCTGGAAGATTAATGCTAACAACAGATGATAGTAAGGTTTAGACTGCAAGGGATTGTAGGATGAAATTTCATCCTGCCACTAACTGCCTAAACAGTCCACTTGGCCCAGAAGCTGTCAGTATGTATTTCTGGCATCAGAAGATACTTCTAGCAATTGAGTAGGTCAAAAGCATGTGTTTTTCCTGCCAAACTATGCCCAAGGACGTTTAGACTCATCCCCTTCACTAAAAGATAGTTAAGAATGTAAATTTGTCCTGTGAAGAATTTGCAGATTGATTTCAGACTTAAATCAATACTTTTGCTTCTGGTTGTCTCTTTACATTAATGTGCAATTTTGATGCACAGAATATCTTAATTTCTTTAATGTACAAGCACTTTTCAGTTTGTATATATTTTCAGTTAACCAATGGCTTAACCCGCCATCTCCAGTTTACACAATTACATAAGTTCATATATTTGACCCAAACTTGAATGAGGCACAGTGAACTACCTGTATGCAATCTAGCACAGGACATTTCTCCTAGATAGGGGAGATTTGTGAGCCAGCTCAGCCCTTAACTTTGCTGAAATTTTATTTGGCTGACCCATAAACTACAGTTCTAACAGAACCGATGAAATTATTTCTGTCACTGAGACAAAGGTAGATAGTCTCTTAATGAGCTTGGTTGTATCTATGACTAACTTAGTGTTTTCATTTTCTTAGCAGAGCCTTGAAAGCCACTTAATGTCACCTCCAGAGATGTCGGGCCAGCCTCTAGCAAAGAATATTCTGCAGGTATTCTTATTGGGAGGGGCAAGTATTTAAAAGCATATCCCTGATGGGAAAACAAATTACTTGAAAATAAGGCATTTAAGGCAATTATGGAATCAGTAGTCATATAAGATACTGTAGAGAAGAAAGAGCCAGGCACTAGATCAGTTTACCTAAAAATTTGTGTTGTCATGCTATTTTCTGTAATTACAGCTTGAAAAGTTTGCTGAGTGCCTAATTCTGGGCAAACCAGGATTGGTGTAACTGGTTGCGCAAGTCCCCCTTGTCTCCAACTTGCTATAAATAGGGTAGCCTGTAGTGCAGTAAAATGAACTCATTTGTGTAAACTGGTCATATTTGGAATGTTCTTTCTTTACGTATTCTTAGGAACTTCTTGGCCCACCCATTACCAGACCTGCTTCATCAAATGTCCTGAGTGGCCTGATAGGTGGTTTGGAGCCTGCAGCCTCTCTGCTGACACAAAGAGCCCCATCTCCCCCCATTCCACCTGTGTTCCCCACACGAGCTGCTTCTGCAGATTACCTGCGCCACAGAATATCTTCACCCATCGGTGAGGCTGCTTGCAAACTGGGATTTTATTACTCGAGGGTTTTTTAAGACTGCTTTACAGAGCTGTAAGAACTTCCTGGCACTTGGTGGACAACTAGGGCAGTGTCTGCCTTTTGAGTGCAGAGAGCCCTTTCACTTATTAGTGTCTAATGTTAAATTCATCACCCAGACCTCACAGTGAGTTCTGGTGTGGAATAATGTGCTCAGCTACTGTGTAAGAATAACTTTCAAAGACTGCTTGGCCATTTTTATTACAAAACACCAGCAGCCTCCTTTGTAGCCCCTCAGCTCTGTGACAAGGAAGAGATGTAACTCTGAGTGGATATAAGGGGTGAGGTGAGAGTCTTCACAAGGAATCCATAATTCATGTAGCATTATTTTACTTTGGGATGTGTATTCTATCTATTGAAAGAAACTGTTAATACTTTTAAATAAAACTGTTAAATATTCTTTAGGTTTTGGACAAGGTTCTCAGCAATTGCTTGGTGATCCATTTCCAGGTGTGAGGAAGCCCATGAGCCCTGTTGCTGCTCAGGTTAGATGACGTGATTTTTTTATATGTGCATCTCTTTGTGTCTGTGATCCAGAATTAACTTGTGGAAACACTTAGCTGTTGCATCCAGATGTTTGGGCTTCATTAAGTTACCTCTGAGCATGAGGATGCAAGGTCTAACTTAGTACAGTCTCGAAACCTCATTGCAATTTGGCCCATCTTTAGAGTACCTTAAGTACAAGTTTTTTTTTCAAACTTCTATTGCCTCTTAGTAAAACAGACTGTTGGTGGGCAGACATTGGTGAAGACACTAGTAGCTATAGCAGTCAATCTTTAGTATCTTTAAAAAAAGCCCAACCAAATATAAGCTTTGACTTGTGTTTTTTATGCAACTCCACCTTAGCTGAGTCCCCTGGAGATCCAGCAAGCTGCGTTGGAGGGACTGGCACTCCCACATGACTTAGCCATACATGCAGCAAATTTCTATCAGCATGGCTTTGGGAAACCACAAATGGACAAAAGCAGAGATGGCTACAGAAACAGGTGAGCGTGTGGCTGCAAGATTTAAAGGGTACACTGTTAACTGATTTTTAATGGGAATTTTGTCTTTTGCTGGATATTAGCACTAGTCACTCAGGATTGCATTGGTTCTTGGCAATGCTGCCTTTGATTCTGTGCCAAGAGCAGAGCCTCTTTTGACTCCCTGTCCCTTCACAGGCAGCAGCGAGTGACTAAATCCCCTGCACCAGGACACAGAGGGAATGCATCTTCTCCAGCCCCTGCAGCATCCATTACAAGCATGGTCAGTACCTGATGTACAGTGGTTGTAGGGAGAGCTGTGAAAGAATCTGCAGTAACCAGGTTATTGCAGTGCTAATCCATGGGAGAAAGGGAGGCCATCAAGTTAATCATATTCATATTATATCGCTGGCCATGTGATACAAGAATGAGTTTCACTTCGTGGTTAACTGAATCTCTTCACCTTGGAAAAGAGCCTTTTCTCACCACTGTCTGATCTAAAACTGAAGAAATACATTAATGTTGCCTTGACCTCATCTTCTGAAACCAGATGAAGGTGATTATGAAAACTCAAGCCATCATATTTTGGTGCTTGAATTTTCAGAAGGCAAGTGCTGAAAGCTAGGAGATGCTTCAGAGAACACTGGTGTTGGGGTATGAAATGTTTGACCTAAGTATTTGTGGGTTGAAATAATGCCTAGAAGCTTCAGGGTCATTTTGAAAATGAGTAAAATCTCAAAGCCAAGCTGTTGCCTTTCTGCCTTCAGTACTCTGTAGAATGCAGCTTTGATCTAAGTTTTCCAATTAATCAGTCGAGTACCTGCAGCTCAGTACTGAAACAAATTATTACTGCCAAATGAAACAAGTAATACAAGTTTGTATTCCAAATGAGTGACTTCCACATGTGCTATGGAACTTTGAATGGGGGAAAACCCCAAGGAGGCAATAGTTTTCTGCAGAACATCAGCCCTGGGTTTATGCAGATGAAGCAGCTCTGTAGGAATTCTATGGAGCTGCTCTTCTGAACCAATAGCAAAGAGGAAACAGCTGTAACTTGCACTACAGCTCTGCTCTTTTGTTTCAATCCTGCTAAGGTACATTTAACTTTGAGAACAGCTGTAGGTTTTGCAACTGGACTTCAAAAAAAGTTAAAGAGAAATGCTTAAACTGTAGAATAAAGCTGTGAAAGGAAGTAAAATCATGGGCACACAGCAGCTGATACCAAAAGAGTTTTAAATGGAAAGGATGTGCTAGAATTGGTGTCCACCCACAACTAAGATACTGTGGCCTGGATAATGAGCCCTGGGTGAGGCATTGCTTCTTACTGTGTTCTCTGCAGCTGTCTCCTTCCTTCACACCTACCTCGGTGATTCGCAAGATGTATGAGAGCAAGGAGAAGAGCAAAGAGGATCCAGTTTCTGGGAAAATGAAACTCAGTGATGTTAAAGATGAAAATCAGAGACCAAATGAAGGTATTGTAATGGCTTTAAAACACCACAAATGAATGGGATTTGGAATAGACTCAGATTGTCTCAGCACATAATACACCCAGGCTACCTTTAGACAGTCCTGATCCGTGGAGTTTGGAGGGTGTAGAAGTGAGGGAGCCTGTGGGAGGAGGGGCCAGAGCTGTGCTGGGGATTCACTTCCAAGTGCACTCTTCCAGTGGTGCTGGGGCTTAATCCCTATTTCCTATCAATTTCTGAGCATCACTGAGAGGCCTGGACCATAACTGTTTGCAACTCTTCCTGATGAGCAAGCACAGTGACAATAATGCTTTCATAGCTCTCTACACCATTAATTGAAAACTTAGAGTTCTCTTGAGCCAACTGAACAGTCAAAGCTGAGACCAATTAAGCTCTTAAGTGTAGCAGATCAGGGAAGCATTTTGTCACCCAAACTGATGTAAGAGGCTATTAAAAGGAAATGCTCAACACCAGTTGCCTGACCCAGTCAGACTGACATGGCCAATGGTCACAACATTGTGCTTCAGCACTGGTGACTGCAGAGGCAGCTTGCAGTTTGTGGTAGCAGTCCAGCTGAAATACCTCCACTGGTAGTAGATGCCACAGTATTTTAGGCCTTGTCTAACTCAAATTGATGGTCTATGGAAGTAGCTCCTAGAGGTGCTTTAGTGTTCCAAATCTTGCTGAGCAGATGTCAGACATAGAAGGCTGCTGTTAACCCCCAAACACAGCTAAACTGAAAAACCACCTTTGGCCAGACTTCTGCCACAACTCCAACTTATAATCTTGTCTAGGGAGGATCTCCTGTACCTCCTATCACCTTTGGCACTGACTCATCCTGCTGCCAGTTCAAAAGTCGTAAGCAAAAGTAAAAATAAGAACTAAAAGTGGACTTACCACTGATTCTGGTCTATTTTAAGTTTCCTGTGAAGGAATTTCTGTGGAACATATTCCTTATTACTCTTTTGAAATAATTTGGCCAGCAGCATCCAAAAAAAAGATGCTTACTACAAAATACATACAACTACAGTTCAGCTAGCTCTGGAATCTATCAAATCCAGTTATTAGGCTTTAATTTTCATTAGGTGCAATCTCTAGCTGTGGACTGTAATAGCTGTATTCAATTCTAGCTACAGATAACCTACTGTCTAGTTCTGTGGAGAATGCAGATCAAGGAACTTTGCCCACCTTAGGTACCAAACTACCTGCACTGCAACGCTCTGCATGTTCCACACCTCTTACCCAAGCAAATCGTTGCACCAAAGAGCAAGACTACAGGCCCAAATCAGCTGGTAGGAAGACTCCTACAATGGCCTCCCCAGTACCAGGAGGCCCTTTCCTTCGTCCTGTTCATCAAGTCCCCCTTGTTCCCCATGTACCACTTGTACGACCTGCTCATCAACTGCACCCAGGATTGGTCCAGAGAATGATGGCACAGGGGGTCCATCCGCAACATCTTCCTCTGCTGCAAGCAGGTAATGCATACTTCTTTTTTCCTGTTTATGCATGTTCTCTTTGAGGCTGACTTTGTGTTAGGAGCAGCATAACTGATACTACTGGTAGTCTTTATTATATCAGAACCTAGCTTTAAAATTAGACAATAAATTCTAACCCATCTTGATATGTATGTTTTGTGGTTCATTAAGTTTCTTACACTTATCAGGTAAGAGGTTTTCTTGCTCATGTTCAACAGGCATGCTTCCTCCTGGAGTGGACCTGTCTCACTTGCAGGGAATATCTGCTCCCATCCTTGGCCAGCCTTTTTATCCACTACCAACAGCAAGCCATCACATCCTGAATCCGCGCTCGGGGACACCTCTGCAGCTCGCCATGATGCAACAGCAGCTCCAACGATCAGGTAGGCTAAAACAGACAGCAGGAGTGTGAGTTGTAGAAAGCTGAGCCTGTTCCAGGTACTGTACTCTCTGGGGTGCTGAGTATACTCTGCTAGCAGGAAGCTACTTTAATTGAGTTATTCATGATTGCTAACCTTGTGTGGGTCTCAAGTGGTTTGGACCATTGCAGGCTTTTACACCAGAACAAAGCCCAAGTGAAGTGTTTGGTTTCAGAACATGTGTTGCTACTGACAGATCTGACTCTTGCAGCATGTGTGCAGGCTTTCAGCCTTCCTGGGCCACAGGCCACCCAACTTCTCCAGGGAAATGCTATTTGATCCTGGTCTTCCCTTCAAACCCGTGTGATACCATGTCTGGAACTGGCAGGGTCAAGCCATTTATGGGAGCACTAATGAAAATAAACACGTGGTACCTGGACTTCCTGGGGCTCATAGAATGAATAAAAGCCACATTCAGCTCACATGCCTTACCAGGTGATAGCTCAAGGGCAAATCTGTGCTGGGAATTACACCATCTCTAATAGCTTTACATTTCACAGGCTCTGGAGCACAGGCATCACCTGCTGGTGCACAAACAGCCCCTCAGAATGTGCTGCCCCGGACTGGATTATCTCACGGGCACACACAGCTTGACCATCGCCCCAGCCAGAGAAGTGGCTCTCCCATTGGCCTTGCAAAATGGTTTGGTTCAGATGTCCTGCAGCAGCCTCTTCCATCCATGCCATCCAAAGTCATCAGTGTAGATGAACTGGAATACCGGCAGTGAACAGTGACCACTGGGTGGAACACTTGTGTTTCTTTAGACTGGATGAAAATGTCCATAGTCAGGACTTCACCTCTGTTTGGTTTTTTTTGGGGCTTTTATTTTTAGCACTCTGTGCAAAATTTCTTTTTGAGAGACTAAAGCACATGGCACCTGTCCTGGTCTCATGTCTGCATCAAGACTAAAGGATCCATTATGGCTTGGATAGTGAAGCCTGAAGAAATTTAGATGCACGACAAAGCCAGTTTAATATCCTGGAAGTGTCTATTTGGTTTTTTTTTTTGTTTTTGTAAGATATGTGAATGAAGTGCTGATATTCTCTAGTGTAGAGGTAGCAGCTATGGATTCCTTCTGCAGAAAACTACATGTATAGACCCTTCTGTACAGACTTGTGTATAAACAATCTTTTGTACATACACACCTAGAATAGCTTTTTTGAATCTATACAGCTGTACATAAGAGTAGCTGATAACAGTTGAGCTTTAGTTGTGCCTATGGTTTGGACCTTTCTCCATTGTACGTGTGGGACTTTCTTTAAGATTAAAGTTGCATATCCTAAGTGTGAGTGAACAGGATGAAGTTGCTTTGCCTTTTCTTGCTGCTCATCTCCTCTAGGTCTCCCTCTCACATTTTTCTGTCACGTACCGTGCACTCAGTGTAGCTAAAGTGTCAAAGTAAAAGCCCACATCTTGCTGTCTATGTAACAAAGGTCTGATTCCCTGTAACTCTTGCCACCAAATGACAGAATTGTTTAGTCTTTGAGCGCCTTGAGGATGAGACCTGGTGCAGTCATGATAAAGCCAGATCTTCAGTCTGTAGGTACCTACTGGTTGTTGCTCTTTCAAGAGGGCTGGTGCTGGTCCTTGTTTAGCTGCAGTATTTTCCTTGTTTTAATCTTTCAAGCCAGTTAGTAAAGGTCATCAAAATGGAGCCTTGGAATCCTCACCCTTCAACTCCTCAGTCATAGCTGTGGAATATTCTGTACTGCCTTCAGTGCTGTTCATAGAAGGGAGTCCCAGGAACTGTCCTCAATCCAGTGTGCATCTGGTGATGCCATTACTGTGAAACTTGCCTTTGGAGTCTTGTTCTGTGGCTTGAAAGGGGGAGGATGGGGTAGTTTTGTGATCTTACTGTGTATATTTGGTTTTAAAATACTATGTTCCTTTTAAGCCTGTTTCACTTCCCTGAAGTTACATGTTCTCTTCCATCCTTCTGCATGGTTCCTCACTTCACTCCCTCACTTGTGTTGAGTCTAGTACTGCTGTCATGTCCTCTTCCTAGCTTAGGCCATTGTGCTCTTTTAAGAGGTGAAAGTAAAACCAGAATTCTCACAGACTTGCTCTTTCTTAGGTCTCACTGAAAGCAAAACCAGCAGCAGGAAAAAAAAAACAAAAAAACTTGTATTGTAACCCTTGCCAGCGTGCTGTGGTGGGTTTGTTTCAGTCCAGCAGAGACAGTGTTGTATGGAAATAGCAAGCTGCAATCTCCAACATGGAAGCTCTTGGAGGTCGCCCATACTTCTAGTGGTTGTTCCCAAAACAATCCCTGTAAAACATGCAATCACCAGCTTGTCCTTGTAAGATTGTTTTCATACTTTTTTAACTTGACACTTTCCCAGTAACATTCTGTAAATAAAGTTGATTCTACCAGCTCTCTGTATCAGTTGTACTAAATTATGTCAATATTGATTAATTTTTAGTATTGTTCTTGTGGGTAAGATGGAACGAGGGTTTGATTTGAGATGCAGAAAACTTGACTTAGTCCAAGGGTGAGGGGAATCAGTCTGCTTTGGTAAGAGTGACTGGCCTAAAGGCCAGCCCAGGATGGAACTGCTGCATTGAACGAGGCTCAGTGTATTAGAAGCTGTGAAACTAAGCAGCTGTACACAAAGTGTGAATGGGTTTCACTGCTGAGTCATAGCCTCTTCTTCTGCCCCTTCCACTCAGGCTCATAAACCAAGCACACCTGTACTTTTTCTAGATCCCTGCATAAGTGAGCTGAAATGCTGCAGGTGTGCTTGGAACAGAATCAAGGCTTGGACGTTTCCTTACCCCTGGTTAAATAGCAACCACTGGTCCAAGGATTTAGTGCTTGAGTGGGTGTCTCTAATCACCTTGTCTTCTTGAATGTATAGTAACATGAGGGGGAGTGTTTCTGATGCATCTAAATAAACAGCTCTATAATTAAACACCCCCACTTCCTTTTTGTAGGAGAGCAAATGCTGGAGGCTGATGCATTTGATAAGTGCTCTTGATATGGGCTGAAAGCTTCTTTAGTTACCTCTAAGCAACAGAACCACTCTAAGATCACTGTGCTTCTCTTAGGCACCTGACTTCTCTATCAAGGCAGGAAACTCTTTTAAGAAAACTTAAACCTTCAGTGATACAGACACAAGCAGCTACGCTCCCTCCCACTAGTCCAAACAACTGAAAAAGCTACTCCTCCTGAGCAGAACTGACCGGCTTTTCCACAACTGCAGGACTATTAATAGCCTTGCAGTATTCCAACAAGAACACTTTCAGATAAAGGCAGCTGGAACTCTGTCCTCTAGCATTGTTTCAGAAGATATGGTTCTCTAGCCTCTGCTTTTCATGTTTTGTTCTAACTTAGAACAAAATAATTCCTGATGTGGGAACTTTTTTCTAATTTGGGAAGACATGTACATGCAGCAGAACCTCAACCCAGCTATCAGAGTTTCTTTGCCCTTGTTAAAGTTACTTAACCAGTTTTTCATCTCTAAGTTCCGCTGGAACAAGACACTGTAGTGTTGCCCAAAAACATCAGTTTTACCATGAAGCAAGGTACTATAATAAAAGGCCATTTCTAAATCTAAATTGGGGGGGGAGGTTGTCACTTAATAACAAATTTCAGGCACAGCAACAAACCATGTAAGAATAACTTTATTTCTTCACAATCTGAATAACATCCTCGTCTTCAAGAGTGTGGTCTTTACCAACTTTTTGAGGGTTGTGTTTAACAGAGGAACCCCAGACCAGTGCACTAGAAGAAATAAAATCAAATTTAAAAGGCTTAGAAGATATGCAAGCAGAACAGAAGCTATTTCTGTCACAAAGCTAATACAGAATGCAATGCTTCAGAGCTATTTTTATTTTCCTACAAGTACCTGGCTGAGTGGTTGGTGTGAACCAGGGTTACAAGCAGATCAAAACAAAGCATGAAGTTGTCCCAAGTAACCAAGTGTATGGGACAATGGCTTGCAGTGCTGTGTCTAGTGCTCTTTTTAAATAGCAAAATATTTTTTTCTCCACAGAGAACATTATGTAGGAAAGTGCATGAGTACATCAAATACAGCAACTGAGGTACTAAATTTGATTACTGTAGGCAGATTTATTCAATTTAACATTAAAAAAGTCCTGGTACTCCCTTCTAGTTTAGAAGAGGATGAAATAATATAGCTAAAGGCAAGTTCTTTTCTATTCTATATATCCTTTTACAGTAATACTTACTATTTGAAGTCTTTTATGAGATTTTTGTGGATCTTCATGCAAAAATCCTCCACTGTGGTCTTGCAGTAAGGTAGTACCACAGGAGAGGTGTAGTCTGGGAGCTGCCCTTTAGGTTTGGTGTAGCTGTAACACAGATGGAACCATCAGTCTATACCAAAGCCTTCTTTTTCAAATCCATCACATTTCATCAGTGTCACCCCCAGGGCATGGGCCAAGTTCCACTCCTTCAGTGACAATGGATACACTGCAAAACGTTCAGGGGACCTAAGCTGAAAATGCACCTGGGCAGCCAATGGCTGCAGAGGGCTCTTCCTGGAAACTGCAAAGGTTTCTTACTTGTGAGCTCTCTGAAGGTGCTTAAAAAAATGCAAAATGCAATACTTGTAGGAAAAGAACATCTTTAGTATTATGGTTTCAACTTGCCACTTTTTTTTTCTGTGAAAACCTCAACGCATATTACAAAAAGCACCTGACAAAGTCTATAGCACAGACACCTAAATCCCTTTTCACAATATATTCTATATTATCAGAAGAAGATAGCTATAAACTTAAAAAACAATTGCTATATTATGAGTATTAGTAAATTCATTCATAAGTTCATCAAAAAATGCCTAAGAATTATGAGGTAAACCTGGAATAACTTGTAGTAAAAATATCTGAAATTCTAGACTAAGAACTAAGTTCTGTTAAGAGAGCTGTGTCCCTGACAGACTGAAAAGATGATTACATGTGGAATCACAGTGGTACCACTAAGTTTGACGAGAGTTCCATGTTTTCAGGAATTTTTTAAGATGTGGTTTGGTCTTGGTTTCACAAGGTTCTCATTTAATTCCCCTACAAATTCAAAACAGCACTTGTGGCTATCACATAATAGCGAAGAAGAGCACAATTTCTGGGTTACAAAGCAAACACCAGTTAGTAGAAAACCATTATAAAATATTCCTCATCCATTCCTGAGACCTTTTTCAGTCTCAGCCATACACTTAACTGCACAGAAGGCAGCAATTTTGACTCACATTCGGACTAGTTTCAAGTAGTCCCAGATTTTCTCCAGCAGATCATCAAAGTTCCAGCGATGATGAGCAGAAATCGGTACACAGTGGGGTACTTTGTAAATGATATCTAGCTCTTCAATGGAAATTTGGTCAATTTTATTTAGGACATAAATGCATGGGATGTAAACCCTGCAAAGAGAAAGGAACTGTTAAAGCAACCTGCACACTGCAAAGAAGAAACGTTTTTAAAAAGCTTATCCCTACACTGATGCCACATTGCTGGCTCAGCCTCTGTGGGATGCAAACCCCAAAGACAATTCTTCTCTTTGTGATACAGAGTGCACGTGTGGCACAGCCAGGCAGCCAACAGTACCTGTTTCCTTCCACAACGTCAATCAGGTCATCAGCAGTGGCGTCGCTGCGCAGGGTGACATCAGCATTGTGGATTTTATACTCTGCTAGGATGCTCTTCACTGTCTCAGTATCCAGCTCACTCTGAGGACACTGAACACAGACACACACAGCGTTAAGGAATGGCAGAGCTAACACCCAAATCAAGTATTACAATTAACAGTGCTGTCACCTAGCAACCACTGCACATACATTACTAGAAAGAATAGCTGCATTTTAAGTTATTGGACGGGCCTCTGTTTTCACCATACCTGGTCTGAGGAGAGGGAAAACCAGATTTAAATCCTAACAGCTTCATTCATATTAATGACCCACTGAGACCTGCAATCAGACATTTCAAAAGCAGCGTTTCCTTTCAGTTTGGGACCAGATGAAATATAAATCCACCTATCTACTAGTTCAGAGCCCAGACAACTACACTGTAGGAATTCAGTGCATAGAGTTCTGATTTTTGGTATCTCTTGCTATTTCTATGCTTTTAAAGATTCAGGTAAATGGATTGCAAGGCCTGAAACTCTTGAGCAATTCTTTCTGGAAGGACATTGTAGCCGCTAAGTAAGAGGCAGTTTTTGCACATTTGCCTTTGGACCTCAAGCTGGTTATGTGTGGAAAGCAACTGAGGCTCTGTTTTGGGGACAAGGAAATGGTCAGGCTCCAGGAGAGGTGTGGATGGCCTCTAAGGAAAGTAACTGACTGCAGCACAGTACAGCAGTTCAGCTCCTGAAGAAGTCATAGCCAGCCATACCATCAACTACAAATGCCTCTTTCTCCAAGCAATTTGGTTTTATTTTTGATTAAAGAAAACTTCCAACTTACTGTGGCTGTAAGGTTAATGCCTCCTTTATCCTTTTTTTTAAAGCCAATATTGGGGGGCTTACTATTCAGACGAATTCCAAATCCCTCCAGTTCATTCTCAATGATTTTCTTGTGGCCAAGGGGTTTCAGCACGTCCAGAACAATCAGAATGAGATTACAGGTTCGAGCAACTAAAAATCAGAAAAAGAAAGTAATCTCAAAAAGTATGCTCACACAACCTCAGACAAAACAACCACAATATGACTCAGTGGACTGATGATACTATGAAAGCCCTGAAGGGCCAGCATATTGGTTATTTTTAAATACCAGTGTAGGACTGAATTTTATTGTGCTGGCCAAGCATTACTGATAGACACATCTTTACATGTTGTTAAAATGACAGAGGCTGGGAAAAAATCTTCCTGTCTCCATCCAGACAGACACCAGACTGAGGACAATTAACTGGGTGAGGAAATGAAAACAGCAGCCTAGATGGGATCACATCTGCCTGCAAAACTGGCAATGTACTTTCACTGAAGTGTCAATGCAGAACACAAACCCAGCAAGTGCACAAAGCCAGAACTGAAAATAATATGAAAGCAGCTACTGCTTCTCAGTAGGCAGCTCAAGTCCAGCAAACAATCCAGCTTTTTAAGACATCAGAAGCAGTGACTCAAGCCTTCACTCTCCTGCACTGTGTTACATGAACCAGTGACAGGCTGCTGTCTCCAGCTCTAACACACTCACCTGCGATCACCTGCCGTCCTCTGCCTTTACCATCTTTGGCACCTTCAATAATTCCTGGCAGATCAAGCAGCTATTTGTCACAGGAAGGAAAGTATCACGTGAGAAAAGTATTCTTCATTAAATCAATCCTACTTTTACCCCTCTAAACCAGCTGACTCTACTGCAAATCTGAACAGAGTATGACAAGACCATTTTCCATCTGATTGTTACATATTGTATTACCCCGTGTGCCCTAGGGGCACAGTGGAACAGATCATCTCATAGGGAAGAATTAGAACTACGACAGGAACGTCTTCCCAGAGCAAAATGAAAAGCAGGGGAAAACCTGTACCTCATGGAATCATTTCCAAGATATCCTCAAGCACTTCTACACATCACTTCTCATCTGCTAATGTCAGGCCAGACCACTCAACCCCAACAACACAGCACCTACAGAGCCCATCTTACCCTCACAGACACAGATCTCACCTGGATCTTTGCTCCTTTGTACCTAATGACTCCAGGCACAGTAGTCAGTGTAGTGAATTCATAGGCTGCCACTTCAGAGTACACACCAGCAAGATTACTTAGAAGAGTGGATTTCCCCACTGATGGAAAACCCACAAACCCAATGCGGGCATCACCTGTCTTTGCAACATCAAAACCTGCAAATAAGGAGTAGAAATATTTGTCTAAGGATTGACATTTTCTATCTTTTAATGTTCTGGACAGCAGACACACGATTATTTTTAATACTGCCTGAGCAAAAGCCAAGTAAGTTTTCCCAGAAGAAGCATGAGAGTAGGAAGTAGATTGCTCACAATCTTTATTGCCTGCACCACTTTGTAACTCCATGACATCTACCTGTCCAATAAAGTCTTGGCTGCAAAGCTTCAGAGTGGACTGTATTTAACTTGAGTGTAAGTGCAGCTTACCACTGCAGCTTAGGCAATTCACACCTTTTATTTACAAAAATATGTGGCTGCTGCAGAGGTGCTTCTTCATGTAAAAACCTTAAGAGTTCTGCAAATATAAGACTATATGAGCCAATATACAAAAGCACTATCATCTACACTTCAGGAAAGCTCCAGCCCACAGCCCTCGGAAGGGCCCAAATCATGGTTAGAAGTCCTGTACCGGGTAGGACAACAGGAAGCAAGGACTGAACAGGTCGCCCAGAGAAGCTGCGGCTGCCCCATCCCTGCAAGTGTTCAAGGCCAGGTTAAATGGGGCGCCGAGCAACCTGATCTAGTGGAAGATGTCCCTGCCATGACAGTGGGGTAGAAGGAAGTGATCTTTAAGGTCCCTTCAAAACCAAACCCTTCTGTGATTCTATGACTATTCAGCAGATAATCTGACGCGATTTGAGCGGACAAGAGCCCCTCCATTGATCGATTTCCGTCCCACCTCCCGCACTCTGACAGCTGCTGCACAGACAACGCACCTTCCCCGGGGCCGCCGCCGCCGCCTCCCTTGGGGGTGATGAGCTCCCGGCGCAGCTTGGCCAGACGGGCCTTCAGCAGCCCCAGATGGTGGGCGGTGGCCTTGTTCTTCTGCGTCCGGGCCATCTGCAAGGCACAGGACCGAGGGCTCACACCGGGAGGGCTCTGCCGGCCTCGGCCCCTGCGCGACTCCTGCGCACAGGACCCCGCC
>JAHLSL010000041.1:1362036-1391871 GCA_025920805.1 Petroica traversi
CCCGGGGGCGGGCGGGAGCTGGAGATGCACACCATCAGCTCAAAGGTGTTCGGAGACATTCTGGACTTCGCCTACACGTCGCGCATCGTGGTGCGGCTGGAGAGCTTCCCGGAGCTCATGACGGCCGCCAAGTTCCTGCTGATGCGCTCCGTGATCGACATCTGCCAGGAGGTCATCAAGCAGTCCAATGTGCAGCTCCTGGTTCCCCCCGCACGCCCTGACATTATGCTGTTCCGTCCGGGGGCTGCTGACCTCGGCTTCCCTCTTGACATGACCAACGGTGCCACTTTGGCTCCCAATGGCAATGGCATTGCTGGCATGCCTGAAGACGAGGCCACACGGGCTGCTCTCACCGCCGCGCAGTCCTCCCTACCTGTCCTGCAGGGTGTGGACCGCCTGCCCATGGTGGCAGGACCTCTGTCCCCACCACTGCTGGCCTCACCCTTCCAGAATGTTGCTGCTAGTGCCCCCACTTTAAGCACCAAGAGGGGCAGAGGGCGTCCCCGCAAAGCCAATCTCTTGGACTCCATGATGTTTGGTACCCCGGGGGGCCTACGAGAGGCTGGAATCCTGCCTTGTGGTCTCTGCGGGAAAGTGTTCACGGATGCTAATCGTCTTCGGCAGCACGAGGCTCAACATGGGGTGACAAGCTTACAGCTGGGCTACATAGACATCCCACCCCCACGACTGGGTGAAAATGGTGTTCCTGGTCAGGATGACCCCGATGCACCCCGGAAAAGAAGCAGGACGAGGAAACAGGTGGCCTGTGAGATCTGTGGCAAGATTTTTCGGGACGTGTACCACCTGAATCGGCACAAGCTGTCACACTCTGGCGAAAAGCCTTACTCTTGTCCGGTGTGTGGCTTGCGGTTCAAGCGAAAAGACAGGATGTCCTATCATGTTCGATCTCATGATGGCTCTGTGGGAAAGCCATACATCTGCCAGAGCTGTGGAAAAGGCTTTTCCAGGTAAGAGAGTGCTTGTATGGACCATTGACACAGAGACCTAGGAAGTTGACTTTCCTGTCCCTTGGAAATGTACTTAGGATAGTTCGACTGTTCCACTCTAAAATGTTTTAAGGAATGAGACTTCCATCATTTCCTCTGGGATGCTATTCTGCAGTCTCTTGGAAGGGTTTAAAAGTAATTAAGACGTAGAACTGGGAGTTAGCTTGCTTCTGGCTAACATTCCCAGCTTTGTCTCAGAGTAGGTGTATGCGTGTCCTTGGGCAAATCAGTTAGTCTCTCCCTCAAATGACTACTCTGTGAAATAGGAATTGAAATAATTACCTGCCTCACAGAAGTGTCTTGAGATTGCTGATGTGTAGGTAGTTTGAAGGTGCTGTTGAAGTGCAAAATAATACATCTCAAGATTATTATTTTTCTCGTATCCATTTTAAATTTTCTTTTTCTTAACTTCCCTTCATTTCTCTTAGTTCGTAATGTTTTTTATCACCCAAATGTGAAGGAAGAGGTGAGATTTCAAAGGCTGCAGCATCAAGTATCTTTTAATACATGATCTTTGTGTCCTTTGGGTTTACATCCTTCTGAAGGGGATCCTGTTTCTGCCCTGCAACATACGTAAGATCTGTGCATTTAATGTTGCTGATTTTTTGTTGTCGCTGTTTGTGGAAGCTAATTTAATTAGTAGCTTGGTACACGTAGTTGTGTTAGTGGTATCTTGTAGTCTCAGTTAATGAATTTGAAACTTTTTTGGAAGTTTGCTGCTCGCTTTGAGTGTAGAAGTAGTGGGGGGGGAGGGGGATGCATACACTCTGCTATTTCTGTACCAGCAGCCGGTTTTTCTTCAGCAGTTGATTTGCTCTAACATGAGGGAAGGATCTGAAAACAAATCAGAAAGCCACCAGGCTATGTAAATTGTATAAATTGTAGAATTGTGCCCCTGCTCTCTTTTTGATAGAGGAACTTTTTGTTATTGAAATAAATTATGAAAAGGTAGCCCCACCCCTTTTTTTTTTATAAATCGGCAGTAATTGGGGATGCATCTTCATAAGGAGTGCAGATTCAGTGATGGAAGGTCATGAAATGAAAATTTCATCTGTGGCTGGAAGTGAAAGTACTTTTCTTATTATAGCGCTACCTGGGATCATGTGCCAAGTTTTCATTGTTTTTATTGACACAAAAATTCTGCTGTTGCTGTATGAAAGGTTTTTGTCATTAAGGGGAAGTGAGAAATTCACACTGAGTTCTCATTTTTCCCAGTAAGTTAAGTGAACAGGTGGGAATGCTGTTGCAAAAGTTAACAACAGAACCGTGTGTGTATCTGTAAAACCGAAGTATGAATGAAAACTAGAGACTCATTAAGTTTCAGTATTAAGTCTTCGGAGCAGCCGGAGGAAGTTGGAAGCGTGATGTCTATTTTAGCGTCCTTTCCTGTGTTCAGTAGCGCAGCACGTGAGGTTGCTGGGCTTGAGGTACCCCAAAGGACCCCAACCAGTCTGTCCGGTTACACCGCTCCAGCCCAGCGCTGGAGCATCGGGTTTAAGAGCCTCACTGCAAAGTTCAGCCTATTTTCTGTCTGCAGTGCGTGAATTCCATCCCGCGCCCTCTCATTGGTGCAGCTGGGAAGTTGGGGGAGGAGAGGGAGGCGAACTTGTTTCCAAGCAGTTTTGGTCTCATACAATGAAAAGCTTTCTTCCCGCTAGGAGAAACTCCCACCAGGACAATCTGCAGCTCTTCAGCCCTTTCTTCTTCCAAGTAGGCTTTGCTGGTTGTGAAGAATGGTCTAACTTTTTACAGTAATAATTTGCTCTTCCATTGCACCTTCTAGTTGGCACGTTCAGAGCACTTTATTTCTATTAATGCAGTCTCCCCATCAAGTTGTAAGTTAGGAGTATTTTTTCATCTTGCAGGTGGAAAATGTGTCACAGCAACAGAGTTTAGATAGTCTTTTTGCACAGAGGTGCTTAAAGTTGGCTTTTTACATCTGTGTTTGGGACATGAACCAAAAGAGTCTGATTTTCAAATATTCAGCAACTGTAAATCAAAGTGCACTAATTGTTAAGGTCTAAATAGGATTTTGGACGGGGACATGCAGGCTTGAAAATCATAATTTGTATTTCCTGTTTCCTCTGATCATTCGGTCATGATTTCTTCCTGAGAAAATGCTGCCTTTTTAGCAAGTTGGAGAGGGTTCATAACAAGGTAGAGTCCCAGTTGTTGGCAGTCTGGTTCTTGGAAAGTTAAATATCACTACATTTGTAATAGATACAGCACTGGGATTTTTTTCTTCTATTTTTTTTTCTTGTTAAAATTGTAACTTTATTTTTAGTACTTGTTTTAAGTATGCTTATGTGTATTTTCCTTTAAGGCCAGACCACTTGAATGGACACATCAAACAGGTGCATACCTCAGAGAGACCTCACAAGTGTCAGGTAGGAGCCAGAGGGGTTCAGACTGATGTTGTGGGTCATCTTTGGCATTGCATTTGTGTGCAGATGATTTTGAAGTACCCATAGAAATACCATGTGTATGTGATTTGGGATGAATGTTTGTAAAGAACAGAGTTCCATAGTAACATCTGCTTTACATCCCTCCCATCCCCCTCATCTCATCTACACCTTTGGTCCTCCTGCCTCCCCACCTTCTACCAGATGTTCTTCCCTGCTGTCTGTCCCAGTCTCACCCTGGATCTCCTATCCAGCCACCTGGGCTTGGAGTCAGTGTCACTGATGATTCCCTCTGGTTTTTTTTAATTGCAGTTGTTGCCATCAGGAGGCTCCTATGCTGACTTAATTTTTTTAGAATAACTTCAGTAAAAAATAGTAAATTGTAATTACCATAACTTGTCAAGATATTTTTTTTTATTGCATAGCCCTCAGAACATTGCACTGAGCAAAATTGGAAGCTTTTTTTATCTTAGGTAGAATATAAATAATGGCATCACAATATCCTTTGTTGTACAATGTCATAATGTGGTTATATAGTTTTTTACAGTTAATAAGGTTTGAAAGATCAAATGAAGGAAGATATTTTGTAATCCATTTATAGAGATATTTAAAATGTATCTGGAAGTATCAATTAAAACCAAAGCTGAGAATCAGCTTCCACCATCACACATTTCCATCAGAGAGATGTTGGACAAACTTTTAAAACAGTTGTTGGGCTAAGAGTCTCCATGCTTGGCTTCTAAAGAAATACTTAGTATTTATTTAAAGAAGCTGGAGCAATTTTTTTTCTTTGGAAGACAGTGAAAGTTAGAGGATTTTTTCTTCTAAAATATTTAACCATGTTTTATGAACCTACGCATTCCTACATGACTGCTGCCTCCTGATCTGCATTTTTGCATGTTTTGAGATACCTATATTTCCTTCAAATTGTGAGGGTTTTGAAACATTTTGCAATTTTAAGAATCCTGTAGTTTTCCAGACAGCTGGAGCCATCTAAAGGTTTCTGTTGACATCCATATGATCTGTGAAAGCCCAGCACATTTGAAAGTCAGGCCATAGAGCTGTCACATTGATTTAACTGTCTGTCCTAAATAAAGTCTTAGATTGGCTCAAGCCTCTTAATATGATTTATGGGTTACAGATTTATACAAATGGGAGAATTCCACTCATAAAAAGAATTCTCAATGTGGGGACAGCAAGAGGTCTGCAGATGAACTGGTGATGGATGTTTATGTCCTGTCATGAGCAGACACTCATCAGTCTCTTGCTAGTTGATACCAAGATTACTGGATGGACACTGTTTACAAATAACATGGATGGCTGTGAATTGTCCTTTGCCAGCTGATGTCTGATAATTCTTGTATATATTAACATTGATTTAAGAATATTAAATATCAACTCCGTGTGAATCAAAGCATACACTAAGAGCTCAAAAGTAAAGAAGCATGGAAGCTAAGATGGCACAGCCAAGCTCAACTCCATTTCCTTGCATACATGTGTTTTGTGATAGCAATTTCCAAGAAAGCAGTTTCTTTCTTATCGTGTGTTGTCTAAAGTGCTGTAATACTGTACGCACTGTTCATTTCAAAAGGTACAGGCTATAGGTTACAATCATCAGGACAGAGATGAGATTGTCTTTCAGGCTTGGTTTGTTCTTGATTTTAATTGCTTAGCCCTGCAAACTTAATTTTTCAAGAATCTTAAGGCACAGAAAATTTGTTAATGGCCTGTTGTGTGTCTTTGCAGAAAATACTTTGTAATACCCTATCCAATTAAGAAAGTCTTCTTGAATATGCACAGATCTGCTATACATTGTAGAAACCACAGAAGGGATGCAGTCACTGAAAACTTGTCTCAAATATAAAAACTGATGAATAAATTGATAAAGTTCTCCCTGTGATTATTTCATAACCAGTTATGCATCTGTTCCATGATATGTATCTAACACAGGATCTGGCCACCAAAAAGGAAAATAGCTTAATATTGGCATGTTGTTTGCCCATTTTCCATTCCCTTTTTCCATTGATTTTGTTTGGCAAATTAGCTCCCTATGAGAGCAGCCTGAACAGCACTGAGCATCCTTTTTGAATCTGTTCAGTCCTGTTGAAAATTCTTGTTATTGTCATGCTTTGTTTATGTTTACTGAAAAAGAGAATTACTCTGTCAGTAAACAGAAGAGCACTCCAGAATCCTGTATTGTAATGGCATTTTTGGAATTTGTGCTCTGTTATGGTTTAAACAAAGTGACCATTTACCTGAGCTCTTAAATGTATCTTTGCAAACTGGTGATATGTAATATTTTGTTGCTGTGGCACAGTACACTTTGGAGTACCAAAACAAAAGTGGGACAGTGTCAGCTTCAAAATAAATGAAAGTATGAGAAACAGGACAATTTTAAGCTGAACACCCCTGCAACAGCTGTAGTTTTCAGTGCTCAGTTTGTAATCCTGCACTCATCCCCCTAAAATAATGACTGTGCTTCACAAATCTTTCACAAGTATCTAACTTCCAGCCAAAGTCTTGACTCCAGCTTTTTCATGACGGTTAAGACGACTCAGATTAGGGAAGGTCTGCACAGAGCCGAAGCAGCTGCAAAATCAGATCCAAGAAATTGCTGTCCAGGCAAATGGCACTCTGGATCTTTTCACCTGGATTGTTGCACTGGCAAATTTATTTTTTTTTCCCCAATCTGACAGTTGAGCTGTGGCTGTAGGAGATGAGGTGAGTCAGGTTTGTGGCCAGAATGGGGCAGCTCAGTTCCTGACTCCAGGGGACGGGGTGAAGCCATTGGCTTTGGCGTGTCCGTGTGTGAAAGTCAAACTGCAGTTCAGGAGCAAACAGTGATCTGAAAATCTGTGGACATGAAAGAACAAGGGGAGAAAACAGATGTTTGCTCCTCTCAGAGACAAGACAGGTTGTTCTTCTGGCAAATTAAATTTAAAAAAAAAAAGCAGGTTAAATTAGAGCACAACTACTTAATTGGCATCCCAAGTCCAGTGCGTATCCCATTGATTTCAATGCAGAATGAGTTTCTTCCTGTCCTAATTTCTCTTACTTCCTGCCTATTAGCAGGAAAATGGCAGCCACCATGGAATAAGCTCAGAGACATCCACATCCATAGAAAAGTTGAAACTTCAAGAGGTATTTCTTAAACAATGTTTTTTAAACTTTATATATTCTTTTTGATCTATTTATATACCTGTGCAATGTTTTATAGGAAAGCACTGGAGAGTTTTCTTCTATGATTAACAATTAATGATAAATACTTAGCACTCATTTAGCACTTCACATCTTTCATAAAATAAAACTTTTTTTTTTTCTCTATACCTTTTATAAATATTAACTATTTGAATATTAACTTTGGGGTTTTCTTTAACCCTAGTCCTGTCTCCCATTATTATGATTTAGCTAAACTGGTTCTTGCTTTCTCCACTGGCCTTAATTATTGTTTTTAAGCTTTGTTGCAGATATATTTACTATATGTAGCTTATCCAAAAGTGAGCTTTACACAACTCAGCAGCAAGAGTGAGAAATCAAACACATAAATTATTATTTTGCTTTTCCCTAAGCTTTCAACTTGCTAAGTTCACTGTGGGATAGATCTGGTTTTACTTTTGGCATTGCTGTATTTGTGTGATTTGTCTCTGGTCTGCTTCATCAGCTAATGCACACCCAGTGCTCGGGTGACTCCATAGCTTTGGTTATTGATGATGGGTCTCTTGGCTGTCACTGTTGATAGTCTAGTTATACATCTTTAGTTGATATTCAGCAAATTGATTGGTATCAGTGCTGCAATCCTGCTTTGAGTGCTTACCTCTAAGAATGCTTTAGTAGGGGAAAGCTGCACCTGTTTTGCTCAGCGCTGTGTACTGGGATTACAAATGAAGAGAAATCTTTCATATTCAAGAATTTGCCTCTTAAACCTCAATACTTGTAATTTATAAATCTTTGTCTGGTGGGTGTAGTTAAACTGTGTATGTCACAGAAATCCAGATAATTTTACTGTTGCCTTTTAAATTTCATTAAGTCTGATCCTCTGAGGTGTTAAGTCTTGTTCTTGCTGCAGAGCAGCCTCAGCTCCATGGCAGTTTTCCACACTTAAGCATCTCACAGGATCGAATGTGTAAAGCCTGTTGAAATTGATAGGTGCTTTTCAGCTGCCTTCAATCGTTTTTGGATTAAGCTCTTGATTAACTGAATTTTATATAATTACATGTTATCCTCTTCTGTATTATCAATTTCACTTACTTGAATTATAATTTTGGAATTTTACTAAGATTGTTACTTTAACAAGTCTTATCTCTATTGAAGCAATGGTTTAATTACACACTGATATTTAAAAGTACAGATTATATCCAGTTCCCAAGACATTGAACAGCCTTATATTGTTTTCTGGGGGTTCTGGTTATATCTCTTAAAACTGTGTTGTTTTGTATAAAGTTGGTATAAACAAAACACTGTACACTCTTGAATGTCACTGCTCTGGCTTGGTCTGGTCATTCTGATGTGTGTTTGCTTTTGTTTCTCCTCTTGAACTTGTTGAAATGATTTAGACTCTAACTCTTAATGCCTTGTGCAGCATATTGCTGGTGATTTATTTCCCTTCACACATTAGAGACAGAGCAAGCCTTTCAGAACTGGCAGGCCACTCTTAATAGGTTGTGGGCACAGCCTGCCTGCCCGCCCATTGCTGGGGCTATAAAAATGGGAGGGAGCCTTCACTTATCATACGGATTTCAGCTGGAAAGTGGGCAAATAGAATCAATTTTATCTTATGCCAAATCAAGCTTGCTTTGTGGTAGTAAGTGGTATATGATACCTTGACCAGGGGTAAGTTAAAACAGATTACAATGTCATGCAGTTATTTTGCTACCTGCTCAGTTTTGAGGCTTCACTTATACGGTTTGTCTGCACTGCTGCTGTGGATACCAGGATGACTCTTCTACTGTATCTCATCATATTGTCATCCCAGATAATTCTCTGATCCTTTGTTTGTATATGTTCATACTCCAAAACAATTCTGTGTACTAAAGTTAGATTCACCTCATCAAAGAGTAGAATTTAGGAAAATGGCAGAGAGGACATTTGAGTGGTCTAAAGTGATTGTAATGGCTCAGTGAAATGGCAGAACATACTGTAAATGGAGCAAAGTGCTTTCTGCTATTTCTTCTGTTAAATATTACTTAAAGTTTTAGTATCTTCATCCTCAGAAAAGAGCTAAAGCCTTATAAGTCTATCCTGATGTAAGTTTTACTGCCTGTAGTGTGTCAGAACTGTTTTCTTGCTGCCTTAATTCTTTTGAGTAGTAACATTACATCTTGTGCAATGTGTTGGTGTTCTGAATTTTTTGGGGGGGGTTGGAAAATGGCTTGTGTATCATGTCATTTTTTGTGTTTGCACAGGATCTAAGGTATTTACTCTAAAGAATAGTAAATAAATTCAACAATATTAGTGCTGTTAGCAGAGTTGATGAGTTACATGGTTCTTGTTATACCTGCAGACTTGTAATGCTTCCTTTGCCACTCGTGACCGGCTGCGCTCACACCTGGCATGTCATGAAGACAAAGTCCCATGCCAGGTGTGTGGGAAGTACTTGCGAGCAGCATACATGGCAGATCACTTGAAGAAGCATAGTGAAGGACCAAGCAATTTCTGCACTATCTGTAACCGAGGTAATGAAGAAACTATTTCTTTATTCCAGTGGGATGGGACAGCACTCGAGGGAAGCTGTAAGGCTGCGTGACTCTCTGCAACAGGAGGAGCTTATGCCCTATACATGTACATACTCTGCTTTTTCTACTGAATACTTAACCCTAAACTGATGGAGTACAGGTCTGGCTTTTTCACATGGCAGATAGTTCCCAAAGAAACTCAGTTTAAATCTGAAACAAATATTGTTTACTAAATAGCCAGATACAATAACCAGGATAAATTGCCTTGTTGCTGTTCAACATACATCTTTTTTTTTTTTTCTATACCTGATTAGGCTTGAGCCCTTGCAGTCAGTTTGGAAGGAGAATCTTTGAAATACACATCAAGTTGAAAATTATACAGTGACCATAAATCTACATTGTGTTACTAAGTCTTACTTAACCTTCTGGTGCAACAGAGTCAAGCTGCTTCTCCCTCAACACAAGAAATTGCTTTGTATTAATGGACATTTCTAAAGCATATTTTGTAAAGAGCACTAGAAATGTGTTTTACCTTTATTTGTACAAATACTGCTTTTCGCAGTTGGAAGGGACCCATGAAGATCACTGAGTCCAATTCTCTGCTCCATGCAGCACTATGTAAAACCAAACCATATGACTAAGAGCTTGTGAAGCTTTTCCATCTGTTTATGGTACTCTTCAGTTGGAGAGAGTTGGAAATTTAGGCTTTGTGGGATGTAAGGCAAGCTGGAAAAATTATTTTGACTTATTGGTGTAATTTTTTTTGAGTGATTAATACAACTTTAAAATGCCTTTCTGGCTCACAGGTATATATAGCTAGTAGGTATTAGAAGACCTGGCTGCTGTGTTTTGGGATCTTGTTTTTTTTCTGATGAGTCTTTTTTTCCTGATGTGTTCTCTTTTCTAGTTTAACAGAGGTGAAATCTTTTGAGAAAATAAAGCTCTTCTGTGTTTAATGTGCAGACTGTACGGGGAGCTTTTGGCATGGATGAGTAATGAGACATTAAATTGCAAGGGAGGTGTTTGCAGTAGTTGAACAGTCAGTAAATCCTGGAAGCGATGTTATCAGTGTGAGTGGGAAAGGCATCTGGGTTGAAAATACTCAGGTTTTGAAGCTCCAGGTAGATGGTGTGAAATGAAGCTTGCCGTCCTTTTCAGCTGAAGGCCTGGCTTCGGAAAAACTGCTTAAGCTTATCCCCATTCTTATTTTGCTAAGAAGATACTGTGTGAGATCCAGGTGCTATCCTGCTCTCCTTCCGTTGAGCACGGTGCCACACAGAAACTTAGATGGGTTGGGAGGAATTGTCGTTTCCATGATTTGTGAGCTTGAATTTCAACTTAACTACCACTGGATGTCACTGCAGCTCCTTGGAAATGGAGCCAGTGACAAAGACAGACCGGCCTTCAGACAATAAAATGACTAAGTAGTTTATTCACGTTTTACAGGTCTAAACGTACAGTGGCAATTAAAATAAAATCTACGCTTCTCTGAAGAAGGACAGGGAACTTGTTGTACAGCAAACTTTAAGCAACTACTTTCTGCTTACAGTTTGTGTATTTCATGGGAGTTGACCTAATTGTCTGCTGTGAATTTCAGTTTACATCAGGATTTAAAAATGTAGTTATAAATAATGTTAAATTTCATAGGAAGTGTTAAAATTCATAGGAAGGGGAAGCTACAGACAGGTTTTGTCAAACAATTGTTTTGTAAACTCATTGTTTTATGCTATAAATTTTGATTATAGATTCATGATCAATGACAGCAGAATTTTTAATCCCAGATGTTCTAGAGTCAAAGTATGATGTTCATTGTTTTAAATAGTTACTCTCTAAATTGTAGGCAAGATGAAGTCTAATGGAAAATTTCTGGATTAGAAACCTCTATTTGATAGGCATTGGTACAGTCAGAAGCCACACACAGTAACCTGACCACATCTGTGCCATGGCTGAGGTGCTTGTGCAGTGGGATTTTCTTCATTCTTCCCTTGGCTAATGTACTGATGTATTTTTTAATTGAAACTTAGCTGACTCTGGAGACAGTAATTGTCAGCCTCTGGATATAGTAATTGTCAAGCAAGAATGCTCTGCAAGCTCAAGCTGCTTGTTGAGGAAATTTTGGATGTTGGCCCACTTAAAAAAAAAGTGGATGAAAAGGTACTCTTTACACAGCTGTTAATGACAGAGCTTAGGCTCCCTCAGTTTATCCCACTGGACTGAAGGCTTTTCTGTGGAACATAATCAAGTGTCTCATGTTGTTTTAAAGGTTTAATGGGCTTGGGAGATGGGGATGGAACTCTGTACCTGGTAGAAAGCAGTAGCCAATGGTTTGCCATGTCATTTGTGTGTACTGATTTGTTGATCATACTTATTTCTTTTACAATGGGGCACTAAAACTTAAAAAAACTACCAGGTGTGATTTGATGTTTTTTCCAGGTTATTTTCTTACTTGGGCTCTTTATGCTTTGAATAATCATGGAAGCAATTAAATCTTGTTAAATCAGGGAAATAGTGAAGTGGTTTTGGGGGGTTTTGTGTTGTTTTTATTTTCTGCCTGGGATTTTGGAGTTTGTTTTGGTTTCCTTGTCTTTTTTGGTTTGGTATTTTGTTGGGGTTTTTTTTCCTTAAAGAATTTATCTAAAATGTGCTTTAAAAAACTAATCCTCAAGCCTCACTTTTTAAGACAAATTCTCTGTAATCGGTTTAAATAAAGAAGACATTCTCCTGTTGTGTTGTTACACAATCTTCTATTACCATCCTTAGGAACTTTATTTGCTTGTGTGGGCTTTTTCAAAGAATTCAACAGATTAATGACTTTGGCAGGTCTAGGGCTGGTACTTAGTAATAACACGTGCAACTCAGAAGTCTGGGTTTGTGTTTCAAACACATGCACATTGTTTGTTTCACAGAATCAAATTAGTTAGGAGAAGGGTAAATATTCCAGTCACAAATGGGAATTTATTTTTCACACTGTGTTCTTGTACATTTCATGGTAGAGTCCCTTAAAGCAAGACACATTCTCCTCATGTTCCATGCTGAATCCAAATTACAATTTTTGAACAAGGAGCATCCTTTAATTATTTCTATAGTTTATCTCCTTATAGATGTTATCTGAGAGATCAACGGAAAGGTTCCATTTATATAAAGCAGATAATTTCCTCTTTTTTTAATATAGGTTCTTCTGGTATGAAGAAATAATCTGCTCTGCAAAGTAGAGAGATGTGTATGAGTAAAGCAATAAATGTATTCCTTCTCTGAAAAATACTGTTCCTTTATCCCCTGGATTAGTCTGACTTGGCTCTGAAAGAGACTTAAGAGTGAAGGATTATGGTCTATGAACCCCCATCTTCCTAGGACAGGCATTCATAATTAAAGTCTGGTGGAGATAAAAAGGCCAGTGCAAAGGGCTTCAGGGAAAAATTAGGATGAAAACAACCCCAAAAAAGTCTCCCTTTAAACAGTTTCCCATGAAGCAGTTGGCATTCTTACGGTTTTGATGGAAGTTGATGACTCACATGTTCATCTGCCAAGTGCATAAAGGGGAGCTAACATACTTTGCAGCAGTTTTCATTATATAAAACAATGTGCTCTACAAATAGAACTGCAGAGTTCAGAAAAAATATTGTGTAGCAGAGATTACAAGTTCAGATTTTCCTGTGTCAGTTGTGGTGTAGAAAAACACTGAATACCTGCATGTAGTCCTTTTTTAATGGTTGGCAGTGAGGTTTTAATGCATTGCTGCATCAGAGGTTGATCTCAGCATGCATGTGGTTATCAGCCACATGTGAAATAAGGAAAGTACCTCATAGGTCGAAGTGTCACCATTATATCTGTACACTGTGCCCTTTTCTCTACAGTCAAAGACTGGTTCTTTCAGGTCTACAGTGGATTTTTGGTATTTGTAAAAATATGTTCTTTTGTTGCCCAGTGAGATTTTCAGTGCAGCATTTCATGTCTGAGGGTAGGTCTTGTATTATTTCGGAGGATAATATCCTTACATTAATTCCCTGGATGACTTGGCCTTGGTGATTCTGCTCCATTGTATTTTGAGAGTTGTATGTTCTTGTTTTCTTCAGTTGTGATGTATCCAATTTTCTGTACTTCTGTCTTCAACTCAGGGGTCCACAGTAACTCCTTCTTATTCATTCTCAGCAACCTGCCTCTTTCCCCTTCAGCAGTTTGCTGTGGATTTCTTTCTTTGCAGGTCCTGAATATATAATTCTTAATAACCCCTGGATAAAAGTCTGGGTAGAGGTATATTTTGTGTCCTAGGCATGGGGAAATCTAGTGTAAAGCCACATTCATTATTAAATTCAGCACCTGCAACTAACAGCTGCACTCAGAAAATCCACCCCAGAGAGGTGTGCAGTATTTGGTCTGCAGCCTTCCTAATATATTATTATATATCATCAAATGTAAATGCAGTTATATGACTACAAAAAATGGCTTTATGGTAGAATATCTATTCATACTTTAAGCAAGATACTGTTATGAAAGTTCTCTTGCAAGGTCTTGTGCTGTAAATGCTATACTGGTTAAAAAAAATCTAGGGCTTGGCTTTTCCCTCTCCAGAAAGGGAACCTGCAGCTCCGGGTCTGTGATGGTGAACCTTGTGTTTTGTTCTTAGTTGTTAGTGGAAAATGTTTCTGGCATGAATGTAACATAGTACTCTGTTCAAAATATAACAGAAAATTAAGTTGGTGGTAGCTTTACCTCTGTAGGGAGTCTTTAAAACTCTCTCCTCCTTGTGCCTTGTATATGGTCCAGATGTACTAGTAGTAATTGCAAATCTTACTGAGTTAAATTTAAAAACATTCCAAAGTATTTGTGAGATAATTTATTGCATTATAGGAAAAGGACATATTTATGAGACTTTAAAAAAACAAACATTCTAAAAAAACACATGCACAAATGTAAAAAACTGTTTTGTTCAGAAATCATTTGTTTGACATATATGCTTTTATATTCAGTGTTTGGCACTTACTGATCAGAGCTAGTAAAAGTACTGGAATTTCTTTTTAGTATTTTTTGTTAACTGTAGACAAAATATGAGTTCTAGTATATTTTTTAAAACTCAGTATGAGCTGACTGCAGGAATGTTTTTCAAAAATTACTATAGAGCCAAACTGTATGCCTTAAAAAGTCAATAGTTTCAGCTTTCTGCCTTCTAGAAGTCTATGATAGAAACCTAAGGGAAAAGCACACTAAAAACCAACGAGGGGTGTTACTAGATAGCGTTCCTTCAAATCTTACCACCATAAAATCAACTAATTGGAACTATCTTCCAAAATATTATCAGATGACAAAGCATTTTCAATTTAAATAAATCAGAACAAAAGTGGTGCAGAGACGTGGGTGCCTTTTTGTATGATGTCTCTTCTGCCTTTTTTTCCAGAAAGTTTCATATCATCTGCTAGGTTTGCTTACACAGAATTTGTTTCTCAAGGAGGCTGTTGTCTCTTTGTGACTAACAAAAAGCAAACTCAATCAGATGAAAAGTGTGCATTGCATTACTGCCTGATGATGACAGGAATCCTACATGAGCATGTCAGAGGGAACTGGTGGAACAGCAGCTTTGCAATAGGGAGCAGGAGCAAGAGAAAGATGAAAGGAACAGGGAAGGCAGATGTGTGTCTTTGCTGGTGGCAGGATCTCATCTCCTTTTATCTTGTTTAGGTTTCTCCTCTGCCTCCTACTTAAAGGTCCATGTTAAAACCCACCACGGTGTTCCCCTTCCCCAGGTCTCCAGGCACCAGGAGTCCATCCCGAATGGGGGAGCAGCGTTCCACTGCGTCAGGACCTATGGCATCAAAGGCAAGAGACTCGCTGCTCTGCACCTTGCTGCTCTGTGCAGAACTGTGTGTTGTGGGGTGTTGGGCTGGGCACCAGAAAGGGGAGGGAGGAAGGACAGGGAAAATACTGGAGAGAAGCTTAGGGAGATGCAGAGAAATTCCATAGCATCAGGAGGATGTAATATCTGTCACTGGATAGCCAGTTTAACAAGCCTAGGGGAAGGAGATGGACACAGAAGAGTATGTGAAGTTTTGGCAGCTTCTTGAATTTGGAAGATTGGAAAAGCCATGTTAGTTCATCTTGACTCTCTTCCTTGGAGCAGTCAGCATCTGAGTTTTGCCCGAGGGCGAGTTCATTAGTCCCACTCCACTTGAATGTCGCATCAGTCAAACCCTGTTTCTGCTTTTAATGAGGAGCCATACTGTGCATGCAGCCAGCTGTCTGTAGCTAAACTTACACTTCTCAATGCAGTTGTTGGGACGAGAGGTAAAGGGTGATAATAGTCCTGGTGCTTTTTTGTTGTTTTTGACATTCGTTTAAATTGAAGGGGGGGGGAGAAAAAAGATGTTATTGTAAGCATAGCAAGGAGTATTTAAGTTCTGGATAAGTAAAGCAGTGTGTTTACCTGTGTAGAGTAGTGTTTTGCTTCTTGGTTTGAGCTGTCAGTATTCCTGGTGAAGGTAAAACATCAAAAAATTCTTCAAAGCCACGGTTGTTCTGGTTTTTTTCTTGCCCAGGAGAACACAGTGGGCTGGGTTAAACAAAGTCTGTGCCAGCAGAAAGCTAGAGTTGTGTAACTTTTTCTGTTGAAGTCTTGATAGAGTTACTACAGAAGCCCTTTAGTTTTGGGTGGTGTGCTGACTTAACAAGAGATTTATTCCAGCTCAGTGGTGTATTGATTTCATGCATATCCTGTTAGGTTTGTAATGCTGAGTCCAAAGCAAATCTGTCTTTTGGGTTGTGCCAAGTGGTTCTTTGGTCTTTTAGAGTTAATAGTAGGTACAGCCTGTTTGTATTCAGAGACTCCTTTAGTGAGCACGTCTGGGTTTCTCACGCTCATTCACATGCGCTGAGCAAAAAGTGTGGACAAACTTTCTTGGCATAATGCCAGAGGAGAATGGGGAGGACTCCAAACATACCAATGGCTTTGCCAGGACATATCTAAGTAAATAACATCCCTAACCTCTCTGCTGTTTCACACTACAGTATTTAGACAGAACAATTTTAGGTTGTGAAGTTCACATCTAACATTGTTGCACTTGTAATAAAGAGTTCCTTGAGACTAAATGGAATTGCGCTTCTTAAATTGCAGTAGCTCACTGCTGTTTTGCTGAGTGTTTCCAGGTTTCTTCACATCTTCCTGCAGCCTGTTGTACTTCATGAAGTTTCTTGGCTTTCCCCTAAAGTATCAACAGTATTTCAGAAGTGTGCAAGTGAATTGCACAGTTAAAAACTCATCATTAGGACCATCCTTTTGTAGCATGTGAGATGTAAACATTGTGAGACATCCTTGGGATTCAAGAAGTGTTATATAAACCAGAGACCCATTATGGTTGCATTCAGTATCGTGACAAATCCCTAATGAAATCCCAGCTGGTGCTCTGATAGCAGCCTGGTGGATTGGAAAGGGGACCTACGCTCAAGGGCTTTAGAATATGAGGATTGGTTGTTAAGTGTGTTTCATTCTGTTGTGACAGGCATTAATGTGATGAGGTGGTAACCAATCTAATTTATCTTAATGCATGTTAAATACCTTCCTTTGGAAGCTAAGATTCTGAAAACTTCTCTCTTTTCTTTTTCCCGTAGAAGGCCAGAAATGTTCACATTCGGACCCGATTGAGAGTTCTGATTCATATGGAGACCTCTCTGACACCAGTGACCTCAAGACTCCTGAGAAACAGAGCACCAACGGGTCCTTCTCATGTGACCTGGCAGTCAGCAAAAACAAAATGGAGACGGAAGGAGAGAAGAAGTACCCGTGCCCTGAATGTGGCAGCTTTTTCAGATCGAAGTCTTATCTGAACAAACACATACAGAAAGTTCACGTCAGGGCGCTTGGTGGCCCTCTGGGGGACCTGGGTCCTGCTCTGGGATCTCCCTTCTCACCCCAACAGAACATGTCTCTTCTGGAGTCGTGTGGGTTTAAGATCGTCCAGTCAGCATTTGCATCATCCCTTGTGGATCCAGAGGTCGACCAGCAACCAATGGGGCCAGAGGGGAAATGAGAGCGATTGGATCTTAACAAAGCAAAGCAGCAGTCTGGCTATAATGATAAGATGCTGTGAATGAAAGAGGAAATAATGAAATTTGGTTCTATAGCTGAGAATTTTTTATTCATTTTAGCTTCCCTCTTTGTCTCATGCCCTACCCCACCTTTAAACCTTCACTGGGGAGAGGGAGAAAATGCTTCTTTAGCTGATAAATTACAGAAGATGGTGGCCTTGAATAGGAGACATGACCCCAAACAAATGGAGCTTTAGAGGCTGCTTCTGGTGTTTTCTTTGTGTTCTTCTGGAATAATCAAAAGTTCCCAGCACTGGTCTGAGAATGAGACAGTCCTAGTGACTGAGGCACCTGGGGAGCTGCAGCTACAGGGAGCTGTGATTTTGTTCTCTCTCTATTCCCCTGCCCTCCCTAAACTCCCCCAGAAAAACAGTAAGTTTTAAAAACAGACCCATTATTGAATATAAGGTTAAGTAAAACACCCCACGGTTCCTAACAGGTTACAATGCAGTTGTCCTTTTAAAAACAGAAACATTTAAAGAAGGTGAGAGAACTTGAACCCCTTCTGCCTTTATGAGGCTGTGAGTGCTGCAGCAGAACTGAACTGCTGATAAAAAATCACCTTTCAAAACAGGTTGTTTTTATTACTTTTGATCATTAAACTTGCTGTCAGGTTTTTAATTCTTTATTATTATTATTTTAGGACCTGTTGTAGTGAATTGCTACTGAAAAGCCAATCTAAGGCGATACACAGAGCACTCGTAAAGCAGCAGTCACATTAGGGTTAGTATTAATTTTTTTTTTAGATGTACCATAATTGATAACTCGGCTAGTTGGTTGTTTTAAGTCTATGAAAGAAATAGTTTTTATGAAAAAAAAAAAAAGAAAAAAAAAGGAAGGAAAAATATCATTACAGTCTGGTTGACTGGTGCTCATTTTTCATGTGGGGACCTAGGGGATGAACACGATCAGCTATCGGGTTAACATGATGTACCACTGACTTGTTTAGTGTGAATAAACCCAGGGGTTCACAGAGTGATTTGGGTTTAATTGGATTGGACTCTTATTAAAGAAGTTAGTATGTTACTTTGCATCCCCTCGTTTTGTCTGGTTTTTCAGCCATTTAGCCACCTGTTCAAAAGGTGTGCAAATGAGAGCCAGTAAATAATATGTGAATCCCACTCTGCACTGTGCTGTATTCTCAGTGGGCTGGGCTTTTTGGCCACAGTCGTGCACTCCTGATCTGTCTCTAGTCAGGTTTGCAAAGGCCCCTGTTACTCCTGTCTTTTCTAAATGAGAAGTGTTTCTAATATAAGAGATGGGAATTGCAAGCAGCGTATCTTTGAAAAAGAATTGATTACAAAATGCAAAGAAGCTTCACTCTAGGCTGTTGGACATTCCATTTAATCTGAAGATACCATTTGTGCAGAAGTAATGTTATTTCTTGACCCTCCTTTTCCTTCCATGTAACTAGTCAAGGTTTTATGTACCAAACCCAGGTATAAATGTTGTTTAACACAGGGTTAGGAGTTAGGAATACTCTGAGTTTTAATTATGGTTCTGCTGTTGATGCTCAAGGTCACATAGAACAGTTTCTTGAATTTATTCCTTAATTTCTTATCTGTGAAGAATCTTCCCTACACCACAGTTGTTGAGAGGGTTATTGAGCAAAGGTTTAAGCAGTGATTTGGTATTGTGTATTGAATGTTTCCAGAAATTCCACTCTGAAGAGCCCATGTCCTGCACCAAACTTGCATCCCATGAAACAACATGTGTTTCCATCATTAATACAGTGCTGGAGCGGGACAGACCCCCTTAGACCAGATTCTCATTTGCTGCAGGAGTTGTGTTTGTGTAAACATCCACAGAAACACAAATCTGTTGTACCACAGCCTGAATTGCCCAGGTGCTCCTAATCCAAACCCTGCATATTCCAATTTTTTTTTTTTTGTTACAATTAGAGAGCCCTTTGTAAGTATATGGATTTTGGAATTACATTCTAAATTCTACAGAGTTGGAAGACTCAGATTCCCTCTTGTAAGAACCTACTTTTTGTACTTGCTCTCGACTATTATAAATCAAGGATGAATAATCAATGGCTTTCTCTTTATAGCACCAGCACTTTCTAACTTGAGAGCATGTTGCAGTGGACTTGATGTTTTGCTATTAATCTGTGTTGGGAGACTGAAGGACATGTTCTTCTCCAGTCATCTCCTCCCAGAATCCTGGAATAGGTATGAGCCTCATTTAAAAGGAAAAAACCAGTTAAACAAGCAAACCCCACCACTAAAGCTTCATGGAATTGCTCTGGTTGTACTGGTAAGATTAGTAGAAAGGTAAAAACAGAACATCTTAGAAAAGTTACAAAACATTTTAAAATACCTTACAAATGTAGTGCTGAGACAACCTTGTAAGCAGCCAAGCAAATCAGGAGAGAGCAGGCTTTCCAGTCAGCATAACAATTTGTTGAGATTAGCAAATGCAGCTGCAGTCACTGATTTACTAATAGCTCATAATTAATCCACAAGAGAAATTTCTGTTGAACTGAGACTATATGCTGAAAAATAGAAGTGTTTGTCCCCAGTGTTCCTACATGCACTCACAGAAGGTCCATTAGTCATAAAATTCAACTCCAAAAGCTAAGTCCAGAGGATACTTTCATTCTACATTTAGCTCCCCTGACTTAAGTATTACAGATGGGTTGAATTTTGGCTATATCTATCAGAATTTCATTTTGAATGCTACAGAATTTGACCTGGTGAAACAAAAGAAAAGCCTTTATCTGAAAACGAAACCTTCTAAAATACTGTGTATTCTGCTCGTCAAAGAAAATGCTTACTAAGTTGTCATGAATACATTGAATGAAAACTACTTACTTCTCAGTCTAGTGGACAGGGAAACAATTAGGCAGGAGGTTAACAATCCTGAAATGACAGTTCTAGATCATCCTAGTGTAAATGGGAGAGATTTGTACCAACACAGGAGGCTGGCGCAGGCTACAGCCAGTAGGAAGTTGGGCAGATCTTTTCAGTGCTTTTTGCTTCTTTGGGGGCATACAGTTCCATTCTGGACAATTTAATCTACATGCAAATTCCTTCTGTTCGGTATTTTGGGAAATGCCTGTTTCTCATTGAACATGAAACAGATCCAAACAGAAAACTCGGCCTCACAGGTTCAGAGTTCAGAGGGAAGTATGTAACATGCCCTGAGCTGCAGCTTGTTGCTATTACGTTTTATTTTTAATTGGCATATAAGTGTATAGATGTTCTGATTTTGGGCCACCCTCCTTCCCTTGCCTTCCCCTTTGGAGGGACTGCAAGCCAATATTTGAGTTGGTGCACATGTCTAGAAGGAAACTTCAATTCATACAAATTTATATAATCAGACTTGTAGTATTTGTTTGTATTATAGGAGTCCCATAACCTCTCATCTGAGGCTCAGAGCCTTGTGTATTAGGTATAATGAAAACATCTTCAGTCATTCATAATCTAAGTATTAAAGACATACAAGAAAGAAATAGATGCTTCTAAGGAAATGAATGAAAGATAAAGTACTAAAAACCACTTGCATGTATGCTTAAGTGTTGTGTTAAATGTGGGGGCACAGACTTCTCAGGCTTCTTTTGTTGCCTGAATTTATCTTTATAAATGTTAATCCATAACAAATGCAAGGTAAAGCAATTTAATGTGAATTTATTCCTTACTGAGTTAAATTAGGTGACATGACCTTGCATTTGTCATGTCTTAAATGTGTGCAAACAGTGTGGCTCACCTGACACATGGCAATGTGCATGTGAGCTTTCAATCCTAAGTGATTTGCCTATGGTGATATGGGAAATTGATAGCAGAACCAGAAATTGAACACAGATTTTTCCTTCTCTCAATCCAGTGCCTTAATTATAGTAGGGCAAAGTATTATATGTTGGGGGGATTAATTTTTTTTTTTAAAACCTAGAACTATTAAGATGGTGTGGAGTTGGTCTTCCTACCAATCTTCTGAATAATTGTAAATGCCCAGTCACAATTTTAGACCTGTTTGAGTGCCAGTGACTTCGGGAATATTTGTTATTTCCCATGTATTCCCTGAAATTATTGTTCCTCCCTCAACTGCTGTCAGCAGTAAGGAATGACTTGAATAGAAGAGCTGTGTAACTGAATGTCTATCTAACT
Source organism: Petroica traversi (assembly GCA_025920805.1). NCBI lineage: Eukaryota > Metazoa > Chordata > Aves > Passeriformes > Petroicidae > Petroica > Petroica traversi. Next base: position 1,383,300 of record JAHLSL010000041.1, read on the forward strand.
CAACTGATTGAATTGCTAGTATGAAAGCTAACCTAGATTTTGTAGGCTCTGTTGTAACTTTAGTGTCTTGTTTTTTCACTAAATCTTTGTTCCTAGAATTCAATATCTAAACTTACGTCTTGAGTCGGGAGTGGGGTACCACTTTCAGCTTTAATTTTTTTTAAGGTGCTTGCTTGAGGAAGTAGATGCCAAAGTAAACTTCAAAGGAACTCCAGACTTCAGTGTTGGGAGAACAAATGGAGAGCAAGGGCTCTCCTTGGGTTTCATGAGAGATAAATGGACAAAGTTAAAAACAGCCACCAAAATTCTAAGTAATTAAACAGGAAAGGCTTTCTTTACCCACAGAAATAAAATATTTTCAATTGTCACCATGGCGTAAAGTCTGAGAGCAAGTGCCAAACAACACATGGAATGTGCTGGCTTTTTCCAGCATCATGATTATACCTTAACAGCATTGTCAATACCCAAATGTAAATGAAGCCAGTGTAGTACTATTCACCTTTTTCTTGGGCACAATACCTGAGTTTTATTTGAACAGAACAGAAGCTCACAGTGAATCTCTTGAGCTTAGGCTCTCAGTTCCACCCTGAGAGACAAAACAAATGAGTAAAGATGGGGAGAAAAAATCCACTAGGAAAACTTAAAAAGGAAAACAGATTCTGGAAGGCTCCAGTGTCTCCTGAAAGAGCCGCATTTTTTTTTTCCCTGAACATCCTTCTCAAAACAAGATCCTTCAGCTGTTGTGAATGAGCCCTTGGGAACAGATTTGGCGTCCAGCCCATTCTGCTGCAGCTCCCTATCCCTGCAAGAAGGCAGCATGTTCTAGAGCTCTGAGCCTGGGAGCCACAGGGAGGGGAGCAGAGCAGACAGTGCTCCTGGGCTGCAGCTACAGGTACTGCTACAGAGTCAGCAGCAGCACCAGCAGTGTCTGCTGCTCCTCTGACCCTCACCCTGCACACATCCCTGTGCAGTGTGGTGCCTGCTCAGATGTGTGCAGCTCTGCAAAGAACTCTTGGCTGTAAAACAAAGCAGGGAGCTATTTGGCTAAAAAGAAAAAAGAGAAAGCACCACTTAAAGAGTGCTGTGACATAACTCAGAGTGATGCAACCCAGGAGCAGCAGCCTTGGCTATGAGGGGTTGTGGTGATGGTTGGAATGATTATGGCAAGGCAGTGAGAAATCACAGCTTTGCAATCAGGCGGTGATGGCCTGTTTGCCAAGAATTAACACCCTGTGTCATCTCTAGCCTCTTCCTGTGTTGTGTTCCTGTCTGTAAGATGATGATAACCCTTGGGTAAGAATGTGCCAATATTTCATTGACATGCCAAATTGTGCTGCACAGTTGTGCTGCTGAACTCTGTCACAAATGTTTGGCCTCACTGACTTCAGGTATAATGCGAAGTTAAACAAATATTTGGCCACATTTTTCCTGAAAGGTATGATATTTAAGTTTATTTAAAGACTGCCTGGCTCTGTTGATCTGCTCTCAGGGTTTATGTGAATGAAGCTTTTCCTAGGTGGCCTCCATACTTGTACTGCAGTTTTGGAGACCTGAAAGTGCTCTGAGCTTAGATGTGCTGAAGGAAGGAGGTAACTGGAGTCTCACTAATGTTCCAGTGACTCCCTCCCAGCTCCTGTGTTCCATGTGGACCATGGAGTCACTTCATGCAGCAACTGGCAGCCATAAATGCTCTTGAGCATCCTGCAGTCATGTAGTGACCTTGGGTAAGTGATTTTATAAATCATCAATCTCATGCCTGCTAATACCTTTTTGGCTGCTGTGTCTACAAACTGGTGCCTTCTCCAGGCAAATTTTACATGCCCTCTGCAAAGTTGTCAGACTGACTGCTGGCTCTTAAGGAATCAACCAAGCCTTGCTCTTGGGCTCAGAATTTTTCTTTGGTACTGTTGTAATCTGAAAGTTTGCTGCAATTAGTGCAAATACCAGAGTAAGAGAGAAAATAAAAGGCTGTTCTTAGATGTCCTGTAGATTGAACAACTGAAACATGAGTGTGGGATGAGCCAGGAAAACTGGTATTTTTTCCCTGGCTGCACGCCATATGGAAGAGACAGTGCCTTGGAAGGGAAGGAGCAGAAAAGTTTGCCATTGGCTCTGATGAATCCCAATCCTGCTTTTACTGAAGTTGTTGGGAATCCTCCCATTGTCTTCAGTGTGAGCAAGAAAGGATCTTAGGTGAGGATGGATGACTCTTTCCCTACTTGAATGAAGTCTCTTGCCTATTTATGGGCCTGCTTCTATTGAAACCGAGCCTGTTTTAGCCTTTTTGGGTTCTTAGGGACCTGTTTGTATAAAGCAACTTACCTACCTATCTTTTTTTTTTTCTATTGTGTGTATTTTTTGTATGTTCTGTTGGAAGGTGAAGCCTCTGTAGAAGGGGATACAAAACCTGATTTTTAAATAGTAATAAACCAAAAGAGAATTAAACTCTGCAGGCTGCATGCATTCATTTCCTGGAGATGGAGAGTAGAGACCATGAGTGCAAAGAGAGATGGCCTGGACTCCTGTAACCCTTTTCAGAGACAGTTCTGCCTTTGCACATTTCCACAGCTCTGTGTGAGAATTCATAGTGTGGTGGGCAGGTTGCAACACTGTGTATCAGGATGGCCTTATTTCGACTAGGAAATCCTTTCTCTGGCACTGTGTGGTGAGATTTCTTCTTTTAGCAAAAGTGGATGGAGTAACAAGTATCTGTGAAATTTGGTATTGTGCTTCCTGAATGGCAGTGAAATAAAACTGAGGTCATATAACCAGATTTTTGCTTCTGGCCTGCCTACCTCAGGTGCTGGGGTGTTGGTCAAATGCACAGTTTTAACTCTACACCCTTATATCCTAAAGAAATAAGTGCGAGTATTAAGTGAGACTTTACGAAGCCTTTGTTCCTTCCTGGCTTTTTACCTCCTCATGGTGTTACCAGTTGGAGCCTTAACTTTCTAAAAGAATGGTGAACTCAAGACCAAAATAACAACAAAGGTTTGCTCTGTTCTGTAAACATACTTAAAAGAACGGTGTCCTTGCTTTTGTAAATAGATGTTAAAAAGTGCCGTGTCAGTTATGAAAAAGGTTATCTCTGCATGCTCATGGCATGTTTGTGACACCCAGAGAAAACAGAGATTTGCTTTCCTAGACAGGAAAGAAAGGACAACTTCCCAAAATAAAAGAACTCCTCCCATGGCCTTCAGGCAAACATCTGTGGGGAAGAGGTCTTTCACAGTGGTTTGTGTGCCAGTGGTTTTATCTGCTTTCAGGTCAGCTAAGAAATAAAATCCAGGGGTGTGAGCTCTGCATTGTAATTGTCCCTGAATCCTGTACTTTATGAGGAAACGGTAGTAACTCCACTGCAGGGTTTGGTCTCTGCTTCTCTGCTCACATATTGAATTACAGAGACCCATTACAAAATGAGTCTCTGCTTCTGCTCTTATGATGATGACTCTAGTCCTAGTCCCAAAGCTCTAGAGAGAGAAGAAAATACATGTTTGGGTTTTTTATGTGTTCAAGTTTATAACCTTACAGCCTCTCTGATGGCTTGGGATAGAAGTCACATGAGTGGTTGTGCTATTTAGAGTAGAGTTTTGCTTATTTCAGTGCAACTCTAACCTCATGTTTTCCACAATGAAATCTGTTACTGTGGTAATATTCCATTATTACTGAAGTTTAAACAGCAGAGTTTTGGGCTTTCAGTTCTGTTTGACTGTGAAATTGGCTTCCATGGTGAGTGAAAGATTGGTTGAAGGATATTTAATAATCCCATCGAATTCACTGGAGGTTAATTTGAACAGATATCAGAACAGAAATCTTTATTCCTTTTCACTGAAATCTCCAGGTGTTTTGATGCTGCCTTTTCACATTCCTCATTTGCAGATAAATGATTTTTAGATAGGCATTTTCTAACATGAACAAATTGGTTTCTCAGACTGCTTTGCTTTGCCAGGTATTGCTGGGCATAACTGTGGTTTGAGAAACAAGAAGGTTACAAAAGTACTTTTATACATTAAAAAAAACCCAACTGAACACCACATTCTCCTATTTTAATGAATTCCAGCATTAATGCTTATTTGTACTTTCATCTAAGTCAACACTACACATCTTGAGAACATCTCATGCATAATACCCATCTTCAGGATTCCTTCCCCTACAAACCATTTCATAAGGTAGGTATTGCATATCTGAAGCTTTCCAAGCTCTTTACAGACATATAATCATTTCTGCCTCGGTGACATTAGTAATATTAGTATGGGAAGCCTAGGCAGAAACTTGCCTAAGGTCAGGCAAAGATCAGTTAAAGAATTGAGAGTAAGGCTCCTATTCTTGGCTCAGACTTACGTGTTCTCTGAGTAGATCACAGTATCTTTCAAAACAGCTTCCCTTCCTCCACCCTCTGAAATGTGTGCTCTGCTTTTTGTCAGTAGCAGCCTGCAACTGTAGCAAAAAACAAACAATCAAACAAAGAACCCAACAAAAAACAGTGCAACTGGAGTCTGAAATGTCTTTAGACAGCTGTACCCAATTCCTAACAATATTGCCATGGTTTTATGTTTCCTGCTGCGAGACACACCCACCCATTGGACAGCAGGTAAAGGAGTCTGTGATCCAGATACCGACATTGGAATGTGCAGCCAAGGAAGGAGCTCAGGGATGGTCCGTGGGGACCTCACAACTTCTGCAGTGGGCCAGTGTGAACACAGATGTCTTGGCAATTGGGGTCTTCAAAACTGCTGAGAAAACTAGAAAGGCACTGGGCAGTTCTTGACGAAAAAGGACAGAATTTGATGCTGTTAGAGAGGACTCAGTGTGTGAAATTTCTTAAGTCAGTGACTGCCGAGAGTATTTAGTGCTAATCTCTTAATGCTGGGGAAGTGTAGCTGCGGTGCTTCTCCCCAGTAAACAATAGGGCCCAGATTGCCCTCCAGAGGCCTCTGGCCTTTTATTGCAGCCCACACAGAAAGCTCATCTGAGAAAGCACTCTGAGTTAGTGGAGCAAACTCTGAACCAGTCTGAACCAGTTCAAATATCGCACATGGTTGTTTTGCTTCTGCAGACTTCCTTGTTAGTCCTTGGAGGCTGTGGCTGGCATTTACTTAGCAATAGCTCATGCTGTCAGACTGAAGGGGGAGGAGAAAGCCTCTCCTTGAGCATGTCAGCAGCACAATTCAACAGTGCCAGCAGATGCTCCTGTCCTCCACACCAGCTCTTCTGTAGTCACTGCCTCTGTCTTGATTTTTGGTTATGCTCAGCTCAGTTTCATAAACTCAACATCTGATCCTTTCGTTGCAGCCCTGATGTTCTTTTATTACGTTCAAATTGTATCTAGGTTAGAAATGAAACACACTTGTTTCCAACTCCTACATCATTGCTTACAGAACGCTTTTTACAGGTGAGACCTGCAGTTATTTTCATGATCGTGAGAGGCAACAAAGAAATAAAATCCCTGCTTTTGTTGGAGTTGCAAGTACTCAAGTATTTAATAGTGTTCAGTAATATTTGATGCTGCAGCTTTTTAAGCTTAAGCACAAACTGCTCTAATACTCTGTTCATGGTAAGTGAGGTCTCAGAATGTACTTACTATCTTTATTCTCAAGCATTGTGATTTATGAAAGAAGCAGAAAATTGAGAAAAAACGAGTTTTAGGGGAAAACTGGAACAATTATTTTGGCTACCTAGGAAGAAGAAAGGGGAGGTTATGGGAACATGACGTACGTCCTGTTACAAGGAGGGCAATGGTCAACTTTTTCCATTTTAAGCAGTCCATGTTAATTTGGCTAGGGAAGATTACTCAGCTTAGAAAACTCATTTTGTTTACTGTTCCCAGTGTCTTATTTAGTAAGATTAAGTAATAAAGCATGTTAGTTCTTGCATAGGAGGTTAGATGAATTTCTGCCTGGCAAGATCTGAACACACTGGGCTGTGGCCAGACAAGGAGGGTGGGTTTGATGGCTTCTTGTGGAGTCATTCCAGAGCTATAGATCTGGGGCTGCCTCCCTTGGCACAGAGTGCTGTTGCTGTATGTTAGATTTATTTTTTTTTTAACAAGAATCTCAAAACACTTTGAATTTTTCCACAGGTGAAAAAGTAGAACAAACAAACAGGAGAGAGAGAGAGAGAGAAAGAGAAAGCAGACATTGTTCATTCTGGAACCTGTATAAAGTAAACAGCAGAAAGGTACCAGCTCACAGCTGAAACTGGTTCACACTGAGTTTAGAGAGGATGCCTAATGTCCTTCACTCCTAAAAATAACGTATATATTCTCCTGTAAAACATGGGGATGTGCTGTGATACATGTGTATGTATGGACAGATACATAGATGTGTATATACCTACAGACATCTAAGTGTAAACTGTGTGAGGAAGTACCTGCAAAGCTATTAACTTACTTATAGTTTGGGTAGTTTAAAATGAAGTCCTAGGAAATAATGTTATGTTTAATATCTAAAAGTGTAGCAGTAAGAGCAAAACCATTCCCAAGCAGCAGAAAGAGCAATTGAGTCTGCCTCTGACAGCTGCCACCTGGCATCCTATTAAACTTAACTCTGTGAAACTGCCAGGCATAAATCTTTCCCTCATCCTAGAGAAAGCTAGAGATGAAAGAAAAAATTATGCTTAGAAGTCAGTTGTGGGAAAGACTTTGATCTTTACCGTTAATGTGAAGGTTTCTGCATTTCCCCCAGATTCCCCATTGTCCTTCTGTGGACTAGAAACTCAAATTATTTACTGGAACTTGGCTGGGTGTAATGAGAAGTGCAAATTTATCTTGTTACAAGGTAGGAGAGAGAGCTAGGAAGGTCTGAGATCTGTTTCCACTGAGATTACTGCAGTTCTTGGATCAGTATGTACAGAAGGAGATGCTTTCTGTGCTAGGTGGCATTGAAGCATTAGTTAGTCTCATGAAAAGAGCAAAAAGAAATGTGCAGGTTGGCACTTCATCTGCAAAGTTTTGGACAGGCAGTGCCTCTGGATGCATGTTTGGCCCTGCAGTTTCTGCTGAATGGAATTTGTCCCATAAAATCTGTGATGAAGAGCTATTACAAACAGGCGGCTTGATTGAATAGCCCTTATTAAAAATTCTTGCTGACTCCAGTTAGCCTTGCCTTTACAGAGAGAAACTGGAGAGCATCAGGAATGCAGACAATGAGCATAATGGCACAAAGGCTGCATCTTAGCTGGTGATGTCAGTCAGGACTGGCACATACAGTTGGGTTTTGGTTTCCTGTTTTGATTTTATACAACAATTTCTTTTAAATCTGACATTTCTAAACTAAATTTTCTGTAGTGGTAAATCATATTGTTAAAGCATGAACTGTGATTTCATACTTGGCAGTAGTACTGCTTAATTGACCTGTTTCCTCATTACCCATCTATCATGCTGGTCCATCTCTGTTTTTGTGGCTCCATTGTGGACTGGATGCAGCAGGTGATCTGGCTGTAAAGGACCTAAAGTGTTCATGACCTGGTGAAAAATGGGCAAAAAAAAAAAAAGGGGGGGTTGGATCAGAACCTTGAGCAGGGGTGTTACACAAGTACCAGTAGCAGCCTGACAGAGAGTGCTTCCAGGATAGAAACATCTAGGAGTAGAAGGGAAAGACCACTGCTCCAGCCAGCACTGCCTTGAAAAGTGATTCATCAAACACTGAAGCAGCTTCCTGGCACAGAAATAGTTCTTATGTGTTCAGTGGTTTCCATGTGATTTCAAAGAACTTTAAAAGAAGGGATCTTCCCTGTCCTGTTCTAAGAAGGAAGGTTTGACTGTACCTCATGTAACAGAAAGGAAGGGAAAGTGCAAAGTGAGGCAAGCAGATTGGCCAAGGTCAGGAGGAACTCTGTGGGAAAGCCAGAAATAGCACCTTGTGCTGCAGGCCTGTGCCTTGGCTACAAACCCATCAGTTGGCCCGGGCTGCCTTTCGAGCTCATTACCGACCAGGACCAGCTATTCAGTGGCTTGTTTTTCACTGGTGTAAAATAGAAACAGTGCTGAGGACTCCAGATGCTGGTGTACAGCACTGGCACTGCACTGTCTGAATCCCTTGGCATGTTCAGAAACAGAAGTGTCTATTGTAAGCCGTGTGAAATGCCTGCACAGAGGCTTTATCACGGTGGCTGGATGCCTGCAGTAGAACTACTCTAAACCATCTTCATGCTGTTTACCTTGTTTTTTTCTATAAGCAGGCACAGCTCTTGGAGTAAATACATGGAGTCAGTGAAAAGTAATGGATTAGCGAGAATGTAAACCCTTGGCAGTGTGTACCCCCCACAACGTCTCTTTAGAGCTAAGGGAACCCAAAGGGAGAATAAGGGCAGCAGGATTTAGTCCTTCGTGATAATACTCATGGGGAGATAGCAGTTTTAAGTCGCTGAAGATAAACATTTTTCCTGCCACAGGCAGCGGTTCAAGCGTAGTTCCGTGTGGGAAGTCTCCTCTTCTGGTCTAAGACTTTCCCTGCTACTGTAGGAGCCAAGCCCAGAGACGCGGAGCTCCTCTCGAGCCAAACAGCCCCGCGGCACCGGGCACCCATCGCCGTGCTCGGTCCCGGGACGAAGGACGCTGCGCGGCAGCAGGTTC
>JAHLSL010000041.1:1392271-1429578 GCA_025920805.1 Petroica traversi
GGCGGGGGGGACTCTCGGGGGAGCGGAGGGTGCCGGAGCCGCGCTGACGGCCCGCTGCTCCCTAGCAGTCGATGAGGACCACAACAGCTGCAGGAACCCGGACGGCGATGCCGCGCCCTGGTGCTACATCCGAGGCGCTACCGGGATCCCCGAGCGACGATCCTGCGACATCGCCCAGTGCCCAGGTAAGAGCGGCCGCCGCCGGCCCCCCTCTCTTCCTGCCCTCTCCGACCTGCTTCTTACCGCGGGGGGGCTGGGTTTGTCACCAGGGTGGGGTCCCCCCTGCGCACAAACAACCCCGAGCTACGCCAGCACCTCCCCCGGGACCATCGCGTACCCGGGGCTCCCCTCCAGCCGCCGCCTGTGTGTGCACATCTGCCTCCCAGCTATGCCTTGCTCCGCCCCTAGAGCTTTTGCATTAGTGCCAGAAAAGGCCTGTGAGAAGCCCCCACTCGCCCATAATTCACTTATCACCATAGCGCTCTTTAGTTGTGTTGCAAAAGGCTGGGGTCTGGACATCAAGGAGCTGCTGAGGTGTGGGTAGACTGTTACTGTGTGGCATGCTACGGCTGACTAAAGAAGCTTCCTGCTGTTAAAGGATTGCCAGTGGGAATTTGAGTACGGGGTGGAGGGGAAGAATGTGGAAAAAATGAGAACTAGAGGGAGGACAGTAAGAAATGGAAACACTGAATTCCTCCTGGATAGTCATAGTGAGAAATAGTTTGCCAAAAGAAGTTTAGTTGAAGCCTGTTTCAGGGAGTGGAGGTGTCAGTATTGACTGACACCAGAGTAACCACTTGGGGTTTTTGGAACTGTTTACTACTTTCTGAGTCCTACAAGGTTTATTCACACCACTGTCCCTTGAGATTGCTATCCTTGCATGTAAATACTTTTCCCATGCACATACTCCCTCTCCTTTTTTGACTTTGCTCCTTTTTTGCCTGCTTTTCCCTAAAAAGGAAGCAAAAAAAAAATGTTCTGCTGCCAAGACCCTTACTCAAAACACTCTTGCAGCTTTAGGATCAGAAGAGATACCTGTCCTTTCAGCCAGGTTTGATATTCTTTAATAGGTTTGATATTTTTGCATCTCAGAGTGGGCACCTTTTCATGGTCCAACAGTTCACTTTAGTTCGGTTGCCCTGGCTGACACTACATGAAGTTACTGTGCAGGACCCTGATTTCCTGTCTCTGACTCCCTTCTGAACTTCCATTTCACATTCTACTGAGGATTCAAAATGGCTGCAGATAGAAAATCCACATGGAGTAATTGCCTGCTGTGGGGGAAGATGCAGGTGGAGTGAGTTTTCAGGTGTGGTTGCATACTGTGAATAGCATTTCCAAAAAGAAGGGGGGGTTGTGTAGAACATGTAATAGATACCTACTTTACACAGCAGAGCTATTACAGTGCTACAGCTTCCATTTAAATTATGCCATTAAAGAAGGAGCTACCTTGAAAATCTTTCAATGCTGTTGATAAAAAAGAGCATTGATAAAAAACAGGGCTGGGAAGAAACCTATATCCTTTGTCTGGGCCTTGGTTGAAGAAGAGCTTTTCCTTAGTCAGTGGCTGTGCTGCCAGAGGGCTACTCTGACTTAGCCTGTCCAAAATGCTGTCAGAGTTTGGAATACCCCGGCAAAGAGGGGCTGGGGAAGAATATCCCCAGGTTGTTTTCACACCAGCTGGAGTCTCCTGTCAAACTTCCCTGTGTCAGGAGGATTGAGGCAGAGGAGAGATAAATAGGCTCCTGGGAGATTTGGGATAGAGATTCTCATAATCTTGTTCACGTCTGTTCAGCATGATTGAAGCTGCAGCCTGTATATCGATCCATGCACTAAATGAAGTCATCGTGCATCCTCTGGACTCATGCCCTGAACCTGGGTTTTATTCTGCTGTCTGACTTCTCTCATCTGTGGCAGTGCCTTGGACTCTTAGTTAAATAGCTTCATGTCAGAGGAAAATGGGGGGACAACTAATTTCTTATCTACTTTGGTAGGATTTCTGACAGCAACTTACGGGGGAACAAGTGGTTTTCAGTGTGCTTTGAAGGCTGTTCAGTGACACCAGTCCAGATCTGACCCACTCGCAAGGCACATGTTGTTTTGAAGTACTCATAAGTGCTTGGTATGTTGTATATATATATTTTTTTCCCCTCTCAACAGATGCTACAGCTACCACAGCCCCAGTCCCTACAGCAGAAGTTGGTACTTCCCAGGAGGATGAGCAGGTGTTTGAACCAGCTGATACCTTGCCCTCCCGGAGCGAGGCAGCCGCCGTGCAGCCCGTCATTGGGATCAGTCAGAGAGTGCAGATGAACTCCAAAGGAAAGAAGGACTTAGGGACTCTAGGTACAAACCCAGCATCGTGTGATGGATCCTGTAATTCTGGCAGGACAGACCTGTTTTGAGGCTCTGAAAGCAACATTATAGCTGGATCTGCTGCCTCTAATTTTGGCTTTTTTTTCTCTTTTCACAGGTTATGTGCTGGGACTGATCATGATGGTGATAATCATTGCCATCGGGGCTGGCATTGTCCTGGGATACATCTATAAGAGGTGAGTGGCTGTTCTCTGTTCAGAAGCTGGTGTATAGAGAGCAGGAATGTCTGAGCACCTGCAGACCCAGCCAGATCCCAAGGAAACAGAACAGAAGCGTATGTTTGGTTGTGGCACATTGAGCAAGTTTGCTTGTCACACAGAGAAAAGAACTACTGAGGAGTTAATTCTGTTCTTCTGTTCCTCTCCATTTCCCCCATTATTGTGATGTTCTGTCTCACTTAAAGTGTCAAATTGCCCTCTTTAATATTTGGGTTTTTGTGTGTGCATGTGCACCTTGATGTGGCTTTTTCAGATGTATCCAGGGGAGGTGGATTTTGTCAGAACTGGAAAGAGCAGATCTCAGGTGCCCTCACAGGAAGTTTTTTCTTGATCAGAAAAAGACCAATCCCTCTAGCAGGCCACCTGTTCCTCTGACTTCTCTAGTCTACCTTTAGAAGAAAAACAGTTGACAAATTTTTTTGCTCCTCATGCATTGTATCCTATGAAGCTGAACTATCAGGTAGCACTTTTTTTGGGGTCAAAGTTCATTTCAGCAAAGCTTCTGTATACTTTAAGGTCAGTTTTAATTTGCACTTCAGTTACTATTTTTTCAGCCACTTCACTGTGTTGGACAGAAATTTTTCTGTAGCTCAGCTGTGTTTGAGGGTAGTGGCAGTAGCAAGCTGCTTAGTTGTAAGAGAGAGGGCAGGATTAACAAATAGCAGTGATTGTCACTGCAGCAAGCAAAGGCCCAGGCTCCCTCCTCTGGGAGGGTTGCTTCTGTGTTTTGGCTGTTTGACAACAGTCTGACACAACCAAGCAGAAGGAGCCCTTTCTCAAGCTGGGACATGTCCTTATGTAAGTGTTTATAATAAATGCTGACAGAAAAAAAAAGCAGAGGGAGGAGTGTTACATAAGGGGCAAAACACAGAGCGCTGCTTGTCGAGGAATCTGATTTGAGGTGTCACTTCAGAGAATGCTGTCTGTGTGCTGGCAGGAATGGCAGCCACTGCTGCACGCTTGTAGGCAGCTTTGAAAAGGAGCCAAAAAGCTGACAGGAAACCCCAGCAGCTCTGCCTGCTTGAGATCACGAGCCCCAGGAGGAGTGAGTGGTGCCTGTCCCACCTCTCTCCTGTCTTCGGCAGGAGGAAGCAATACACCAATGCTGGGCTTTGTCCAAGTGCAGCTTTGCTTCTCTAGTCACAGAGAGCTCACAGCAGGGCTGTACTGCAGGTTTACTGTCTCCCTCCTAGCCTTGATCTCAAAATTGCGTGTGCAAGCTGGCAGGTTTGGGTAGTAGGTGTGGTGAGAATCCTCTAATGGGTTTAGTAGTTTTTGGTATACATAGCTCTTCTGGAGACAACGTGCTATTAATGCCAAATCCATTTTTAAGGCAAAGCAGTTCTTCCGCAGCACAAATTACAGAGGTGTTCCTTCCCTTAGCAACAGGCTGGGGACTGAGGTAGGTTTGAGGAGCTGATTGTGCCATTAAGCTATTATAGCTGCAGTGGCAGAAGGCAGGGCCAGCTCTGAAGTCAGCTTTAATACTTTCTGGACAGCTTAATTTGCTGCAACAAAAGGCAGAAGCTGTCACCACCTCCGGTATTTGTTTCAGATGAGGTAGGTTACAGAAGCTGTTTTCCACAGCAGTGGCCTCTGCACTGTCTCACTTCTCCCCTGGGTCTGCAGCAGGCAGTGCTGTGGGACTGTAAAGGATAAGGAAACATATGGCAGCTCTGTGGTTTGAAGGAGGGGCCTGGCTTTTCAGTCATTTATCAGCAGCAATGTCAGTGAATAAGCCAGTCTGAGGGAGGGACAGACTTCACTAGGCTGCTTGTTTTCAAAGATGGCTCAGCTGTGGTCCTCTGCTTTACAGTAGGGGGTATTTCTGGCCCTTTGTATGCAGCTGAAACCTCTGTTTATCTTAAAGAGCAGAGTTCCTTTTTCTCTGCTATATCAGCTTCACTGAGACTCTCCCTCCAAGCAGCAGCACTCACCCCATGTACATGTTTTGGTTTCTGTTTTAATGCAGGGGGAAAGACCTGAAGGAGAAGCACGAGCAGAAGGTTTATGAGCGTGAAATGCAGCGCATCACGCTGCCCCTGTCAGCCTTCAGCAACCCTGCATGTGAGCTGGTGGATGAGAACACCATCGTGGTGCACACCAACCAGACACCCGTGGAGGACACACGGGATGGCAGCGGCCCCCTCATGGGGCAGGCAGGGACTCCTGGGGCCTGAGCAGCTCGGGCAGGAGTGCTACAGGCTGAGAAAAGCCTCCAGCTACCCACTGTGAGTGCAGGGGTTGCGTGTGTTCATTTCTATTTTGTTTTCTTTTTGATGAAGGCCAGATGAAGGTGACGCAGAAGAACAGAACAGTGGGCTATTCATCATATGTTTGAGGGGCACCATTCAGTGCATGATCAGCTGGGGACTGGTGTGGTGGACCTTGCTGCTTCCTCCCACCTATCTCCATGGTGTGCCAAGGAGCTGTGGGGGATGATGGGCCAGGCTTACAACTGGCCACAGATCCCATAGCCCAAAGTGTGGTCGTGGCTTCCTCTTTTTCTGTTCTTTTCCTATTTAACGGTGTGCACTGTTACTTAAGTTTCAGCCTGGAACCTCAGGAGAGAACAGTACTGCAGGGACTGAGGGGAGCTTCATGTCAGACTTAGCTAGATAATTATATTCTGATTAGAGTTCCTGCCTTTTTGCTTTAGTGGCTGAGAGCTGGAAGCACTGTCCAGAATCCTGCTACTGGATCAGGTTTTTTTTTCCAAGGAAGAGCCTATTTGAGGGATGTCTTTGGCCAGAAGCAGTATGTTTAGCCCCAATGCCAGTTTGGAAAAGCTCTCCTCAAGCTCTTGACAAATCCAGGTCTTCCAGGGCTGAGGCCACTTCTCCATTCCCCTGTGGTGCTACATGCACAGTCACAGTTGTAGGTGTCCAGGAGGTCTGTCTGTGCTTCCTGCTCACTTAGATCAGGAAGGTAAGGGTAAGTGGTAGATAGTTGTGAAGAAAACAAACTGCTTCAGTTAGCTACAGCAGGTTAAACACTGAGGATAGGTAACTTCCTCTTTTGAACTCCCTTGGCTTCCTACAGAGCCAGTGCTGGACAGAGTGGCCAAACTGTGGAGGTCACCCTGATCACAAAGCAGCAGTTCTGGCTCTAAGGGCAGAACAGGGCAGCTGTTTTGTAAGATACTGAAGTTCTGGTGTGGCTCCTGGCCCAGCCTCTGTCACACACTCAGCTTGTGCAGCAAGACTACTTACTTACAGAGCCTGGTACTATTAGAGAGGTTTTGTAACAACTTTTATTAGCATTTCAGGGGGTTTGGAAGGGATGGTTGCTGCAGTGTCTCCCTAATGGCACCAAGGCAAGGCCAGTTCAGGAAAACATCTGTCCCTGCTTCAGGGGATTCAAGCCATTCAAGTAAGTTTTCCAGCCATCTGCTTTATAGCTGTGGGCCTAACAGGGAGCAGCACTTGGCAGCAGGGGTTTTAGTGTTAACGTTTGATTCAGAAAAGGGAAATATTTTATTTTTAAATGCCTTTGAATACCATTTCTTTGTAAAATGTTTTAAATACCTCATTATGAGAAGGTGCGGACTGTGCTACCTTGTATTAAAGCTTAAGAGAAAAATGCTCTGTAGACTGGTGTGGACTGTGGCTCATCTGTGCATTCCTCCTGCCAGAGCAGCATCCTTTGCCTTGTTCAGACTTTGTACTGAGGAGAAGGGAAGATAACATTTCCGTTTGCCAGGCCCAAAGGTAAATCCCTACAAGCAGTGCCTGCACTCACCAGCACTGACAAGGGGCATGGAACTTGTCTCCCTGTGCCAACAGCTGCTCTTGGACTGGGACACTGTTCCTGAAAAGCAGCTGTGGGGGTGTGAGCTGTGGGTGACTCAGCAGGCTGGCCTATGGGAAGACACTCTTGGTTACAGCCCCTTCCTGCTCTGACTTGGGTCAGTTCTGCTTTGGTGCTGCTCAAAAGCAGCTCCATCCTTTGAGAAGAATCCTGTGAGAGCACAGCAGGTTACAGGAGGTGCTAACAGAGCCAGCATTTTTGTTCAGTTGTTGTCTTAACAAATGCCCCTTGAACTACATATTTCAGAGTAAGAGGCTTCCAAGAACAGGCTGTATATTTATCCCCAGATTAGAAAAGGAAAATGGAGAGAGGCTCCATGATCTGCTGACTCCTGTCCACCCTTAAAAACAACCAACGAATGAACAGAACATAACAACTTCCTCCCTTTTCCTCAATCCAGGTAAATAGTCCTCCAGAGCTCTGCACTGTGATTCTGCAGTTCTGTGAAGGTGGCAGAGTCCACTGACTCAAAAAGGGTGTTCCACGTGGGGCCTCCTCTGGGCAGTTTTGATGTTGCCATTTTGTGACTACAATAGAAACCCGAGAAAGTTACAGCTTCCGGCTTTATTCAACACAGAGACCACAAAATCTTGTTTGCAATAGCATACAGTTACTGCTTTTTAATTTAGTTAGAACGTGGAGCTGTGCAAATCACAGTTCATAAACCCCACCCACACATCACCCAGGACTCTCCTCTCAGGAGTCCCCTCACAAAGCAGTCTGGGAGGGGGAATGAAAGGGCAAATCCTATTAACAATCCTGGATCCACTGGACCCAGTTTAAAGAGGTTCCTGCCTGACTCACAGCACAGGGAGTCCCCAGTGTTTCTTAAACACCACTACACAGACTAAAAACACCCCCTTGCATACCTGATGTCAGGTGATGGCTGGTCCCATGTTATTTTACATAATACTTTAAACTCATGGGTAGGGGGAGGAAACCAAAGTAACAGCAAAGACTAACACCCATTCCCCACCATTCAGTGCTGAAGGGCAGAGGAGGGAAAAAGGAGCACACTAAAAATCCAGTTAAACCATGATGTTTGTGAGACTTACAAGCAGAACTCGATCCAGGTTTTTGTTCAGTTCTGCCAACGACGTGACCTACTGCAGCAGTAGCTTTCTTCCTTCCTTCTCCCACCAAGGGAGCAAGAAGAGAAGTACTGGAAGAAAATACACCCCTACCCATCTCCCAATGACACAAGCCCTTTTTTTTCCCCCCTCAGAGCAGAGAATGGCCCTGAAGAAAATTTGTGTTTGAAGAATCAGCTCAGGTGCTGCAGCAGCAGCTGCCAAAAGGACCTTCAAAGGGAGCAACTTGCACAATCTGTAGGAAAGGCTGAGGTAATGGCAACTGCATTGTTAGTTCTCCAGCTGCCACTCCAGGGAGGATGGGACATTCTCCAGCACTTTTCTGTTTATGACAAGTCCATCCTTTAACCTTGGGCAAGTCCTCTTTTGCCATTGTCCAATGCCCAAGGTCTGAGCACTTCAAACCTTTGGCTTTCTGACAAGCACCTTCTGCCGCCATTTCTGCCACCTCATGTCCACAGGCCAAGAGCTCAAGCACTCAGGAATGTCCACAGCCAGTGCCTAGTGCAGAACTACACATTCAGGTTCAAATACTTTCACCTAGGTTAAGGTTTAGGGCAGGCAAACTCACTGCAGGTGCAGGATCTGAAAATGCTCCAGTGGCTCATTTGCTGCCTGCCTCATTTGCCATCTGGAGGGGCAAGCAGAGCTCAGTCTTAGTGTTTCTAGGCAGGTTTTTGGAGGTATTCAGAGACAGGGAAGGAATAAAAGCCCACAAAACCAAAACAACAATTCATATGTGCTTCCCCAGAGACAAGGTATTTCCGGAGAGCTGCCCAGTTCCTGGGGCTTTTCACTTCCTCTTCTGTTGCATGTCAGAGGCCAAAATCTCAGTGGGTTGTTCTGGGAAACACATGCAAATACATACATGTGCTGTCCTGGTGGGACATGTTGTTGGATGTCCAATTTCCCCAGCTTTTTGAGCAGGGCAGTCAGTGGGAGAAGCTGTTCCAGAAATGCTGGTCCTTACCCAGGAGTCTCCTATAGCAATTCCCTCCCTGGCAGACAGGCCAGGGTGGCTTCACAGCTTGCAGCCAAGTTCTAAGGCACCACAGTAAAGAAGCCTGAAAAGGCCAGAGAAATATTTCTCAAGCCAGAAAAATAGTGTTCAGCGGCTTTCCTAGGTGCAGCTGGCAGGAAACTGTCCTTTTTGCTTCTGAAACACGCCAGAAATCCACAGTGAATCAGGATATCCAGGAGGAAGGAAGCTGGGTGGGGAGAGAGAGGCAGTGCAGCAGATGCACAGCACAGTGCCCTGTTAATGCCCTGGAAGTGGCTGAAGTGCATCTCCCTCCCTGCCGCTCATCCCAGCTCCAGTGAAGTGATGCAGGCAGCAGGACGAGCAGACTAGGTTGTGTTTTCAGGTAGCTTGTCACGGTTCAGTCCATACTGCACACTCACATTATGGTCCAGCTCCTCCAGCTCAGATGGAAGGGGGATGGCAAGTTCTCCCAGGTACAGAGAGAGAGCTTCAAAGGAATCTTCCAGCTTGGAAAAAGGGGGCCTAGAAGTAGCAGTGAGGAAACATGAGTAGGAAAGAGGCAGCAGAATAGCATCTGGAAAGGCTGAGCTGGTTGTCCATCCAGGTTC
This sequence comes from Petroica traversi, assembly GCA_025920805.1. Taxonomy (NCBI): domain Eukaryota; kingdom Metazoa; phylum Chordata; class Aves; order Passeriformes; family Petroicidae; genus Petroica; species Petroica traversi. Next base: position 1,401,357 of record JAHLSL010000041.1, read on the forward strand.
CTGTACCACATACAGAGTGGTGAACAGAGCCATGACTTCCTCCCTATTCAGCTTCCAAGACTGCAAAGACCCTATCTGTCTGGGCTACTCGTTTTTATAGCCAGTGAGTGACCAGGGAGGTCTGGCTCTTTGGAACCTACTTGGCAGCAATACTGTTCTGGAGTATTTACCTTCCTGTCAAAGTCTGCCCCTACTCTCTGTACCTGAGAAATCCTGAATAATCATTCCTCCTCTACTTTCTCTGTCTTGGAATTGTTTCAGTGATCTCCACCATACACAGCAGTCTCTCTGCCAGACTGTGAGTCTAAAGTCTCTCACTCATGGAAGCCTTCGAGCATTCCCACAGAAGGCTGGAACTGCCCTCTGTGCAGAGCAGTCCTCCCACTATAGGAATACAGACAGATCCTGCAGGCTTCCAAAGTGGAGTCCTCCAGACCCCAAACCTACCTGCTCTCTGGTTCCAGTCTGCAGCAAATAGCAGCCAGAGGGAAAAAGGCTGGAGGACAATCAGCAGGAACAAACTTCTCCCAGAACAGCTTGACATTAAGGCCAAAATCCAGTGTGCGTGGGAGACAGTCTGGGTCAGCATAAACCTGGCCTATGATCTAGGGAAAAATGAGAGAATCACTTAAGTTCTGCAACAGTTCCAGAGTGTTAACCAACGGGAAACTTCTGCATCAGGCAGGGGCTCCTTCAGAACAGAAACACCGTTCTTCCTTTCCAATGAAGCCACTTGCTCACAACACTATGTACAGACAAACTTCAGTGGAAACTTTGACAAGACCTGGTGATGTGTCCATGGCTGTGAAGGAAGTCCCAGATGCCTTCTCCTGCCCAGGGTCTATGCCAGAAGACACAGCATGATGTGCCCCTCTCAGGAAGCTGAACAGTCTTGCAGCTGGGGACAATGCAGCCCCTCCTGATTGCAGGTAATAAAGGCAACCTGCAGCACCATTCCATCCAATTCCATCCCATCCTATTCCTCCCCTTTCTAACCATCTTACCACGCCATCAGCAAAGCCCCTTGGTACAGAGCCTGTCCTAAACAATGCTAGGAAGCCAACAGCACCCCTAATTCTGAGCTGTTCCACCAGTGACAGATTCAACCTCCACCACAACCAGAGGGTTGGGACAGACAAGAACAACCATAATTGACACCCAGGAAGCTGCAGGTAAAGAGCTGGGTAGACAGGGAAGCCCTGCCCCAGCATTGCCCCAGTGCTCACCACCTCCAGGCACAAGTGCAGGAGGGAAGGAGCAGAGAGCTGTGGGGTGATCTGGTCTCACAAGGTCAATGCAAACTTTCACATGGTCAGAGTATTAGGTTTAAAGCCTCATCGGGTGTCATAGAAGGGGTGTTATTTATAACCACCCAGGCTTTTTTATGCCAATAACTCAGCATGACAACCACATCCTGTAACAAGACAGTAACACCCATTATGTATTTTGGCAGGTTTATATCCTTATCTGTTTGAGTGTTTAATTTTATTTTTTTTTAGCATCATTGTTTCAGTGACAAGGAAAATGTTCATATGCTACTATCCTTTGTCTTTTTTTCTAGAAGAAACAATTGTTTTAATCCCACATACAGATTTTTCGAGTTCCTAAATCTATCACTCACAACCACAACATTCCCTGAGAGGAGGGCCCAGTGTAAACAGAGCTCCAGATGAAGCCACAAGGATTTATGCACAGAGATTTTCTTCATCCCCTTCATCCGAACACTGAAGATGAAACTGTGCTGGCATCCCCTGGTGTTCCTGCAACTGCTGTGTTACACAAAACACCCTGCCTTTCATCTGTATTTCCACAGTCATACACACCTTTTAAACTGAAAATACCTTGCAGCTTTCAAGTGCTGCTTTTTGTTCTGCAGATAGAAAAGCCTGATATAACAGTCAGACTCTGCATTGGCTCAGAAATAAACTAAGCCAACAGACTTCAGGGTGCAAGCTTCATTAATCGACCTGCAAAGAGGTTTTTGTTTCCACTTCTTTGAAGTGAAGTGCCATCCCCAGTGGAGGCCCTGAATTTGCTGAGATTATGCAGCTGATTGTTCTTTTAATGAGGCAGTAGAAAAAGAAAAAAGCATCACAGTTCTAGCGAATAAATCTACTTTCAAATGGATTCCAGGGCTCAATCAGAAGCTGATGACTTTTCTGCAGCTTCTCTCAGTCCAGGAGCAACCTCTGCATTTTTTTCAGTCCAGGAAGAAACTGGGACTAGAAAAATACAAGACAGTTATCTTCCTTGAGGAAACAGAGGCATGGTAAGCTTGTTCTCCCAGTCTAATTCACTAATAAGGTGCTGTTAGGTCACAGGCTGCCCACTCAGACGCAGAGATCTGGGTGATACCATGTGTGCACAGAGATGGGGAAAAGGTCCATCAAAGATGTAATGTCCTTGTCTTACCTCGCAGAGAACAATCCCAAATGAAAAAATGTCCACCATCTCATCGTAGCTCTGTCCTGTAGGAAACATGAAACATTTCAGTTCTGTAAAGAGTTACCCATCCAGCTATTTCAGGAGCTGCCAGTACAAAGCTTAACTAAGGCTATTCCCTGGAGTGTCCTAAAACAGGAGACAAAGCAAGGTTTAAACCTGAGCAGTGTCAGTCACCCCAAGATCTGTATATACCAACTGCATTACATTGCCATCACAGATTTTAATCCTGCTTCTCTCTCATACTGGGGTATTACAGGACAACACTGTATCAGGTCTGAGCAAATGCTATGGATAACTACAGAAAGCTTCTGCCCATTTCCATTGATTGCTGTGCTTGTGCATCTCTACAGTGCATGGAGCCAGTGCTCAGCTTCTCCAGCAGCCAGCGAGTCCCTGCTGCAGTGACTGCAGAGATAATAAATTACACACCGGCAGCACTTTGATCCCGGGAAAGCTGGCGGGCTCCAGCACGCCATGCTCTGCTTACAGACACACCCCTCCCAAGCCAGTAGCTGGTAAACAGCCTTGCTTTCAGAGGTGATGTCAGACTATGCTTCTGCTGTTCTCTTGACAAATGCCAGGACTGAGAAACACTGAGAAGCAGCCTCAGACTCCTTTAGTGCTGGAAGCCTTGAGGAAAGACAAACAGAACAGCACACAAGAAAGCAACATGGAAAACTTGAGCTGGGGGAGAGGAGCCCAGTCCTTCCTTCCCAAGTAGACTGTGCTGGGCAGTGCTGATATCCCAGCCATCCAAACTGCCCAGCTTGGTCAGAGAGACCTGCTTGTTAGGAGGAAATTGTATCTACTGTGTTTCACCGTCACCTCAACTCCCACAGGGCAGCTTTTCCTCTAAGGGTTACAGCTTTGCCTTGATGCAGCTGAGGGCTGCATGCCAAAACCCAAATTTCTCTGCACTGGACAACTCCCACTTCAGTCCTGAGGCTTCAGCAAACCTGGCAGCAGATGGCCTTTCCCTAGATCTATGCAACAGCAGATGTAAACCTCATCCCGGAGTGTAACGATTCCCTGTTTCAAGGGGCAATTCCAAAGCATGAGGCTATAACAGAAATTGATCTAGGGTTCGATTTTATCTCAGGCCTTTTTTGTCTTCCCTTTTATCTGGATTGTAGCAAGTTTACTTCTGCTGCCCTCCCGAAGAATCCTGTTGTCAAGACAGAAACATTACCTGGGCTGGTAGAAAGGCTGACCAGGTCAGGTACTGCAGGACTGCAGTTGTGGCCTCTGTGTACAAATTAGCTTCCACATTAGCAGGTCTAAAACCACAGGCTCTAAAAGACTTGGCTGTAACTGGGGCACAAAAACTTTCAGTAATCCTGTCATCTCTGCACCTTGTCACAGGCTGTCTCCTTGCCTGTTCCCTGCTGCTGGACTCTCACCATTGAGCATCTCTGGGGCCATCCAGTAGGGGTTCCCAACCACCGTGTAGCGCTTTTTCCTGTCGCTCTTGCGGAGCGTCCGTTTCTTGGCAGACGGCTTCTCCAGAGTGGGCTTTTTCCTCTCCTCCACAATCAGCCGAGACAGACCGAAATCAGCCACCACCACTGTCTTATCCTGCACAGGGGATAAGTAGGATATCTGATTACTGATTACTCTCAGCTGCTTTCAGGATCAAAGAAGCTGCAATGCCTGTTCACTACCAACTATAGTCTAAGGGCAACTATCCCAGTTTCCTGCAGTAACATGAGCATGGCAAGATGTCCAGACAGGTGTAAGATACCCAATTCATGATCCCAATTCATCACTTCCTCCCTCCATTGTCCTATTTCCTGTGTGGTTGCTAGCACTTATCCCATCAGTTTGGTTACACTTGTCAGGGGAAACCTGGACCTTTCCTTTTAGATCTTCCTCTTTTACCTGGTCAGGAATTAACTTGGACTTTCATCCTGGGCTGTCTGAAGCCAAGTGAACAAGGGCAGCTTGAGGGAATGAAACTACACAAAAAATCTTGTGACCCAGCACATAAAAAAGAGAAAACACAGATGTGCACACACCTACACATTTGTCTGAATCCTGAGTACCAATAAAAAAATCATCAAGTGCTTAAAAGAACAGAAACAGCTGTAGAGAACATCTCACAGTTGATATAAAGAACAGAGCTGTATTAACTCTCAAAATGTGACTGTTACAGGAGCTGCTACCAGAGGAAGGGTGGTAAGACAGCAGAACACAGAAACAGTGAAAGCTAGATCTGTCTGGAAAATCTTGTGTCAGAATAAAAGTCCTTTGCCTGGGGCCAAAGCCTCTCTGAAATCAGTTCCACCCTGACAAAAGAGGGAACATCATGTGGAGAAAACTAAGGGAGGAAGATGCCAAGGAGAGGAGTAGCATGCTGTGGGAACTGAGGTGTAACTCACCAGCTTGATCAGGCAATTGTGTGAATTTAGGTCTCTGTGAATGATGCACATGGAGTGCAAGTAAGCCTGGAACAGAAGAAGAAAAGCCGGTGTTAGGGGCTCCCAGTTGAGCATTACAGACTCAACAATCCAATTCCAGTAGTCAGGCAGTGTCCACAGCCCCTCACACACCACTCTGCTAAACCACAAACCCTGACCCCAGAGTCTGCTCTGTGAGGAAGCGACAGTCCAACTCACCATTCCAGAAGCAATCCCTTTGGCAAAGCTGACCTTCTGCTGCCAGGGGAATGGGTCCTGAAAGACAAATCCTCAGTGGTCAGGGACTGGCTCTCCAGCCAGCTGGTGACAGCAGTTCCTTCACAACAGGGACTGTTACAGCAATCACGGACACACCATGCAGCCCCAGAAAGAACAGGCTTCCTGCCTCAAGCTCACCCACCTCAAGCTAAGAAGCAGCTTTAGCACACAGTTCCAAAGACTAATAACAAGTACATAAGGCTGGTCCAACCATCAGCACAGTCAGGCTCCCTGAGCACAGGTCTCCCAGGGGTCCACACTCACTGCATTGCGGAGGAAGTCCTTCAGCGTGCCCCCCTCAATGTACTCGGTGAGGAGATTGAGCTTCTTGTCCTTGTACAGCACACCAATGAACTTCAGCACATTGGGGTGGTCCAGGCTGCGCATCACCTTCACCTGCAAGCAGACACAGCCCCCCCCCAAAAAGTGAATGGAGCAAGTCCTGACAGATGCATTCTGTGGTGAAAAGCACTCCAGCGCTCAAAGTCCCATCCAGGAATCTCAGAGAACACTTAAACCCCAACCTTAATGCAATCAATTAACTGTTGCCTCTTCATTTTCATGCTGTGCAATTAACCTGATCTTAGTCTTTAAGGAGAGCGCCCTTGAGTTTGGCCAACTTTTCAGCTGAGAAACTCTCCAGGCAGCAACTGGATCTGTGCTGTGTGTGTCAGGGCCACAACAGCAGTGTCAGGTGTTTAGGGAGCTGCCTTTAAGCTAAATCTGTCTTTGAAAAACATGGTAGGCAGCCACCAAGAAAATAGTTCTGCTTAAATACAGCATGAGTCTTAAATATCTTACAGATATTGGCCCTCATCCTTTGTACTTATGCACAAGGCTCAAGGGATAAATCCTTTATGTACTGCACAGCTCAATTTGCCTCTGACTGAGGCTGCTCTTATCACTGAAAAATTAATGAACTGGAGCTGAAGCAATGTCTATTGCCTGGTGTGAGTCACACTTCACTGCAGCAAACATTCAGCTCAAGTCAGCTTTTCCCCATGCAATATCTCCCTCCTCAGCACCTTCATTACTGCCAGGTTGCTGGCAGGATCTCTCTCTCTGGAGATGATGGGAGAGTTCCACCACACTATTGGCTCAGAAGCTTTTTGAAATCCTGCTCCTACCTCTGTCAAGAAAGTCTTCTGTGTTTCCTCATCACAGCGAATCAGCTCCTTCATGACCATCACCTTTCCTGTTGCTTTGTGAGTCACCTGGTGGAAACAAAAGCCATAACTACAGGCAAGGTTCAAGAATAAACAGCTCCAATGCTCCTGCAACTTTTCTGAAAAGGTGTAACATTCTCCTCCTTTCAAAGAATAGAGACCAGAGGGAATTCAGAACTGCATGAAACATCTCCTTTCCAAGATGCTGTATGTGAAACAGAAACTGCCTAAAGCTGACAGAGGATCATGCCAAGACCCAGAGCTGAAGGCTCCAGTTTGGGTAGCACAGGGCTGAGGGTGCACATAGGCTGCCAAAGCCTCTGAAGGCAGCAGTTGCACACTGGTGGATACCTCAGAGTTTCGTGTGGAATTTGCTCACATTGTGTACACAGGCTTTACCAACTACATTCTGTATCAGCAAAGGAATTAATGTTCACTTGCATCAGGAACCAAACCAAACAACCCAAAGCTGCAATATAATGCGTTGGTTTCACAGGCAATCTGAATGTCATCCACGTGCAAGTGGAACTGGAGTGCACAGGATGTTCAGTTAAGGCAGGAAGCAGTTAATTTTACCTGCTCCTTTGGAGCAGTGTGTTTCAACCTGCAAGGAATGTCCTAGAACAGTGGAAAACACAAAGAAATCCATCATAATAATAAGGTAATAAATTTCCTGGCTCTTGACATGGAAAGCATTTCCAGTTCCTCCAGAACTGTTTGCTGTCTTTGACTAGTTCCTGGCATTTTGCTGTTATGGAGGATTTTTGTAACCAGCTCAGGCTTGCTTGCATGGGGTGCAGGAGTGAACAGAAAGGGCTCAAATTCTTTTGAGCACGTTTTCCTGGAAATCCTTTCCTCTTAGTTTGCTTCACTTGGGCAGCTCTGGCTCCCTGAGATCTCCAGGGAACTAAACAACTACCTTGCCTCTTGGATCAGAAGAGAATTATGTGACCAGATATAGTACTTGCTGCATCACACCCACTCAAGCTGAAGCTTAAGAAAAATGTCACTTTTTTGCGTCCTACCTTTAAAAAAAAAGTCCTTCAGAAAACCTCTAGAACTGAAATCCAGAACACAAGACCCAGTTATAGTATTTAGGAAACTTATGAGTTTTTGCAAACACTGTGACACACTAGTTCTGTTTGGAGCCATGGACATAAAGCTGACATACGTGGAATGTGAGTGCATGGAATAACAGAACAAAAGCAAGACTACAATATTCTTCTGCTCCTGTCTGAAATCAAGCATCCATACACAAGTAATGAGCCAGGGAACACCATGTTTCAGCCAGTGATATGAAAGCCAGGGACATCTAATATCCAATGATAAAGGGAAGTGAAGAGACAAAGGCAAGGCTAAGTGGAATTCTGAAGCTGACATACCAGCAAAACTGAAAGAAGTGTCACATGAAACTCCACGGGGGCAAATTTAACTCCCAGAGCATGCACCAGAAGAGGATAGCCATGGGGTAATTTAAGCAGAAAAGAAATGCCTTTGTGCCAGAAACTGCTGGTACACAGATGATAAAAGCATGCGACAGAGCAAAGATTCCACTTACCTGCACCTGTTATTTCTCTATGAGCAGAGGAGAAGAGAAATATGCTCATTAGTATGGATCAAGCCTTGAGTTTGTGGTGCTGGCTCATCACCTCCCGTGGAAGCATGAGATGAACATGGTGACTGGACACCTCAGATTTATACCAGTGTAAGGGGAGAAGTCCCATCCCATGGTCAGAGCATTCTGAGTACTGAGGAGCTCACAGAACCTTAACAAAGCAGAGGAAGTTGCCCCCTGATGCTGTCAGGAATGCTGGGATAGGAATTGCTGGAGTAACCTCAGTCAGGATCAGAGAGCTTAAATGCAAGAGAACTGCTATTGACTGAAAATTGAACTCATGCAAGAGAGTCATGCAAGACCTGAACACCACCCCCACACTGACAAGCCATTTAGGCTGTGCCAGGGGTTCAGACATGGTCACTAAATCAGCCTAACAAACCCCTGAATATGCCACACTAAGGGTGGGTAAGAAATGCTAGAGAGGTGACTACATCTTATCATAAGAAAGATGCTTGTAAGAGGAAGTGCAGCCTGCTCCCTGTCCTCCCCCCCCTCACCCAGGAGGCTGCTTGACAGGCACCCTGGAGTGCTAAATCTGACTCAGGAGATGAACATGTATGACCAAGGTAGACATTCAAAGGGGACAAAGGCAAAACCATCTTCAGTCAGAGACACTCATGGTCAGGGAATGAAACAGAAACTGATCTCAGAGCAAACCAGGGAAGATCCAAGACTGATCACTATCAGCAAGGCAAATCCACAGACACTGTGGTGAAGGATCCCAAGACAGGGACATTGCTGTACTAAAGATAATTGATGACTGTTTGAGAACCTCCCTCACCTTGATCGCTTGTCCAAAAAACCCTTTTCCTAGAACTTCGCCATGAATGAGGTCACAGGGCCGGAAGATTTGCTGGGAGCAGCTGGAGGTGGAGCGCAGGGATTCAGAACGACTGATGTCACGGCTCAGAAGGAGCGGCTCCTTCGGAGAGCTGGGGCCGGGAGACTTGGAAATGCTGTTACTTCGCCTGGAAAACAAGGATGACAGGAAGATCAGGGAAGCTGCTGGGAAACTTTTGGTCCAGTGTATCCCATCATTCACTGCTAAGGGACCAATGTTTCTAATGTGCTCCAGTGCTTTTATTTTCCAAAGCCAGATGCTCTCCCAGCACTGTGGAAGCTACTTATGAATCCAGAGCAGCTTCCAAGTCAGAGCTGCCTAACAACAACAACAACCACCTCTCCTGCATTGGAAATCTGAGGTGGAGCTCTGAGAAGAGGGGGAGGCATTTGTGAAGACACATCACTTGCTAGCTCTAAACAAAGTACTGGTAAATGACTAAATAAGCAACTGAGTGCTCCTTTCTTATAAAGTCTTTTTCCCAAGTTCTAGGTCTCCGCCAGATTCTTCTTAAGGACACATTCTTCCCCAGTCATTTAAGGCCGGTAAAAACCTGACCTCTACATTTTCTAACTCTGAAAATTAGTAGCTTTTCTCTGTTAACAGTACAGCTCCTTATTTTTACTAAGGAAAGCTTGTCATCCTGAAAGGGAATGCAGAGAGAATATACATGAATAGCAGAATCCAAAGCTCTTCATGACTTCTCCAATGGTTTATACCACAGCTCACATCAGAGATAAGGGGATCACAAGGCCTAAGCAGCCAGGGAGCACAGAGCAAAGGCAGGACAGGTCAGAGGCTGTGCCTCCAAGCCCTTACCTGAGGGAGCGCCGTCGGAGTGTGCCTTCCAGGTTCTCCTTGATGTCCAGTGGAGAGAGGGAGCGAGGGGAGATGGGAGCCTTTATGTGGGTGGGAAGGCGGGAGTCCAAGCGGAGCCTGTCCAAGCGCTGCGACACAGGGTCGTGCTCGATCAGCAGCTGAAGGGTCTGGCTTGTCTTGCGAATCAACTCCTCCACCTGAAATCAAACCAAGGGGCAGGATTGCAACAAGCAGGAGGAATGCAAATAACAGGAGACAGAGGAGATGCAGGGAATGCCCCTCAGGAATTAGAGGAGAGAGTTCAGTGAGATCACACCATAGTTGTGGTTTAGCTGTGTGCACCACAACTGTCTACCAGACAAATCAAGCTGGAACAAAGAAGTTCCTTTTGCTATCCAGTACTTCTTTCTGGTCAGCTACAAATAACCTATATAAAAGAGATGTGGACAGGCTGGAGAGGGGCCACAAAGATCACTGAAGTGCTGCAAAGCTGCCACGTGAGGAAAGGCCGAGAGAACTGGGTCTGTTCAGCCTTGAGAAAAGAAGGTTTAGGGAAGACCTTATCACCATGTTCCAGCATTTAAAGAGTGGCTACAAAGAAGACAGAAACTCCCTTTTTACAAGGAGTTACATGGAAAATACAAGAGCTAACGAGTACAAATTAATCCTGGAAAGATTCCAGGTAGGCACAAAGAAAGTTTTTTACAAAAAACAGTCAGCCCTTGGAATAATCTCCTCAAAAGTGGTGGATTCCCTGACACTGGACACATTTATGTTTCAGCTGGACATAGTGCTCTCGATAGTGCTTTTGCCAAGAAAGATTGGACCAGATGATCCTTGAGGTGCTTTCCAGTCTGGTATTTTATGACTCCATTAAATACTTTTCTTTTTCCAAGAAATGCTCAAAAACTACACAAGTTTCCACCTTGAACAACAAAAGACAGCTTTGCAAAAGCTACACAGAGATTTATCTGAGAGATTCCTTGTGCTCCTCATGTTCTCTTCAGCACCAACAGTAAATAAAACCCTTAGGAAGTGAAGGTATTGGTGCCCCCCAGCACCATCACCTGATATCTGTAGAAAATATCTACTTGTAAATACAGACAGCAAATAGGTTTTTCTGCAGTGGGAAATGTCCTGAGTATCAGCTGAGCCCTTGTATTAGCAGTGCCTCTAAAAGGATCTGTGCACTTCATCATCAGTAAATGGGAAATTCTTCACAGCCCTCGACTTTTCTTATTACCTCCCTTCACACTTGAATGCCACAAAATCAGGACTGAATCCTAACTGCATTTCCATCTGTTACATTTTCCTCTCCAGCTGGAAAGAAAAGCTTGTCTTCATGTTTATTCCTCCTGTCAGCATGAGTACTAGCAGTGTACACACACTGTATGTAGGGTGGGAGAAGAGTGTCAGGAAAGAGAAAAAATGTAGGAAGGCAGAGGAGAAGGAGGCTTCAGAATAGAACTCTACCCACCTCCTCCACCTGCAAGGTACGAATAGGAGCTCCATTGATCTCCAGGATTCGATCTGCAGGGTGGATGGCATTCCGGACATCTGGGCTGATGTGCATCCTGTTAACTCTAAATACAGGAATTACAGTCTGTATCTGAAGTTTAGCCAAAATTATCAAAAATAAGCTCCCCTTCATATCGGTATTTTGAAATAAAACAATCCTAATTACCAACATGGGGAGCTACCATTAGACCAACTGCTTAAGTCTGAGCTGGTTTGGAGAGAGCTCTTCATATCAGCAGTGGTAAAATTATTAGTCCACATGTTTTGTGTTCACTGAAAGAGACAGCACTGAGAGATATAATTATTGGTTAAGGCTGTCACAAGACTGAAATGAAGATCAAACACGAATGACTACTAGCCAACCTATGCCCCTGTAATGCCAATATTCCAACAGTGCCGCAGGATTTTTACCAGCTCCCTCTGGGCTGACATGTAAATGGCACACAATCTGGTCATACTCACTCTTTCACCTGGACACCAGTGGCATAGCTGGAGCAGCCACCTTCAACAGACACAGAGAACCCCCTCTTGCCATCTGTGGCTGCTGGCATGGAGATGAGGGTCAGTGTATAAGGCAGCTGCTCACGCAGAGACTCTGTGGAGTGTTTTTCTATCATCGGTGTCAGCACAATCTGGTTATGGCATTTTCCACTGGAAGAAGTGAGGAAAGTCATTATGGCAATGTCCCATCCCTCCCTGCCGAAATCACACGTCTGAGTTCTCTCACTGACCACAAGCCATAGTTTTAGTGTTTACACCACCCCTTCTTCCCTCCCTCAAAGGCAGCTTCCTGGCATTCCTCAGGGTAGCATTGGCTGAACCACCGAGCCAGCTGCACGTGGCTTACACTCAGCAGGGAGCAGCTCTGTGGCAAAGTGCAGCTCCTCTTACCAGTAGAGAGTGGAATGTTGCACCAGTGCATAAGTGTCCCCATCTTCGATGATCACTTTGCAGCTCATACAAGCAAAGCACTCGGGGTGATACTTGTATTCGCCAGCCACCTACAGACAGAAAAGGGAGTAGCTTAGGAGGCCAAAACCCAGCAGCAGATACAGCTCCTGCTTTCCTCTCCATTTAATGTGTTCATTCACATCTCTAAGGCAAGTGGCAGTTTTTTACTGAAGAGTTATATTAGCCATTCTGTCTTTCCTGAACCCCATCCATAGCACCTTGTTTGCAGAATTCTGAAACAAACTTATGTCCCAGGAACCTCTGCTATATTTGGCAGCTGCTCAACTATCAAAAACAGTTGATAGTCTGCTGCAGACTAGTAAACAAGGTATTAAACCTTCCTGTTCAGTTGCTCTTGGCAAGATAACTAATGTTACGCCTGAATTAATAGAGCTGAAAGGGCTTTTTTTTTGGCAGACAGGCAGTGCACAAATTCAGATATTTAACCAGCCAGCTGACAGGAAAAAAAGTGCAAAGTGAGAACAAAAAATACCTTTAAAAATAATTTTATTAATTGGTCTATTTTTCTATTTTCCTTATGAGAACTTCCTTTAATGGCACTATTATGCAAAGGCTTCTGCAGGCAATGATAAATTGTCTACACATTTCCCAATATTTCCTTTTGAGTTAGCTATCAAATACATAGCTTTTTTTTTTTTTAGGCTCTAGAAAAATAATGGTTTTGTTTCATTCTTGGCAGTTTTAAAGTTTAAAGATTTGCAAGGTTGTGGCAGGAGGGGAACATTTAGGTGAGCCCATATTGTGCACGCAGAGTTCAGTGCATCAAAGCAGTTGGGCTAACAGTGCTTCAAGACTCTGTGAGCCTGAAAAAGCACTCTGTCCACAACCCAGGTGAGACTTGGATGGCAACATTCCCAGAGCCAGAACCTGCTGCTTATCCTGAGCAGAGAGGTTTGACTCCACAGAGCAGTGGAAAATCACCCCTGGAGACACTGAGGCACTGTGCTACAGAAACTGAACAGATGTCCCCTGAATCACCTTTCTGCTTCTCAGGTCTGTACTTTTCAGCATTTTATTTTTATTTGTTCATATGCTTCAGACCCTCACATCTCCCTCCTTTAACCCCTACTACCCTCACTCAAAATTAATTTTTATCTAGAGAATGCACATGCAAGTTTCATTTCTAATCTTTCACTAGATATTAGAGAAACAAGGAGATTATTACCCTCAGTTTATTTGGTTATCTGAATACATAAGACAACTCCCAACTAAGTTTGAGGAGTTGGAGGCAGGCACAACCTCCCTCCAGGCAGGAGTCTTTAAAGTTCTTACCATCACAGGTCCAGTCATCAGCAGAGAGCAGCCATGGCAAGATTCCCCAAACTTCCCCCAGTAGTCTTTGTGACAGTACAGCTTCCCATCTTTCTCATAGTACCAGTTAGTGAGGGGATCCTGGCATTCGGAGCACCTTGAAGGAAACAAAGGAACAAAGTTCCAGTTGGTAACAAGTCCCAAATCAATGGTCCTTTCCTGCATGGAGAACACATTCAGCAGCAGCTCACCACCAGGTAGGTCTGCCAGTTATGGATGTACTAAACCCTTCCATGTTCCAGTGCTCTTAGAATTGAAAATCAGCATCAAATCCAAGGTTTATAAGGAGAGGAGGATTCAACCAGAACAAAGAAAAAGAAGCTTCCACAGTTTAAAACTAATCCCACATCAGTAGGTTTATAAATTCTGCTTTGTAAATTTTGCTCCTTTGCTTTCTTCATCTTTCTGGATGCAAGTTTCCAGCTGTAGAGCTGCCCAGCACAGAGAGAGCTCTGCTCTGTTTCTACTTAGTGTTTCTGTAGCATCACCAGTCTTGTGCCAGGGCACCTGCCTCCCCAGCCAGTGTAGGAAGCTGGAGAGAGAGGCAGGATCCACTTCCCTTTGAAATGCAAAGCCAATTTTACACCGACCATTCTGGAAAGCTTCTCTATTGTTCTGTAAGCCGACCTCTCCCAAAAGGTAAACTGCAGCACTCTGCATTTGAGGGAGAGTTTTCAAAGCAGTTCATCCCGAGCTCCATATACTTACTGCATCCACCAATTAACTCCCAGCTGATTGCTCTCCCTTCTGCTTTTAACAGTGCATGAGAAAATAAACATCACAAGCAGCTCACCAAAAAAGCCCAAAATAAAACTAATTCTCTGATTTCATGAAGAGAATTCCCAAATCCTTCACATATGTGTCAGCCTCTATTCCAACAAGCAACCCTTATCAATTGTCTACCTACATCCTTTCAAGAAAGAAACCTTCCCTCTTCCCCTCTGCTCCAAAAAAAAAAAAAAAAATCAAGTAAAAAAATTCAGCAATTCTACTGCAGATACTTTTTTAGCAAATCATGAGCAGAACCCAGGCTTGCTGAATACAAAAAAATCCTGCCTCAGCAAGATGCACTGGGTAAGGGAGTTTAACTCCTGCAGGATGGAGGTGTGACTCACTGGAGAGATAAGGCACAGACAGGAGTTGCATCACTAAGGATTATTCCATTAGCCCTGGGCAGCATGTTCTCAGACTTTAAAAGGAAAATAAGTCTGGCACTGGCCATTTCTGAGTGCAGAATCCTAAGCAGGTTAGTCACCAATAACTGGTTCAAAGAAACACCTTGAGGATCGATGTCGTCACTGGTACGATGTTTTCCCAAATGTGGGAAGAAGAGTTTCTCCTGCCCCTTACCCCAACACCTGCCTCAGTCACTGCACTGGGGGGGGATTTCTGCAGTGGGATGGGGTTTAGCTGGGAATCCCTCCATGCAGCTGATCTCCCTCAGCACCCGTGCTGGAGTCTGCTGCTGGCACTGGAGGAGCCCTTCGCACGTGCTCCCAGGGCTAAGATGAGAGCTACAGTTGACTTCACATCTCACAAGCTTCCTGAGAGCTTATTTGTGCCAAAGACATTCCTTGTAAACTCCAGCAGCTTGTAATGAGCGTGATGATATGTGAGGCTGGTCATGCTCCAATACAGAGAGAGTTATTTGCTCCATCTCAAGAGACTGCAAAACAACAAGATAAAGCTGCTTGTAAGCAGCCTTTGGCTTTAGGGAAAAAAAACACCTCATGGAGTATTCAGTGCCATACCCTCCCCTCAGGAAGATTGCTCCTTAAAATGTATTTGCCTTCTGTAGTGTTTGTTCTCCCAGCTGAGGAGCATCAAATCCTGTCCCCCCTCCAAGTGATGGGAAAGAACTCCAGCACATGCAACAGGCCCTCCCAATTTTGTGTGAAGTAGAGGGAACAGTAATTTAAGATTGCTGTACATGGTAGGTACATCACTAGAGCCAAGCCTGGGGGCACTGCCATGGTTACACCCTGCTCCTGGTATGCAGGAGACCCAGAGGGCATCCCAGTGCATTCTGCCTTCAACCACTGGCCTTGGGCTTCTATTTGCAGTAAATACCCCGGGCTGAATGAGCAAGTAGGTGAGTGGGAGGGGAAAAAGAGCAAGTGGAGACTAACAGCAAAGATTTCTATCATTTTGTGGCAGGAACATCTGGCTCAGCATGGGCAAATCAGATCCCTCAGACTTATCCAACTCCTCCATGCATGCCTGTACCAGTGTGTGTGCTCCAGGAGTGATTACATCTTCAAACAGGGAGCTGTGACCAGACCTGCACTTGGGATGCAGACAGCAATGCTGGAGACTGCTTCACTAGGATTTCAGGACTTGACTTTCTGTCTATCTTCTCTCCAAGCAGGTGGGTTACTTATTTGTTTTTAAGCATATTACTTTCCCCTCCTCACCCTTATTCAATTTCACCTTCAACCCCTTCCTTCTTCTCCCAAAATAAATGTAAAATTTCTGCAAAAGCAATACAAACTGTCATTCTGTTTAGGTGGGCTCCACGGGATCATGTGCATTTGTCTTCCCTTTACTCTTCCTCCAGTACTAAATAGTTTGATTCAACGTTATAGCACTTGGTTCAGTTTGCTTCCATCCGGAAATAAGCACTGCTATCTAATTTGGAACACACCCGTAGCAAAATGAAGGTGAGGAGGTGGAGCCAGCAAGCAGTCAGCTCTCTGCTATGTAATTAAACAAATCTGGGCAGGACAAGTTTGCAGCTTAAGGCTCAGAACCCCACCCTGGGCAATGAGGCAACAGGAACAGAGCAAGCAGCCCTGGAGAGGCTGGATACTGGAATGGGTCTAACTGGCTGCTTAATCCCTGCCAGGAATAGGACAGGGCTGCAGCCCATGCTGCCAAGCAGCACCTTTGTTACTTACCATGCATTCTGTAACCTTGAAAAGGCTTTAGATTTGGCACGTGTGTGAAACTGTCTGACAGCACACAGGTATGGCTTCAATGCCTTCACCAAATGATAAAAGCACCACATGACTGTTCCACAAGGCTCTCATTGAAGAGATATGTCAGAATTTTATCCCAGAAGATACAAGAGTTGCCATTTCTTCCTCTCATGCCTCACTGGAGCTGTGCCATTGCACGAAGGCTCACATCAGCTGAGAAGGGAAGGCAAATACTGCTACAAGTATTAAGGAAGCTAACCTTTGCCAGCCACCACAACCAAAAGAAAGGAGTATGCCTTGCTGCTCTATCTTTCATAGATTAGAAACCACTAATTTTCTCCTAGATTATTTGCTATTCTTATTAAAGAGCAGCAAACCATGGTAATCAAGTTTCATGGAGGACTGGTAACAGCCATACCTGACGTGTTTCCTCTTGCTACCCAGCCACCATTTTCAGAGGTGCAGACTCCTGCTCTGATTATACAGAGCAGACATTATGAGTCTTCACTTCCCAACTCTGGCTATACAGAATAAATTAATCTGCCTCCCACAGCCATCCTCCAGGAACCACAGACAGCATCTGGGTGCAGAGTTCAGCCCTGATGCCCTGCAGCACAGCAAGTGCAGAAAGAGCTCACAAATCACTGTTCCATGGACTCTTGGTTTAGTGGGGGGTGGTAGGGGGATCAGGTCACAGCAGGTAACCAGCCTGGTTTCAAATGACGTGGCATCTCTCTTACAGCTAAATGAAAGCCAATACCTTTATGGATGCAAAGACTTCCCTGGCACTGTAGAGACAGATCCCTTCGAGAAGGGCTCATTAACAAAATGCCCCCCTCACACACACTGTCAGGCCAGATCAGTTAACGCCAGACAGCCCCGGGAGGGCCGTGGTTCCAATTCTGCAGGCAGGGCAGGGAGAGCACAGTCACGCAGAAAGAGAGCTGCAGAATAAAGCATTAGCCCAGGCTGTAGCTAACCCAAAGGCTTACTCACCCGGGCTTAGCAGCAGTGTGTGCCCTGGCTACGTAAGAGACACCAGACAAGGAAGAACAGACGCCAGAAAACACACTACTAGAGAGACAGAGTGCTTAAGCTCTGACTGTGCAAAACCATTTCCAAACACTCCGGAGAAGGTGTACCTATGGCTTTGCATAATACCCTACACATATTACAAATAATGAGTGTCTGCTCACTTTCCTCCTTCTGAAAGCAGCTGCTGTTTCCAAAAGCTGCCTAAAGAAGCTCAGCAACTGTGCAGGAGTATTTACTCCTATCCTAGACTGTTTTACCAATAGGCTCCTCACTCCCAAACCAGTGCAAAAGTGTTTGCAGACCAGGATCAATAACAAGCAAATCCGAGCAGAGGGGGATAGGAGGGAGACAATGAAAATGCAAGCTGTGCCTTTCCCCATCCATCCACCTAATCAGCACATCAGCGTCAATCACCAGCCTGGCTGTGTTCAGCCCCACTGACATTTCTCACTGTGGAGATTCAATGCAATCAAAGTGTTGTTCTGGAACTATCACCTTTCTCGATTCTCATTTGTTCAATTGGACCAAAACCGAATAGAAGTTGAAATAACCAAAATATCATGGAAGAATCCTTTCCATGTAAGGGTAGTGTGCTGCTCATCCCTAGTTACCTGCAAAGTGCCTGATTTCTTAAACAGGATTATGTGCTGCCTGGCTGCAGATTACATCACCTTCCTGAACACCCACAGCAGCACCTCACCTCACCCAGTCACAAGGAGCTTTGGAAGAGAAGCAGCAGCAGCCACATTAATCTCATTCCTCCGCTGGTGAGCAAAGCACGGGGCACAAGGTACAGTGGCACATCTCTAGGAGGGAGCCTGCCTGGCTATGCACACACTAGAGCTGTTCCTCCCAGGGAGCTGGGAAGGGACTGGCAATAGGAATCTTCCCTGCCACCTCCTCAAAGCAATTCAGGCTCCCACTTTGAGGCCGCCTGTTTCCGGCACACGAGCACGGGAGCTCATTCTCCCAGCCTCACACTCTGACTGCCCAGGATGGCATCGCAGGGGGGAAACCACACTCTGCAGGCCCAGAGCTAATCCTGGACTTACCGAAAGGGATCCTTGGGAGCGAAGTAAGCTGGAGCAGACAAGTAACTTCCCATCTTCAACACTGGATAAACCGGATCAGCCACAAACTTGTCCAACTGCCTCTGAACAGCTCGGTTCTGCCAACATGGCAGCAGCCAATGCTCATTTACTCTTGCGCTGATTCAGATACTTCACCTCCCTTTGAAGCTGCCCAAGGAATGCCAGGTCTCTCGGCTGCTCATTCCTTTTCAGATTTTCCCTGGCTCCCATTGCTATAACCATCTTCTCCTGCGCTCAGCAGCAGCAGCACCCCGGGAAGGACAGAATCCCAGCTAACCGGGCTAGTGGGACATGCTGCTGCAGTAATTCTGCGAGCTCTGCTGCCTGCTAACTACGGGCAAGTTTTCCCTTCTCTGGTTCCACCCAAGGGTGGGAGGGGAGGAGGAGCCATGGCAGGCGGACAGCGGTGGCTCCAGAGCCTCAACAGGCTCTGCTCCTTCACAGGGGTGGAGCTCTGACCCAAAGAGGGGCTGCGTATTTAGTGCTGAAAGAGAGCAGCTTTGGCCAAAGAATACAAGCACACACACGTGAAACTTGTCTTTGCAGCAGCCGCACGTTCTAATGGAAGAGTCAAAGACGGCAACGAGCCACATCTCCAAATATATCAAATTAACTATATGCATTCCTAAGCCTTTCACAGTGTGTGGGGTTATCCTGCCTTCACAGCACCTACAATCTGTTCACCCTGCTGCAGGAGGTAACTCACAGTGTGCTTCATCCAAGGAAAAACTGCTTCTTTCCAATACTGTTTTAAGAGATCATTACAATCCTTTATCTGAATCCTCATCTCCTGAATGGAAGTTGAGAGGTATAAATCAGTACTCTCCGCAGCTCACAGCACATGCAGTTGTATCATTGTGCTTGTCTGAAGCCAAACATGATCTCTAGTGACCTAATCAGCTAAAGCTGCTCGCAAGACACTCAAAAATGCAACAAACATATGCTGCTGCACCGAGCCCGCCCATTTTTGTACAGTCAGCAAAGCCTGGCATGCCTGAACACAGCCTGGAAACCATGCTCTGTTCCAGAGGCAAGAGCGCTGTAATGTGCTTTTCCTGGAGATGCTCGTCCCAGCTGGCACACTGCTCCAGGGACGCTTGGGGCTGGAACAAGGCAGTCTTGACTGCAGATTTGACAGCTGCTGCTCGCTGTTGAAGTAAGCAGAAACCTAGGCAGCTTTTTGTGTTATTTTTTCTCCCTTTTTAAACATTTTTTTTAATTCAACGTTTAATAAGCAGACACCTTTCTGAAGGAAAAAAAAATCTCCCCATTATTCAGTGTAGTTGGTAAACCTAGCTGTAAAAGTGCAGGGAAGCCGAGTGCTGCAGAGCCCGATGTGCTTGTCAGCTCCAGCACGGGTCTAACTCCTTCTGACATTTCACACAGCTCTACTGGAAGCAGCAACACGGTGAGTCTGTGTCTAGGAATGCGCTCTGGTCTCCCACATTCTCTATATGCTGCGTGCTGAAAAGGGGCCAGCGCTCGCAGCGCTGCGCTTCCCCGGCTCTCAGCACCTCCCTGCCGCACACACCTCCAGCGCAGCCCAGCCTTGCCGCCCCAGCACCGACACACAAAAGCCTTGCCCCGCAATTCTGCTGCCGAACGCCCTCCGAGGGGCATTCCACGTGACCTCATAAATCCCAACTCTTCAGACAAAACCTTTGAAGATTTGATCCACAGATGTGATAAGCAGCCAGCTAGTCTGTGAATGAAGCCAGCAGATAAAGCCTAACTTCAAAGTAATAAAAACCACCCAGACAGCTAAGCAACTAGGAAAGGATTTTGTTTAAGATTTCCTTAAAGCCAAAGGACACATAGTCAAATGTCTATTTAAACAGGAAACTTCTTATCAAAATTATTTTACTTCTGCAGCAAGACCCAGCAGCAGCAGCACCCAGTAAGTTACTTTGGCTACACAGAAATGTCTTGTTGCTTCTTGCTTTTTGTGTTGTCTCTATGACCTATTTGAGAACACAATGTCTCTGATAAAAGGGCTCTGGAAAAGGTGTTAATGTGTTCATACATTCTAGATCTGAATTCCTGCCAGAATGACTGTACTTCAAAAATGCTGATAAACAGTTGTGTGGGGGAGACCTTTTGTAATTTTACCGATACCATCTCTGGGGGCCAAAATGCATGGAAGAAATTTCTTTTTCACCAAGTCAGGTCAGACATCAGCATCTTCTCTCTTGCAAATGCTGACAGCATTTCCACTACAAACAGGCAGTAATCACAGGGGGAGCTATTTTCCTCATTATAGTTTTGAATTGTTCAGTAAATTTTGCCAGCAAGACTATAACTAACAAATGAAAAGGAACACATGGAAACCCTTGACGACGACTTACATGGTATTTATCACCGAGTCTCAGCCATTACAGACTGATCCCCACAGAAATGCATCCCGCAGCTTTTGTGATATTCCAGTGATTAATACCTTGAGCCAGCTGGGGCTGGGCAGCCTCTCGACACTTTGCCACACATATCGTGCTGCTCAGTAGCAGATCCAGACAGATGTATTGCTCAGCACATCCGCCAGCCCTAAGATACACAAACTTATCCTGGCACAGACAGACACCTCGATATGTGTGGGACTGAGGGAAGAGGAATCTGCCTGATGTCTGAAGAGTTTGCAGCAAGCCTTTCCTTTAGCATGGGCGCAGCTTGGAGGCGCTCCAAATACTTCAGTGCAATCCCAACACCTCATTGTATTTCCAAGGCACTTAACGTGGAACACGTGCCTTGCCGCTGCTGAAAGACAAGAGTCAGCTCCTGAAACCAATACAGTCAGCTCCTGAAACCAACACCGCCTGGATCCGCACGTACCTCCGGGAGCTCGGGCACACGGGCCTCGAGTAAAATAACACGAGCAGTGACGTGAAGCTCCATCCCTGCATCTCATTTCTAAGCACCAGCACAACTTCAGAACAACACCGTAATGCTTCTTGGTATCTCACATCACCAAGCACATTAGGAAGGAGAGTTTTTATCTCCACCGCCCTTGCCTGATGGCTGCAGCCCCCCTGACCTTGTGCGGGCTGAGCAGCAAACCAAGGAAATCCAACCCACCGAATGTTCATCGGTTATACAGCGTTTGGGATGCAGTGGCTTCTGCTCTGCAAATGCAGCACATGTGGCAGTAAGATTGGCATTGACACCACTGCCTCCTGCTCTTCCTTAACGTGCTGCTTTGGTCTGGGAACACCGGGAACTCCTCAAGAAGGATCCTGCCCCACTCCCGTGAAAGCCTACCGCATTTTGGGCTGTGTGAGTAATTCTAATTACCTTGATATAACAATGCTCGATAACAGTGCCCTAAAGGACAAGCTGCCAATTCAACCAAAAGAAAGTTTAGACTAGAATGCCCCATTCCTCCTTAAATATAAGGCTGGTCATTGATGCCCTGTATCTGATAGATTCCCCTGAGGAATGCGGCCACCTGCAAAGTGCTTCATTGTTCCTTTGAATGTGTAAACTCTCAAACGGTCATAGTGTGCCAATAGGCAACTATTTCTCCCTGAATCTGATAGTGAGCCCCTGAGCTTCAGTGCTGTAAAAGACACACCAAAGGAACACTCCCAGGTGCCTGCAGTTCTCGCCTCTGAGGCCCCTATCATTAACTGCCAGAAACTGGAGAAGAGAGAGGAGATTTTTGTCTTCTCTGCTTCTACCTTAATTCAGCTGCCTATTTTTACTGCTGCTCTTTCCCCCACTCTCAAACTCAGCTGCTGTGAGCATTAACCTGCCTTGTGCTCACAGGTGAAAAGCTAAAGGAAAATTCAAAGCACCAAACATCCCACAATTTTAATTCCCCCTAATGCACATCTTTGCTTACATCTTCATTTGTCCACATTTGAGCTTCAAATCTTGTTCATCCATTTGTCCTTTGGGGAGGGAGCTGCTTTTGGAAAATGAAGGCCTGTGCCAAAGAGACTGAAGAAACAGGAGTGATCTAAAGTCTAGAAAATACTCTCTGGAGAAAAACTAAGTCCAGGGCTTCTGCCTTGTAGGAGAGACTGATGGGAGACACAATCTGCTTCCTGACAGGGGAAGGTTATGTGGATAACAGAAGTGGGGGAAAGCTTGTTTTTCATGAACGTGCCTAGAAGAAATGGACTGAAATTGCAGCATGGGATTTCAGAAGATAGTAGGCAGAAGGTTCTAGCCCTGAGGATAAAGAAGTGCTACTAGACAGTCTGGGAGACCAAAACCCTACAGTCACTGGAGATTGTTAAGTGACCAATTTCTTGATCATCCCTAAGCCACAAAAATTACTTGCTCCAAATATAAGTTGATAGTACATATACCAAAAATAGAAAACAGATTTATAAAAATACCCTCACAAATCATCCTGTTTATCCTGCACTCCCAGACCAGGTTTAATTATATATAGTCTTCATAGAAGCTTGCCTGGTTTGCTTTCCCCTGCCCCCAAATGTAAAAAGAATCAAAGCGATTTACTAAGTTTTGCTGAGAAAAAAAATATCTGTAGAACACAAAATATGGCATTCAGTATAGAAAAATCACATCTTTGTAAGACAATCAAATCACTAGAGCTGGGAAATTAGAGTAGTTCTTTCAGTTAAGTAGGCTGGAGCTTAGGGCACCCCTTTGATCCATGGATAACTAATCCAGTGCTCTTCAAACTCCTGATGAGTTTTCAGCTTTTAATTAACTGGTTTGGTATAAACTAAAGTGTGCATTTTAAATCTGTAAATGTAAAATCACCAGTAATCAATCCTCTTCTGCTACTTTTGAAGACAGACTGTGAATATTTTTTCTGGCTTTGGCTTCTTGTTGAGATTTCTGCAGCAAGCCAGTGTTGCTTGGCTACTTAAATTAGGTTTATTTTATAGACCACAGTATTAGACATGTTCTGTTATTTCATGGTTAGGAAGGAACTGAGCCTCAGCTGTCTTCCTTCCTAAAAAGTGCTTAAGTGTCCTGCTACAGCAGGAATTCCTGCCACCATTTCCAATTATTTTCTTCCTATGTATACATTTTCCACCTGGATGTAGTCAATAGGCTTGATCTGAATTTGTGGTTGTCAAATAATCAGAACTGGATTTTAACAAACACCCTGTCCTTAAGATAAAAGCCATGTCTGGGTCTTATCATTCCATCCTACTCCAATTCAAATATGTAATATCCCTACAGAAAGTGGGGATTGTCTTTAATTTCATTTGTCGTTAACTGCAGAAAAACAAAAACAACACAAAACACCATAAATAAACGCTGGTAATAATACTTTATTCAAAAGTATAATTCAAGGCATTATCTTCTGTTTTGCAATATGGAAAAAATTTGGACTGAAAACAATAAAATGAGCAAGCTCTTGGTCAAAAAAGCTCTTCCAACAATCCCCTGAGGTAAAAGTGATCCAGACCTAGGAAAAAGGCACATTTTCACTTCTGTCTTTCCCTTTCTTGGTGTAATGTTTGAAGTTCTGTGCAATGCCATTTCCAAATCCAGTCAGACTGAAAAGCAGTGACCTTTGAAAGTGGCTGCCATCTCAACAGAACTCAGAGGCACAAAAGTACATTCAGAGTTAATTCACAACAGACACTGTGACAGAAACATCTAAGAAACTTCCTCAGCCAGATCCAACCCATCACATTCAAGCCTAAGGAATCAGCTGGCCAAAGAACAGTTTAAAATATCCAAGACACACGAACAGGGATTTGCTCTTCCCTCAAGCCACAGCAGAGAAAATGCAGGTTTCAGAGACAAAAGCTCCTGTACATGCAGTTGGAGGAAGGAGGGAAGTGACAAAAACTTAAATCCTCAGAGACGCTCATGTACGTCAGCTCCTGCCAGCTCCAAACCTGACCAAGAATAAACAGAGCTAACGAGCCTGGAGCAGTGCCAATCAGCATTAGAGAAATTATGTGCCAGGCCAGGGAGTCAGCTAATCCACAGGAAGACTGTAAAAAACACTCCACAAGAGCTGCCGGAACTCACAGCTACCAGTTGCCAAAGCCTCCTACCCTCAGAGACTTTTTAAGGTTTGGCTTTGGGATATCAGGCACAAGACTGCAGCTCAGCATGGTTTAGGGACAGCAGAAGAAAAGGAGGAACACAGCACGAACTGGAGATTTGTTTCCATGTACAATCCTACCCTGGAACTAGGGAAAAGGGGAGGGCAGCTTCCTTTCCTGCAGGTTCCAACTGTTCACCCAGCACAGCAGCCTTGGTGGGTGCTCAAGCTCACC
Organism: Petroica traversi; assembly: GCA_025920805.1. NCBI lineage: Eukaryota > Metazoa > Chordata > Aves > Passeriformes > Petroicidae > Petroica > Petroica traversi. Next base: position 1,425,975 of record JAHLSL010000041.1, read on the forward strand.
AAAAGCACAGAGCACATGAAGTGCAGTAGCAAATGCAAAAAGTCACTGCACAGCTCAGAGAAAGGTTGGTGTCATCACTTGTATAAAACAAACCAGCCCAGAACCAACAACCAAACTTTCATTACATAATACAGCCTATGAAAACAAATTCTCTGTTAAGTGTCCCAGAGGCAGGGTTTGCCTGCAGCTCAGCTGTTCCTCACCTCAACAGCCACAACAGCAAGAAGCACCAAGACATTTGCAATTCCAGACCCACAAGAGAAATACAATCAGTGGCAAGAGAGACAGACTTCCCAGCACACACAGCTTTGGGTTTGGCTACTGGCACTATCTAGGGAAGCTCAAAAACAGGATACTGGTCCTTCAGGGAGAAGGGAAAACCAGGATTAAGAAAAGCGGCTTCAGTATAGCTAACCATGAACACTAAAAACAACAGAAATCCAAAATACTGGGATTTGTCATAATATAAAGCTGTAATTGTGATTATTAATGTGTCACTGTAACAGTATTTTCCAAGACGACTAAGCCTGCACTGCTTTGGCAGCACAAGATACTTTATTTTTTTTAAATATACCAATAACCACAATCCTCACTTCAACAAAGTTGGGGTATTTTGTTGGTTTTTTTTATTCTTTAAACAAGGACAATAGATGCTTATTTTGGCACAGAAAACATTCCTCCAAAGCCACACTTTGGCTTCCTTTCCCCCCATTTTCTTTAACAGTATCCAAAACATTAGCCTCCCCATACCCAATCCAACACAGAAGCCAGTAGAAGCTGCAGGTACTCAAGCCCTCTCAAAAATACATGCTCGTTCAGAAATGTGATTCTGGAGCATGAAAACTGGACTGAGTATTCATGGAACACCACAAAGAGGCATTACTCCTACCACCAGGAAAAAGCATGGCAGACATCCCTTTTTGTCTTGCTGACAGCAACATTATCCAACAGATTTCATAAGTTTGTCTTTTAAGAGACTGAAAAGAGGAGAAAGCAAAAGGCAAGATCTCTCTCCCTTTTCTCCTCTCTATCAGCACCCTGATAACACCCTTGCAGCTACCACATATGGAAAAAGCAGCAGGCTGTGCAAATTGCCTGGGCACTACTTTGGAATGCTGCAGAAGACAAACATGCAACCCATGGCTTGTGCCACCACCAGAAAAATCAGAGCTTTTATTTGCACTTTATCTGTATCCCGTTTGCGTCAGCACGGCCGCACTCTGCCAGCCCGTGTCAGCTGCTGTTGGGACTGGATGTCGTCCCTGAGGTACAGCCGCAAACAAGAGCTCAGAACAGGTCAGGCACAGAGATCACTGCAGGAATTCCTGCTTCACAGTAGTAATTCACTACCAGGTCCCAAGCAGTGGAAGAACACAAGGAGGGTGGAAAGGCTGAAGCTTTACCTACCGGAAACAGGAAATGTGCCAAGCTTCATTGACAGTCTTGTGGAGGCGCTGCCCAGCAGCAATGCTGTCCCCACAGCCCAGGCATCTCCAGACTTCTTCACCTGCATGCAGCAATAAGGTGACAAACAGCAACCAGTTTACACCAGAGAAAACAAAGATTGCTACATCCTTCATAAAGAACAATCTTAAATTAAGTAACTGACAAGAAAGCTACAGGCAGTCTATAACTCCAGAGTGGGAGCTTCCAAATCAAACTCTGACATCTTATATATTTTTTTTTTCTCCAGATGTGACATCTGCTCCTTCACATTCTGCAGAAGAAAAAAATACGACTTTTCACATAAAACAGCTCAGTTACAGCTCAGTCAGAGCAGAGATTTCAGGAAGGCAACACTGCTCTGGTACAACAATTCCAACACAGAGAACCATGCTAGGCCAGGAAGCCACGTTACTGCTTCCCCCACACCACTGACTCAGCACATAACGTTTGCTCTCATTTGTATAATTAACTGGATTTCCCAGAAATGAAAGAAAGGAAAGGCAAACTTTATTCAGTAGAGAACAACTAGACTACCAGGAAGGAATTACACTCTTGAATGAATATTCCCATAGAGACTGTACAGCCAGCACCAGACTACTGTCTGACTTAGGAAGGGGGAGTGATGCTACTGGCCTATTGCCCTTTCAGAAAATACTTATAATACTTATAATAAAGCTATAATAGTTTCAGCTAGAACTGCCAGAAAGTCCCAGAGAGAGCTGGTTACTTAGATGCAAGCAAGCTAGGAAAACAGAATGAAAGCTTGTGCACAAAGAACATTTGGCACACAGATAAATGCTATCCAAAATCCCAAGGGCAGCGCAGGCATATTAAAGAGTCAGGAATCTCAGTCCAGCACAGGATGGCACACGAAATGTGCCACAGAGCTGAACAGATCCCAAGCCTGTTTCTTACTGCTACCAACAGTTTGCCTGCAGTAAGATTGCATTAAAGAAAAAGGTGCACTTAAACAAGGAAAACCACAAACCACAGACTTCCCTTTTCCAAAGAAGGGTACAACTTGGTAGTTCCTTAGGCAAGTTGGTACCACAGTTAAGTTCCTTGAAGCTACTCAAAGCAGAAGCCATCAGCCTTCCATGCACCCTCACCCCACCGTGTAGGTCAACAACAATGTTTATAATTAACCAAGGTGAAGATTTTGCACTTTTTACATGAATAGCTATTTCAGGGAAAAAACCAATTGCTACTCAGCCACAAGCACCACCGTCACCAGCAGTACCCAGAAAGGACTCCATGCAGACTGGAAGGCTCAAAGGGTTCCTGCAAATGTCACAAGGGTGTAGGCTGCTACTTCAGTTCCCAAGTGTGCATCAGCTCCGCACCTGGAGCACCTGCCTCTGTGCCCTCCTGCTAATCCAGAACACCAAGAACCCCACCTGAACTCAGATCTGCACAGCAGAGTAAAGGCTGGGAGAACCTTGGGAAAACTCGACCCTACCTATGTTCTATAAAGCAAATGGCTTTTCAGCCCACCAAATGGGCTTGAGAATGAAAGGCAAAGCCCCATGAGCCTGTGCCTCCGTGCACACAGCCAGCGCTCTCCTCTCCAAGCAGGGCAAGCCCTGGAAGTCAGCTGAACTTCTGAAACACCTGCAGGCCAAAACCACCTGCAAACCAAACATTCTGCAGCTCCATCCCCGCCCATTCAGTGTCACCAGCACAAGACACACGTGTCAAAATGGTCTGTGGATCCTATTAAAGCCATTTAAAGACCAATGACCACACCACAGCTGACTAAAAGCAATATATTCCTCCCCAACCATCTTACAGAATCTGACCCATCAGCATCCGAACTCCCCGAAGCAGTCACCTACTCGGAGCTGTAGTGCTACATCTGTTTAAGTGTACCCAGGAAGGCTGATTAGCTCACGAACGGAAACGAACAGTTCTCAATCCAACAGAAAGTGCTTCAGTATGTAGGAGAAACCACGGAAATGAACAAAACAGAGCAGGAAACGGTGCGAAGGGAAAGCAAACGGACATAATCCGTATAACAGGTCTGCCGAGCTCCCGGCACGGGAGGAATGTCTGGGACGGCCAGCGAGGAGCAGCCGCAGCGGCCGAACCTCGGGGGCACGGCGGGACCTCGAGCAGGACAACGGGGACGGGGAGAGCGGCACCAGCGGGCCCCGCGGGC
>JAHLSL010000041.1:1429978-1443759 GCA_025920805.1 Petroica traversi
CCCGGCCCTGCAAAGCAACGGCGGCGCACTCCGCTCAATGTAAAACCATTTTTTAATTCTAAATCACTTTCACAACAGTGAAAATTAGTGAGGAGGAACGGTAACGCACCGACCGAGCCGTCCGGGCCGTGTGCGGTCGGGTTGCGGGGCAGGGGTACATACAAAAGCACACCAGGGAAAGGGGGATCCAAGCGTTAACACTTTTAGACTATTTCATCCTTGAATTGCCGGAAAATAAGAGCTCTCAGTCATGGTTCTTCAGCCTTCTCTAAATCCGTTATCTTTCTCACTCACAGATGGAAAACCCCCCCTCGATCCATAAAAAATCTGATTTTCTAAATGTATTCTTAAATACATTTCAATAGCTCTTGAATCCATTACAGTCACTTCTCTATCCTCTTTATGGGATAAAGGCTTTAAAGGGAGAGCCTTCCTCCCTGCATAACCTTTCAGCATCGAGCTTCTGTGTATAAAAAGGAGAAGGAACCCATCCCTTACTGTCACATGAACCTTCCCATCAGCAGGTGGTGCTGACTGCGCAGGAGAGGAACCCAAAGCTGCGACATGCAGGACAACCAAACAAAACCAGCTTTTTCTCTGGGGAAGGGCCCCAGTTACAAAGTTATGCACTTGAGAAGAGCCCTAGGCCAAAGTTCAGCTTCTCAGAAGTGTCGCACAACAAACGTTGAAGCACCACCTCAACTATAAATAGTTGAGCAATATATTCTGTCAGATTATCATCGAGTCAGGTATAAATCTGATGTGACAAAACACTGCAGAAGCTTTGCAACATTCTACTTGCCAGATGAAATTTTGGAGGTAGGCAAGTTAAACTTCAGTCATCCTCTGCCTTGACACTAAAAGTGAACAGTTTATAATTACATAAATAAACTTCTATAACGATTAATTAAAGGTGTCCTGCACAGGAAACTTTTCCATACACTAAAAAACCCCAAGCTATGGAAACAAAGTTTCTATTAAATGATTTGTTTTCAGTTTTCTGTCTACTGCCAGAGAGTCACAACATTCATCTTGCAGGAAATCATTATGACTATGAGTGACCTGAATCAAGAAAATCTAAAAACAGTAAGAGAAAAAAAAAGTGGAATTGCCTAGTCAGAGAAATATGATCTGTTCATCTTGCTAGGGAATCTCTTGTACTTGTTTCAAAGGAATCTACACAAATACATCAGGAGTACTCTTTAAAGCTGAATACCCAACAGGATTCCAAAGCGGCTACAGAGTGCTCACCTTCTGAAATATCCCCTCAGCACATTAATGGTTGTGGTCTCCTCCAGCACTTCAAATTAAATTCTTTGGTAGATACTGCAGAGACTCTTGCACTGTAGCTGTTCTGCTGTGGCACGGGAGAAGCTCTGTGTGCACCTGCACAGATAAGATCTTCCAAATGTTCCCTACTGGGCATGTGCTGGCAGAGGCAGGATCTCCTTTCTCCTCCTGTGTAATTTTACTGTATGACAAGTTTCACCTCAAAACTCCCGTAAAGATGCCTTTTGTTCCTCTCCCCAAACAAGCTGATCTCAGATCTGTAATAGGATTTTATTTGGAGTACATGACCTTGTGTAGAAAGTCTCAAAGCCTTGGGAAGGATAAATGTCGCTACAGTGACGAGGTTGGGAGGGGATTATCCGTGAGTGCAGCCACAGGTGCTGCAGGGAGCTGGGGAAGACAACACTGTTTGTCAGTGAGGAATGGGCTGGGCCTGGCAGCCCCTCCTGCCTCCACAGCCAGAGAATCTTCCAGTGGCTTGCTCCAGCATGCTCGGGCTTTAAAAAGTTGCAGCATAAATTTGTATCCCTTCTTCTAACAGCCATCAGAACCATCAGGAAGGGTTTTCCATCATGCTGGGAAAAAACAGCGGGAAAAGAAACCAGTCCCCAGAGCTGGTTCTGTTTGCATCACGTGCTGTGCCCAGAGAGTCTCAGCACTGCTGCAGGGATTTCCTGGAGAAGCTCGGACGTTCATGGTGACATTAAACAACATCTGCAGCTCTGGCAGATCCATCATGGTTGCAAAGCAGGAGATACTGGTCACACTGGAGAAGTTTCCTTACCTGCCCAGCCTGCCTTGGGATACCTGTCTGTCCCACAGGCCTGGTGTCACTGATTGGCACAGGATTTCAATGCAGCACTCCCTTTTGGAGTGCAGCTCAACGCTAGGCCCACGGTTTGTGGCAGGAACCTGTTGTACAAGATATCTGAGCTGAAATACACTTTTTAACCAACGTTTTAATTTCCAACTCTGGTGCAAAATGTGAGATTCCTCACTGTGCTGTGGTACCACCATTTCCTGAAGCCCATAGTTAGCTATGGAACCAGACACCAAGAGGTTTAAAATGGGATGGGGATGCAGTTTGTAACTGTTTCAGTGGCCTTGTTGGTCATGAATATATAGAATAATGGAAAAGACTTATGCAATCAACAGCCAGAACATTATCACCAGTGCCACAAACAGGAAGAGGCGGGAAAGGAACTGCTCATCCACATATTGAGGAGTCCCTGGAACAGCTGGAAAACAGGAAGTAAAAAAAACAAACAGTTCAGCTCCTTCCTCTTCTCTGGGATTGTGCATATTCTGAATATAGTATATTCATACATTGAAAAATATGTAAAGAATTTGCTTGGTGAGAAAGTTGCTATTTCCTACCCTCAGCCTGGCTGGCTGCATGGGAAGATCAGAAGGGAGACAACTGTCAGATCCCTGAAGCAGGACTCCTTAGTTCAGTCCCACCCCCAGAAGATTTTCAGGGACACTGAACTATAGTTAAAAGAGAAGATAATTTGACCCAAGGACAGCACAGGACCATGGCAATGCTGGTGTGATGTGAAGAAGGAGTATGTTCCTCATAATTCCTGTGCCATATGACATGGTGGAAGATTTGCCAGGCATAACCTCTCACAGAACAAGTTCAGAAAGCCCTGGGCAGTAGGTGTTCTTGTTCAAAACAGATTAACTTTGTCTACACTGAAGATGGGGAGGAGGTTCTCTAGGGATTTACTTAATTGTCAGGCAGCAAGGTCACCACTTGGAGTAACCCAACCACTTTTTGTTAATCACAAACGTGAAATAATTTCACTGGAAAGTTACTTCTAGTACAGTACAGATGACTGTCTCAGAGATAAATTTCTGAAAAATGAACAATCTTTGCATTCATTATTTTGTGGTACAGAGCACCAGTTAAAATTTTTCCTTCTCATAGCTCAGGAAATGGTCCTTTCCTGCTGTTTTTAAAATCTGGGTCTCCTTCAAAACCCCTAGTGACTTCTTTTTATTATTAGTAGTAAGTCTAGTCAAATTTGTCTCATTTTTCAGAAAGAGTCTGCTAGTATACCAGAGGAGACATCTGAATTAAAAGAGTATTCTCCAGTGCCACTGTTTCTCTGCAGAGTGACTGATCTCTCAGGAGGGCCTTCAGCAAATTATATGGAAGTGACAAACTTGCTTCTTTTACAAGCCTGAGTACAAAACACATCAGCCACAGACTACGTTCTCTAACTGAGTGTTTTTGCCCTCATTTTGTGTCTCTATTGACAACACTGGGTACTGTTCAAACTATCTGGACATTTAGCAGGTTATTAAGAGTTTGTAAAATGTCTGTTTGTGACAGAACAGGAGAAGGATCCGTGGTACCTGGAGGAGGTCGCCCGTCATTTATGTTGAAGGCTGTTGCAAATATACCAAAGGGAAATGCCCCAATTCCAAATGACATCTGGAAGCCACCATCACCAAACCCAAAGCCCTGGAATCCCTGCAGAGAACAAGGAACAGAAGACAAAAAGGTACCAATCATTTAGAGCCTATTTCAGAGTATTTTGTAGAAGTGCAAGCATTCCTTCTCACTGGCTTTCCTACTGCTGAAGGAGGGCCACACTGCCGGGCTACTTTCAGGCTGACACACTTTTGTAAAATTCCCCTTAGTTCTCCTGGGTTTAAAATGTTTCAGACAGTAGCAAATTTGCCAAGCAACCCAAAGGTTTGAGAAAATGAAAACTATCAACCACAGTTCTTGCTTGAGGGCCACAAATTAAGACAGTGTTTCTCAACTGTAACCTTTCTCAACTTTAAGTAGTAGGTATCTGCCAATGTATCGACAGAATAAATTTTATTTAGAATGTCTTAACAATGTATCCTGTGCTAATGGCTGTTAGCCATATAAGTAAGGTATTTTAAAAATAATCTAAATGGATTTTTGTGGTACATCATTTAAACACTCAGAAATGATAAACTGATAGTGGGATGCACAGAGTATTTGAAGGAAAAGTACAAAAAAAATTTACCAGGGGGACGCAAATGAAGGTGGCAAAATCACCAGGGACAGGAATGCAAGACATAAGGAAAGGAGGAAAAAAGGAAGTTACAATGCAGTAACACTGACCCCATGGGACCTAAAATACTACATCAAGTCAAAAGATAAGTGTTCTGAACTGAGATGAATCCTGCTCTGCAGAAGCACTGTGCTGTTTGAGAACAGACTGTGTGTGAGTCTGGGGCTTGTGTCATGTCCAAGAGTTGTGGAGAATCCATAGCTCTGTAATCCAGCAATCCATCCTCTCACCTCAGGACTAAAACAATGATACCAGTTCTGAAAGATCCTCTGGTTCATCACCACCAACAGTGGGAGGACAAAGACAACTTTACTCATATAGTAAAAGCCAAATGTTTCCAGGTTGAGCCTTGATTTGAGGAGGTGGTCTTTTGACCATACTCTTCTCAAGCATTTTGCCACTAACTCTGGGACAGCAAAGCTCTCTGTGGCAAGTACAGGATTTGGAGAGAACAGGGAAGCAGCACCACTACTACCCTGCCTTCATACTCCATCCCTCTGATTTACAGCAGCACCAGCTGAAAGGTTCAAACAAGGTAGAGCTGATTTAATAAGGCAGCAATGCCCTAGTGAAAGAGAGCAGCTGAGCTCCCAATACATTGAATACAGAAATGCACCTTAATCACACCCAGCAGAGTTGTTTGCTTGAAGCATGAGGGACACAATCCTCTCCAAGGGCTGAGTTACATGGAAATGTGCCATTGTTTCATCAGGTCATGTCACTGCCATGGTGCTCAAGAACATTGTGGTCTGTCCCACTGCCTACTCCCACGTCTGCTCCATCTGTGCCAGCTGCTGTTTACACTCACCCTATGTAATCCCCTCAACAAAACCACAGATCCCTCTTCAAATTAACAAGTATCCAATAGATATTGACTTTCTCTTGCTTGTAAAGCCATGGTATAGTAACATCCCAGAGAAACGAGAGGAGCAGGTGTCAGTGCCAAAATTCACATGTGGATCCCGTATTTCAATGGCATGTATATTTTGACAGAAACTACACTTGCACAAAGAATTTTCAAAGCAAAGTGCTCCTTGTATTTAAACATGGGGAACAATCAAGTATGATACCACACTGGGCTACTTCATGAAGCATGACCCAAGCTGGCCTGTTCTTTGGGATGCTCCAGAGCACCACAGGAATGGAGCTCTCTGGCACTCCACAGCTATAAACGTGTCACAAACAACCAGCTGGGGAAGAGCAGGATGTGTAAGCTGCAGGATCCTCATGCACCACCTCTCACACACATTATGTCCTCCAGGGTAAATAAATACCACCATCAATAAAAACAGCTAAACTGCTCGAGCTTGTTTGATCACTTACCCCTCTGTTCTCTGGTTCAGGCCTCTGCCCCTGGGGTCGTGGTGGAGTTTTCTCTCTGCAGAAAGTTGTGAAATTAGCTCAAGTGCAAGGACATGTGACAAGAGTATCTGCAGTAGCCTGGCTAATAATGCAGAGCCACCATAAAATGCAGTCTCCTGGGGCCATCCAGCAGGGCTGGAGCACTGTGTGAGAGCCAGCCATGCAGCTTTGAACATTCAGCAGCACATCACTGAATTAATTCTGCACTTTTGATTAACAAATACCCATTGTAAAGGCTAAAAATTGAGGACATGAACATTTAATATAAGCTTCTCCAGTCAGATAACAATCATTGCACCCTGCCACTTGTAACTGATACTTAACACTTGATTCAAATTAAAATAAATTGCCAGTTGAACAAGAAACGTGTGGAGACCCAGGAAAAAGCCAGAAATATTTGGCAGAAATATCAGATCTATGTCTTTTGACTAAGTATTTAAAATAGTAAATCCAGCACTTTAACAGTTTAATCTTAAGACCCTAAACTAAAATTTCCTCTTTAATTTTCAAATGAAAATAGTTGCATTTAGGTTTCTTACCTGGGGTCCTGTTGCCCAGTGCTACCTCTTCCATACAAAGGAATAACTTTATCTCGACTGATTCCTGCTTTGCATACTGGACACACTTGTCTGTTTGGCCTGGTCTCTAGCCACTAAAGGAAAGGAAATTATAAGAAAACTAGTAAAACACCATGAAAGCAACTATGTAAACCTCAGTTGCAACCAGGCAGAAAGAATTCAGCAATTTCTCACAAAGGTCTGGAGCAAACATTTTAATAAGTGCCTATTACTCCTCAAAGTGGAGTTGGCACTCTGGCTGTTGTTCTGGTAGGATCAGCTTGCTGATGTGTACAAATTCAGATCTGCAAAAGATCTGTAAAATAGGAAATAAAGAGCACCAGCAGTCCTGCATAGGCCAAGGGCTAGTGTAGATATCCTGCTGTCATCCACCTTTTCTATAATGGTACCACAATGTAGAACACTCTGTATTCACAGAAAGGTACACTCAGCACTTAAACCTGCAAACTAAACCCTGCAAGCTCCAACAGTAATTGTACCAAAACTGGAATTACACAGGGCTTAAGAAACTCAAAAGAGGGAGGCAAGTGGAACAGAATCTAAGTTTTCTTGTTGCTCAAAGGGCAGATTGCAAAGTGTTGCACATGAAGCTGCATGAGCAGGTTGTGATTGCCCCGGAGAGAAAAGCACATTTGAAAAGAGGGGATACTCCAGAGAACCAAGGGCTTTATTGAGCAACTGGAGCTGATGAAAGACAAAGTAAAAGGAAACCTGTCTTACCTGGTGTAAACAAGGCCAACTGTGAGCATTCCCAGGACAATTTGTTCACAGAGCAGAAAAAGACAGGAAAACAGAATTAGTTACTGAACTCGATATGACAAATGTGCAGCATAAAGGGATAGCACAGCTTGGTGACAACAGAATCCTGGAATCCTGCTGGGCCAGTTCTGTAGCCTCCCATTAAAATAATTTTTGAAAGCACAGCCCAAGACTGATCGCCACTGGTTTTTTTTAGGTTATGCAATCTAAATTCCTAATGCGGTTCTGTGCATCTCCCATTTCTGGGTTCTCAGCCATACCAAAGGCCCAGAGGCTGCAGCAATCTTAGGGTTTATTGAACAAATTTTCTGTTCGGATACCATGAAAAGATATCCCTGTGCCAAGATGCAAATGAGCAAGACATCGGTGATGAGACTTTGGGATCTTAGAAGACTGAGCTGAAACATGAGCCACACTCACAGAATCATGGAATAACTCAGGCTGGATGGCACCTCAGGTGGCCTCTAGTCCAACCTGATGCTCAGACAGGGTCAGCTGGTGAGATGAGACTCAGTTGCTCAGGGCAGAGAAATTCCCAATATACAGATTAAATTACTATGGCAAATTAAAAAAAGGCCAAAGACAAGCAAGCTACAAGATAAAACTGCTAAACAGCCATCTGCTTTCAAATGGTCTCAACAACACCATTCAGACAAGACACCTGTTACTTTTAAGGTACCATTCTTCCAAATCCTTTTGTGCAATAATCTAATCTTATTTTAACATGCCCTAAGCCAGTGATTTTCCATCTCCTCAGATAAAAACCTGGATTTCCAGATGTTATGAATATTTACACAAGAGAAAAGCACTTTCAGGCCTCTTTTTATTAAAGATTCATCCCACTGTGTAAAATAAACCCCAACCCCACATTTGGCCATGTCAATCCTTAGCTTCTTAACATTTGGGAAAGGGTATATTCAAACCAGGATACCCACATCAGAAATTCTGCACATGTATTATATTTGTGCTGTACATTATTTCCAAGTCAAATTAAAGAACTGAAAAGTTCCTAACACAAGTGCAATATCATGGGAAAAGAGAAATAGTACATATGTAAAAGCTTATTCCTACTTTTTTCTTTTTTTTATATTTTCAAAGAAAAATAGAGCAAGCTTGTAGGAGAAACGACAGTTTGGCCTCCAGAACCTAGATTCATCTCCAGGTTTAGCTATGCAGAGGTTAGATAGGAATTTAGGTCTAAAGATGATATCTATGCTAGGCCAGACAGCACAAATAAAATAACACACATAATCAAACAGTATCAATGAGCACTGAACCATCTATGTGGGGCTGCTTGTTTGTTTGCTTTTACACAATAATCCAGAAGTACAGGGAGTCTGAGATGCAGGAAACCCAGTCCCTGGAACACAAGCAAAGAAAAACAGCTGAGGAGCAAACCCAAACTTCTCCTGAACCAAAGCCACGGTCCCTCCTCTAGAATTACAAACATCAGGTTTTTATGGGATCAGACAGATGCTGCTCTGGCTGAGTGCACTTACCAGAAGAGGTGCCCACACAGGCTGATAACTGCATCCTTGGCAGTGTCTAAACAGATGTTACATTCAAAAGTGTTGTCCTGGTTAGTGCTGTCCCCAGAACCATTACTGCTACTGCTGCCACTGGTCCCTCCAGTACTGGAGCTCTTTGTTGATGCAGAAGTCGTGGGTCCTTTGCTTGCCATCCTCAAGAACTACTCAGGAAAGGTGAAGAAAATTTTCCTGTTGGAATCCTAGCAGTGAGAAAGGGAAAAAAGCCAAACAAACCTAAACAACTTATTGGCATTAGAAACGTTGCATTCTGGCCCCATTCCAAACTGGTAGTGATTTATCTAAGAAGCTCTTGAATCCTGTTGTTGATGGTTTTAGTTTAACATAGCCAAGAGGGATCTTTTTTTAGAAACTAAGCTACTTTACAGTCCCATAGTATGACCTGGCTGATGCGTGACCTGTATTTTACTGTTACTGATGAGCACCCACAGCCAAAACAACCCCCCCCTGCATTTTCTCATAAATGCCATTTGCTCTAAGGAGAATGAGCTCTCCTAGTCATACATGCTCTCCCAAAATTCAACACAACTTATAACCGAGAGTGCAGTCTGAAGCAGAATTTAATCATGAAGTAATTCACAGTTTGAACAGACTGACAATGCAGAGTTTAAAGTTCTATGCTCATTAGTTTGGAATATGAATGACAATAATGGCAAGCAAAGGTGGCTTAGAACTTGAATTGTCTCCTGGACAGTAAATTGCTGCTCCCACAGCAGTGCTGATATGACTGTCAAGCATTCCTAGCACTTTCAAACTATCAAATATTTCTCATCGAGTACTAAGGTAGTAATGCAGAAGTATTAGAAATTTTACCTTATTCAGCTTAAATTTTACTTCCATGCTTTCAGCTCTCGTTAACATAATCATATTTAACAAAAAACAGCATTTATTTTATTTCAGTAGCAACAACCTCTACAGGTTAATTCCTTCATATGTAAATTCCACAGTACCTAAAACTTTGAGACTCAACACAATACATTTACATTTCTAGAAACACTTTCACAAGATTTTTAATCCAAGAACTTGGAGTTCAGAGAGTTTCAGTAGCTATAGAAATTAATTCACTAAGACAAAAATGTTTAAAATATTCCACTGTGCTTTTCATGAAACTCTAACATCACTGATGCTGCAGCAGCAGGAATACTTAGATAAAGCTGTGAGAAACAAACAGGTGACTATCTGAACTTTTTGCAAATGTACAAACAGTGAAGCATTTTCAAAGGGCAACCTGAACTTTCCAGAAGGTAATTTCTTTGCAAACTTACCCACCAAGCATTAAAGGCTTTCCTAAGTGTTGCTTGCCTCTTTGTAGCAGAACTGCAGCACAGGGCAGGGCAGGAATCTAAAGCCTCAGGATCTCCAGCTATTATTGCCAACAGCTTTTTCCTACAATTCAACCTCACTGCACAGCCAGGAAAGTATCACACTCCAGCCTTGTGGAGTGTTGCAGCAAAGACTCAGTTACAGCAGGTGAAATCTATTTCTGCAGAGCTTTTTCACTCTGTTACATCATTTTGCACAGTGTCCCAGAAGGGCAGATTTGTATTCACAGAAGCTGCACTTCAACATACGCTGCTTTCAGCAGTGCTGACTCTTAGCATTTCACACCATGACTCCATTTACAGTCACTTCATTGTACAGAATTAAAATCTGTGATAGATCAAGGCAGATGGAAATGCTGCCAACCCACAAACTACATGCCAAAGACACTTGGATTTTTCACACATCCTTACAACCAGAATCTTCAGCCTGTCTTGCTCAGAAGTTTAAGTGAAAACTTACCAACTTAGACCTATATGTATTAACACAAAAATTGAGAAAACCTCCTTAAAACTAAGGAGTTCAAGACAGTGTAAAAAATACAGCATCTTTTTATGGAACAGCCACAAGAAACACCTGGGTCACACCTTGACATATAACACAAGGAAAGGATGTGTACAAGAGGCAAATAAAATCTGAGTCCTTAATTCCAATGTGGGAAGAAAAGTTTCTTTTTCCAAATTAAATCCCATATATTAACACTATGAATCTGGAGACTTGTTAAAAAGATAAAACCTGTATCTCCACAAAAACTGAAAAAAAACCTCTCAGTTTTTAGTAACTACAACAAATAAATAAAATGTTATGAAGAAGGATGACAGAGAAATCCAGAGAAATATCAGTAGTGAAATGGAATAAAGCTGGCTGAGACAGAAGAAAGATTAAAATGACATAATGCCACAGGCTCTGAATCTCCTTTCCAAGAAGAGGGTCATTCCTTAATCTATACTGGGGATACTTTCCTAAGTAGCCCAGTGACCTGTTAGGATATATTTTAAATTATCAATTTAGGATACAATTTAAAATACCAAAAACACAGCAATATGCAACAGTAAAAAGAATAAATTTTATTCTGGAAAGCTTTTTCAAACATTTGCTCTTGTCCCTGGAATATTGTTTAACCTAACTGGGTCTGTAACAAGTGCTGCTGGGCTCTGTACATCTGCACATTTACAAAGAAGCAAACATGAAACAGCTCCCAGTGGCTAAATTTACATTTGATAATCATATACTGTGTTGTTTGTGAGTGTATTCTGAATCCTAAAGTAGGAATTCAACTGCAAATGGAACTTGTTCTGAGTGCAGAATGAGCTCAAAATTGAACAGTCACTCAAACTACTTAAACTCTGAGACAAAACTCTCTAGGGAAAAAAACCCAAGAAACCATAAGCAAAGCACAAACTAAAAAAAAAAAAAAATCACAACTAACACAACAGTCCAAACCAACTCCATCTTAATTTTGCTTTAGAGTTTGGGAGGAAGACTGTGAGTACACTGGGATAGAACATACCTTTGGGGTTAAGTAAACACAGTCGAGGGATGCCAGTCAA
This sequence comes from Petroica traversi, assembly GCA_025920805.1. NCBI lineage: Eukaryota > Metazoa > Chordata > Aves > Passeriformes > Petroicidae > Petroica > Petroica traversi. The sequence goes on from JAHLSL010000041.1 coordinate 1,441,441, forward strand.
GGTTTGCTACATCCTTGTCCTACAGATCAGGACTCCAAATCAACCCTAGAGGCACAATGAGCAGCAAACAAAACATGGGAAAGGATGCAAAAATCAGCTGGTACCTAACTGCAGGCACTCAGAGATCTTGTCTTTTCTCTTTCTCACTTCTTTGAGCTCTACGTAGTATTTACATGCAAACGGTATCTTTGTTTCATAAAAGCCATCTAGATTAGCTGTTTATTTCCTTTAAACCTCGATCCCTATTTTACATCCCAACAGGTTGTTCTGAAAATGACTGAGGGTTTACCACAGCCAAGAATCAAGAGTGGCAGCAGATGAATGGTTAAGAAACAAGGAGCTCATTTGCAAGGAGGCTTCCTAAACAAACACAGAAGTCTGGTGGAGCGTGAAGACTTGGAGGTGGAGGTACATGAGAGGGTGAAACTCCAAAAGGCAGACTGGGTCTGCATGTGTGTGACAGCAGAGAGCACAGGAGGAATTGCAGGGGACTGGGAATGCCCAGGTGCTGGGTGTGAGTACTGGGGGTAGATCTCACTAACAGCCAGGTAGAAAGAAATTTTCCTCTAATATTTTCAAAATTTAATCTGTAAATCTACTGGGAGCAACTGCACACCAGGAAAGCATGAGCTGAGTGGCTGCTGTCAAAGATCACACTCTGAACTCAGCAAATGACAATGACTGCCAAAGTACACTGGCCCAACCCTAAAAACACAGGAAAAACACTTCAAGACAGGCTAGTGGAGTTTTCACCATAAGTTAAACTACACAAAAAAATCTGCTAGAGTGAGCAGGTGAACATTAATTCAACCTGGGAAAGGCAGAGAGGGAATATAAATTAGAAGCTCATGCCACCTATACAAAACAGTCCTGGAATATACATTCACAGCATAACATTAGGATTTCTCAAGTATTTAATTTTTTTTCATGAAAAATGAGGAAAAGTTCTGGTGAGGTCTAGTTAGTTTATTAACAAAACCCAAATTTTGTTCCTCTTTGCCACAACAACAAAATAAAAAAAAGCAGCACTGTTGGATGTAAATTCCACTGGAAAGACCCTTTTCCATATGTCTTTCCTAAGGAATTTTATTTTAGCTAAGATTACTGAAATTGAAATAATCCAAATCTAGTTTGTTTATGAAGAAAGTTCTGATTTAGTTCCTGAACCTTTTGCAGTTTAAATCATAAAGAAGATTTGTCAGTGTATTTTTCTTACCAGTAAGGTAACAGTGTCATTTTTTGACACTTAAAATTTTTTATAAAAGGAATTATTAACATTAGAAATTAATCCAAAACTACTACTCAGAGTTTATATAAATATGTCCACTCATAAGTTTAAGAACAATCTGATACTTAACATATTACAATTGCCTGGGCTTCAAGTACAACATACCAGGTAATCTTAGCTGAAAATTGCTGACAGTGCCTAGAAGAAAGTGCACTGACTTCTTGACAGTCAATTTAGATATTCTTAACAAACACATGACTGTCCTGCTGTTAATCATTAAATACATATTTATCTCTCACTACCTTTTTACTCTTTTCTGTCCCCCAAACATGTTACATTTTAACTCTTGGAAACATTTCTCGAGTTCATCTTTTCACTTCCTGTAACCTGTACAGGAATATCTGCTTTTCAATATCACCACAGAGTGGTCCCAAAACATGAATTCATGTGATCACTTGCTCTTGCAAAACGATCCATTTGCCTTCCAGCCCAACGTGCCCTTGCCTGGCCTGGTTTCATTAATTGGGATTCTGCAATGCACATCTGTGTTACAGCCAGTGCTGCAGGGTAAGGGCTGCTTCGGGAACACTGAGGAGCCTGTACCTTGCAAATGCAAACAGCAAAGACCCTTAGGTGATTAAAATAATTACTTTTTTTACCATCCCATAAAGATTTCATATAGACTCCAAGAAAAACCTTTCAACAAAGGTTCTATCCTCTTACCTCACAAAGTAAAAAAGAAAAACAACTAAAAAACAAACAAAAAAAAATCCAAAGAGAACTGCTTTAACTAGTTGGGCAATGCTGCCTGAGTGTTTTCCTGGTCTGTAGGGCCGTGTAAGAGAGACGTGCCTGGCTAACCCAGGTTAGCAGCAAAATGTGAAAATATCACATACAACAGTTATTATACACAACAGACACGATTTAAGGAGTAACAAGCTTAATATACGAATAATTCTCAAAGTATAAGTACTGTCATGTACCACAGCTGACGGCCCGCGACAAACCTAGAGCCGGACCCATCTATCGCGACAGAGGCGCCGCTGCCGGCCCAGCGCAGCACGGGGCACCTGCGGCCCCGGCCGGGACAA
>JAHLSL010000041.1:1444159-1469957 GCA_025920805.1 Petroica traversi
GGGCGGGGATTCCTCCCGGCCGTGCTGCCGGTGTTAGAACTGAAGGGGGCTCTGCCCGGCTCCGAGGCCATGTCCGGCCTCCATTCGGGCCCAGAGCCCCTTCCCGGCACTCCTGGCCCCTGGGAAGTTTCCCTGTCCCCTCATAACTGTTCTGTCCCGAAGGTGGGCCAGGGTTGTCATTCAGGCTTTATTCTTTATGCCTTAACATGTGCCTGACATGGGTTAAAGGGATCCTGGCCGCAGGTCTCTAAATGTGCCTTTGCTGCTTCCTTTTCAGGGGCATTTAGAAAGGATCGGTTGCAGCCTAAAGATCAGCCAAGCCTGAGGTATTTTTGCTTCTGGTTTCAGACTGAATGTTTCCCTAAAGAAAAAAATTAATGTGTAGTATTTGTGCTGGTTCTACTTTGTACCTTGTGATACTTCGTGCTGAAAGGGCCAGTCCTGTTTGGGGAATTAGCCCAAGCATAATCTGAAGTGATGCTTAAATGTGAAGAGACTGATGTGTTTTTGAAGTGTTTGGGTGAGAGGAGCAGATGTTATTGGCCTCGAAAGAGATAATCCTTGTTCTTGTTTCCAACGGGCGTGAGGCGAACGGCCGCGAGGGGGGGAGACAATGAGCTCCAGACCACTCCCGAGTTCAGAGCACACGTGGCAAAGAAACTGGGAACCATGCTAGACAGGTACTGGCATGCAAGGCTGGAAACCTTCTGTGGGTCAGTTACACTGATGTTTTTGTGTGCTAAACCCAGGAAATTCAACATCTTGTCTCCTCCATCCCTGTACTCTCCCAGTATTCTGTGACCTGACACTGCTGGTGTGCTGTTCCCATCTGTCAAAAGCCTCTGTGCAGCACTGCTCGTCTCAGTTTGCCTCTGTGGTGAATGTCTTTTGGGGAGGAAATGGAATTTGGGTGCCCTAGCACTTCCATCATGTAAAGACTGGCAGGAGGATCTTTGATTTGTTCTTACAAGCTAAACCAGTACCTGATGCAGGGTTGTGCTGGCAGAATGCCTTGTGCTGGGCTGCCACTGTCTATCTGTTGTGCAAGCATGGCCTGGAGAAGTGGAATTCCTGGTATTCAGAGTTGGCTTTGAAACATATTTTTAAACCATTCTTGTGGCTTGCATTGCTGAGGAGAGAAGGCCTGGTCTGCTCTGAAAACAGGGACCTGAGGCAGCCTCACTAACGAAAAAGGGTCTTTGCAATATCTCCTTCTAGTCTTGTTTCCCAGAAATACCCACCTTTAGCTCAGTTTGCACAAACCTAAGATCTGACTGGGATTTTCTGTTTAGTTTCATCACTGTCTTGAAGGACTCATCAGGACCATCACAGACCTCAGTGGCACAGTCTGACTCTGAAGATGATGGTGAGTTCCAGGCCCAGCCGTTGTGTCTGTTTTGTGACTGTTAACTGCTGACAAGTGGGATGGATGCTCTCCATCACCAACTGACTCATGAACATCTGCAGTGAAAGAATTTTTGTTGGTGTCAGTGAGGGCTGGTTCTTTGCAGCTTTGACCTGTGTGCCCTGAGTCCTCCCACACAGTCCCAAATAATGATTGCTTCCACCTCTGTTTGATGTTGTGGCTAAAACCCCCCTTTCCATCCTTCAGGTTTTCGCCTCTTCTCTTCCTCTGTCCCTGGAGACTGTGGGAAGCCAGAGCCTTGCCCTGCAGCCAGGAGGAGGCGGCCAGTTAGCTCCAGGTGAGGTGCTGGCAGCTGCTCTGCCCCTCAGCTACTGATGCATCCCACATTTCAGAGCAGCTGGGACTCCCAAAAGGGAATAGGAAGCTGAAGAGCTTGAGAAGTGGGTATTTGTGACTCTTATATTTGACTAGACCCAGATTTTGTTTCTTTTTTAGTACTAGGGAACTAGAAATGTTTGGGGGGGGGGTTTTCTTTCCCTTCCCAGTGTGTGTAAAGAACACGTTGGCCTTCAGACAGGTTAAATGGAAACTGTAGGTGTGGGAGTCCCAGAGCCACTGTGTGTTTGTCATGTGTTCTCAGCTCAGCTTACTCTGCTGTCCAAGTTTTGGGTGAATTCAAACAAAAGTGCAACACAACTTCCTTCCCTCTTGTTCCCTCCTTTCCAGTGACACAGACAGTGAGCAGGAGTGGCAAAGGTACCAGGAGGCTGCCGTGTCAGCTGCAGATATTCTGAAGCAAAGTGCTTTTCCTGCATTGTCCCAGGGTTCCAGCCAGGATCAGAGTCAGGGTTATGTAGAGCACAACCAGAAAAAGAAGAAGAAAAAGAAAATTAGGAAAGAGAACAATATTCAAGATAAAATAATAGACCCAGCAGAGTGTGACCAGATCTGCAAAGATTTGCCTCGGTTGGTGCCTGCAAATGGCCAGCAGGAGAGACAGGACAGCAATCACAGAGAGAACTCAGTGCTGCCAGGAGCTGTGAAGAAGAAAAAGAAGAAGAAGAAGAAAAAAGAATGATGATTTTGCTCTGCAAACAGCAGGTGGTTGTGATGGATGAAGGAAACTGAAAGAAAACCTAACAAAAGAGTTGCTGCAGATGAGGGAAAATTAATTGGCAAAGCTTCTGTTCTAAAAGCTCAGTGGCCTGAGAGACTAATTAAGTGACTTCCTGTGCTGCTGGCATCCTCGAGGAAGGGAACATTGTTCTCCTCACACAGCAGTTGTCTGTGCTGCTGCTTGTGCAGGCCCAATCTAAAAGGATTAAATACTGTGCCAGACTTGCATGGCAGAGGGATGCAATCATAGCTGCATTCCTCCTGACCTGCTCCTTCACATCATTAAACCTCCTGGAGAAAGTGCGTGATGATGTGAATTTGGTTTACATGGCAACAGGTGATCAACTGCTTTTTCTCTTTGCCTCCTTGTAGGCTACTAAGAATAGCTCCAGCCCGTGGGAGACTCATTTATCAAAACCATCCTGACAGAAATCAGGGCCCCTTATTTTTTCCCTGTGATCATCATAACAATCTGTTGTTGAAACCTGCTGTGTTACTAAACCCTCTGCAATCTGCACCTCTCCAGGGCCCCTGCACATAAACAGTGTGTGCTGAGCTGATTTCAGGGTTGCTGTAAATGCATCCTACTGTTCCAGTTGTGTCCACTGAAATTTCTTTTCATGTATAGGGTTTTTTTTAATGGTATCTCTTGTTATTAAATTTTACTACACTTTTGGACTTAATTAATTTGGTAGGTTTTGTACAACAGTGGTTTTCTTGCTGTATTCAGATTGTCCCCAGCAGAGATAGAGGTGGCCCAGGATGGCTCTTTAATTGCTGGGTGATCAATGCTATGAAATTGCTACAGGAAGAACTTAAGCCTAATTTTAAAACTACCTTTCAGTCTTGTTTGGGCTGGTTAATGACTTTTGTCTCTCTGAAATACTGTGAGGTTTGGTAGTTTGACTCTTAATGTGTGTATTCTTCACTTCCAGTCATTTAGGAAATTAACTGTTATTGATAAATACTCCTGCTTCTGAGATTCTTGGGTTTCAGTAAATCAAAATTATTGGCCCAGTTCAGGAGACCAGAAACCCAGATTAGAAGTGTAGCTCTTTGTGAGATTCTTGCTGGTTTTTAGTCAAGAAAACACAGCTGGCATCCAAAAATAGAAAAGTTAAGTAGAAACTTGGCTTGTAATCTAACAGAATGTGCCAGCAGAAGTTACTTGTCTCATGTGCAGTTAAAAGTTAAGTGTATTGAAGTTTAAACCTGGGCTTTCAAATGCATGGTGGCCTAAACATTCCCTTTTGCTTTGTTTTGGGTTTATTTTATGCTAACTGGAAGTTAGATATATTTGCAACTGATATACATGGGAAATTAGGAAACAATTCTAGGGTAAAATTCCTCAGAGAATCTAGTTACTGAAATTGTTCATGGTATTTAGAGGAAGTTCTTATCAATGAAACTTTTCATGGATATCTGAAATTCTGATATTCTCAGATATGAGAAGTGAAAGTTTCAGTGTTGGGCTTTTTCATTCACCCTTCCAGTCTCAAGGTTTTTCATCCATTTCACAGTTGAAAGAGCAGCTCAGTTTCAGTCACAAAGACAAAAACCTGTTAGCTGGGGCTTTTTTCACATTGGCTAATGAAGTATCAGTGATGTGGATGTTGAAAGTAAACAGAGAGGAATAGTTAGAAGAGGAATGAAATAAGTAGATCCTTGTGACCAAAACCCTTCACTTAGTGCAAGCAAGAGACTTAGACCCCAGGGTAGTTATTTGTAAATCAAGAACTGCAAATCAGGCCTACATGGCAGCTGAGAATGGGCTATGTTCTGTAAAATGAATCCAGGCTGAGTGTTTATAGAGAAAACTGAAGGAACCTCTACTCTCTGTGGAGCTTGGGAGCCTCCAGGTGCTGGACAGTGTCAGGGATCAGTGGGGAATGCCATCCTGCAAATCATTCAGCAAGTCACACGAGGGTTAATGCAGAGAATTGGAATCTCCTTGCAGCTGTTAAACTTTAATTTCTGCATTTAAAACAAAGCAGAGCTATATCAAAAACAACCAAGCCATTTCCACTAGGACAGCATGATTTTTGAGCAGGGGGTTTTTAACTGAGAATGTTTGGTATTTTGGTGGTTAATTAAGGATTTGTAGATGTCAGTGATCCCATACTGACAGGTTTGTGCCAAGCCATTCCCAAATCTCTTTCTTGTTTATTCTCATTGCAAAGTCAGCAACCTCCAAGGTGCTGTTGTTTCTCATAGTTCCTGTTGGTGCTTCCTTGCAGCAAAGGAAGAGAGTGTTTAAAGGTGGTGTCCCTTCTTTGGCAGCTCAGCCAAAGCTCTTCCCACATGACTTAGTCTGGTGCTGGCAGAGGTTTGTACAGGCCCAGCTTGAAAGCTGAGCTGAATGAAAGTCCCATCCACGCCCTGGCACTGTTTGGATTCCTTCTTGGAATCCAGCCACAAAAAGTTGTCTGGCCATTCTGAGCTCGCTCCCGGGGTTTAGGTTTGCAGTTTTGGGGAGGAGGGGCAGTGGATTTTAGCAATGCCAGCTTCATCTTTCCATGTTTTCAGTCTTGAGCCTGAGATGTTTTCTCTCCTGGAGGCAGCTGAGTAGGGTTTGTGTGAGGCAGTGGTGGCAGACACAGCTGGAGTTGCACCTGGCAGGTTGGTTGTGGCAGTCACTCATGAGCCACTTGTGGTGGTTACTGGGTGGAAGATGCCATCTGTGTGGAGATGAAGGTCTCAATGACGTTGTGAGTGGATGGCAGCAGCTGGCTGTGGCTGTTGGTGGAGTCAGAGCTTTGGTAGAGCACCAGGCTGCTGGAGGACACTGGCAAAGGGACAGGCAGAAGTCACTTGCAGATTCCCATTATTGTGCATGTACACCCCCCATTTCCAGCATGGCTGTGCTCTCCTGGCTTAGACTGTAACTGCTTCTGTCTGTGTGTTTTGTGTGCTGCTGAATACCTGGCTTGGGTCCACAGCCAGCCTGAAAACATCGAGGGCAGCAATCTCCAGAGAGTTCAGTTCTAAGAATTCCAGTTGATGTCCTAGTTCTCCTCTTAGAACTGGGAAGGCCCAATTGGAGTCTTCATGAGGGAGTCCTGGGCTTCTCAGCCCTGAAAACTGCCCACAGGGCTGGGTACTCACTGACACTGATTTTGTTGATATTTTTCAAGGTATTTTCCTTTTTAGATTCTGAAGGGCCAATTTCCAGAGTCTGGCCTTACACAGACTCTGCTCTGAATCTCTTCCTTGTATCGACTTTTCAAACCCTTCAGGACACTGGCAGAGCCCTTTTAAAGAATTGTGAGCCCCAATTACCATTTTCTAACTGGATTTTACAGTGTTGGGATGAAAAACTGGGCAATGCGTGGCTTAAGAGCCACAGTAGTGGCTGCTGCTCTTACCTGCAGGGCTCGAGGTGAGGCGTGGGCCTGGCTGAAGGTGCTGGATGGTTGTGTCTTGGTTCTGTAGATGGATTGTTGGTGCCTGTGACACTGGTGTGTGCATCCCAGACTCCGTGTGAGTCTCTGAGTCAGGTGTGAATGCCTAGAGAAAAGAGAGTTAATAGTGCCTGGCTTCTGCACCCGTGCTAACAGCTGTGAGAGAAGCACTGAGCAGGTGCTGTTTCTGGGGAGATGAAATCCTCCTTGATGATGCAGTGAAGAACTTGCTCTAGTGCCTCCAGAACAGCAGCTGGTACCAGCAGGGCCGGGAGATAAAAAGGTGCTGGGATGGCACAGACACACCCAAAAGCTCTTTGACATGCAAGGAGCTGCCTGCAGATGGTGCAGCTCTCAGGTGGGGAGCAAAGGCTGAGCAGAGGCTGTTACCTGTTTAGTCGGTGTCAGGTTGGTCAGGGCGCTGAGATTGGCTGTGTCTGTTATCACCATGGTTTGTGGTAAGAGCCCTGTGTGTGTGTACTGAGTCACCTCAGATTTGGGGCCATAGAGAGCTGTACATGAAAGAAAACAACGTCATGTGGATGCTGGAGCTCTGGCTGAGTTGTTTTCCTCATGCATTGAGACCTGCTGTCTGTCTCCAAAATGCTGGGAGTGGAGGGACAGGGAGATAAATGCAATAGAAAAATAATTTCCTAATTAGGGGGACAAGAACAGAGGAGGAAAACTGAATGCTGTAAGCCCAAGGACCCAGCAAATGCTCCAGAACAGTGTCCTTATTTTTGTTTACTTAAACAAATGAGTTCTTACCGTGAGGGTTCTGTATCTGAGCCATGGTGGCCATGAAGGGGCTCTGGTTGATGTGGCTCTGGACTTGCTGCATGAGGGGCTGCTGGTAGGATGGGTGTAGCTGCTGGGAGAACTGGACGGGCTGCAGGGTGGTGAGGCTGCTCCCCATGCTGTTTATTACAGGAACACTCTGGGGCTGGGTTGAGGCCAGGCCTGCAAAACAAGGACTGATGCCAGTGGTGTCCCACACAGCAGGAGTGTGGCTGCTCTGCAGCAGGGACATCTGGAACAGCCTTTGTGGCAGCCTGTCACTGCAGCGAGAGTTCAGATCAGGTTTTTCAGATGTTCCCTTAGTTATCTGTGATTAAGAATAGATTTAATGCCTGTGAGAGCAAACTGGAAATGTGCAAAAACTACATAAACCCACTTCTGGTTTCCAGTGTTTGTTCCTGTCTACATCCTTGTGTACCAGTGTAGCCCCTTGTCCAGGTTAGTGATCACCAGGGAGCCTTGCTCAAAAATAATTCAGAGCATCACCTCAGTGCCCAGTTAATTTTACTCTTTTTATTTTGTGAAGCTGTTAGCAACAGAGAGAACTAGGCTGTAGCTGTCCAGCCACGTGGAATGGAGTTTAAACTTTTTGCTAGGGCTGCCAAATTAAGGAATTTGAATCAGTGAGAGAGGTAGAAGGTTTCACACATTACTGCCCATTTCCCACAACTGTCCAGACCCTCTTTCTGTAAATCAGCAGGTCTCTCCAGCACTCCAGTTTTATTTTTTTGTTTGCACAGAATTCAAATCCATATCATAATCTTGGAAGAAATGGAAATTAGTTCACAGCTGTCACCATGGAATGAAACAGGCCTCTTTCTTCCTGGGAAGAAAGTGTAAGAAAAGAATATACATTTTATTTTCCTTTCTCTAATGAGATGCACTTTGGCAGTAAAGTAGTCTTGGAATGACAAGAAATCACATAATAGTCCAGAAAAGCTGTGAAAGTGAAAAATATAAAAAATTAGTAATTACTGCTGTGGATTCCAAAGTCATATGCTGCTTTTTGCAGGAAGTGGAACAGAATGTTTTGTCTTTCAAGTACTATGAACATGCTTCAATTTTTATCATTTTAAGGAATTATTTCATTTATGTTTGGAAATATGAAGTGCAGCAAACCAAAACATTGGCATAGGAATAGACTGTGGAAGTCCCTTACTCTTAAAACATGGTTTTGTGTGTAACTTTTTTCTAACGAGCACGAGGAACATCTGTCCTTAATCCCACCGGTGCTTGCTAACAGCTCTGCTGATCTTTGGTGACAGTTTCCTCAGGTTTGTATCACTGCCAGCTTAGTGCTAAGGCTTTGAAAATGGCAATTTTAAGGAAGAGAGGCAGCTCTTGCTGTGGGTGTGGAGCAGCCCCTGCAGGCACTCACCGATCACCAGGGTGGAGGCTCCGGTGTTGGTGAAGGCGGGCGCCAGGGACGGGGTCTCGCCCGCCCCGATGGCCATGACCCCCGGCAGGGATGCCATGATCAGGTTCTGGGTCTGCTGGCTCAGCGTGTGGGGGCTTTGCTCTAGGCTGTGCAGGGCAGTCAGGGTGCTGACAGGAGGGAGAGTTCCTCCAGGAGCTGATACCTGTGGGGAAGGAGAACCCTGAATGTGCCTCCTGCAGCAGGTGAGTCCCAAAGCTGTGATAAACACCTTTCTTCCTGCTCTTCCCCCTTGCTAACTGGAAAGGCTTCACATATCTTTGTCTGCAGTTTCTGTGTGCTCATCGATTAACTAGCACAGGTCAGCTGTTGACATACTAAGAGTAAATCCCTGCTGGTTTAGTTCTTTCACATTTAAGAAATTGTAAGAATGAGATTAAGCCCACTGCATTCTCTAAAGGGAAAGATCCTCTGTTTCATAGCAGAGCACAGAACCTGATGCTCAGAGAAATTAGGAGGCTCAGGTATCTTTAAATAGTCATTTTAGTAGCAGAGTTAAGCACAGAACCAGGAGTTCCTCTTTCCTTTAGAGACCTATAGTCATAGTATTGTGGAAGAGCAAAAAGGTATTCTAATAATTTGGCTGATAGAGAAAGTGAAATGCCTTATATTACACTTTTATTCTCTCCCCTCAGACAAAAAGCTGTAAGGAATCTTTAGTAAGAATAAGCACCAAGAGGTTAAACAGTGGGACAAAGCACCTTGATATCAGTTTTAGAAGAGAGACATAGAAGACTTTCAGGACCTCGTGAAATACTTATTTTCTTCAGCAAGAGACCAGAAAGCCAGCAAAGTGAGTGACTGATGAGATTTAAATCATACTTATTTTTAGCAACTTAAAATTTGCCTCTGGCCAGCCTATGCTAATGCGAACTTCTTCTGTTTCTCTGAAAGCAAGGGAACATGTGCAAATTGGAAATGATCAGTCATGTAGTTCTGATGCTTCTTTGTTAATGATGTGGGAAAAGGTCTGGACAGATCTCAGAATGAAATTCTCTTTGAGGAGGCAATCTGGTTATCCAGTACATGTCTGCATCCAGGCTGTTGGACTTCATTTTTACAAGTAAGCAAATGTAAAATGTAGATATAAGTATGGGTCTGTGTTCTAATAATCTCACTGGTCTGCTCAGCTCTCTTGAGAGGAATAGAGTCCAACAGACAGTTAGAGAGGAGATGAGAATCTCTCTGTGGAAGGGAGAAGAAAATAGAATTTCCGGAAGAAGGAAATCTTGTCTCACCTTGAGTGCTGTGTTTCCAGAACAGACTGTTATAATTTCTCCTAAGGAAATGTCTTCTTGCTTTCATGCTCTGATACCTGCCCTCACCTCAGCCTAGAGGGCACGTATCTCAGGACTATTGATCTTCATGCTCAGTGCAAAGTGACTCTAATATAACATATTGTTACATAACATATTATGTAACCATATGTTCCATATGACTGTGTAACATATGGAGGTTTAAGAACATTGTAGAAAAATTACTCCTGAATAGTTCATCTTATGACCACAGGCAGATGGCCTGACATCTTCCAGTCAGCAGAACTGAAGTATCCATCCTTACCAGCTTGGTGTCTGTGCTCAGCAGGTTCTGGCCAGGCTCCAGGCCAGGGGGAGAAACCTGGTGCAGGATGGTTTGGGTGGTCACCATGGAGCTGTTCCCGTGGTGGTTGCTGCTGGAGGACTCTGCCTCGCTGGCTGGCTGCTGGTTGTACCTCACTCCTGCATCACAACAGCAGAGAATTTGGTTGTCACAAGTGAGGAACTGAGTTAGGCAGTCACTAAATTCAGTTTCCTTTGCAGGCACTTGCCACAGATATTTGGGAGATACTTAATGGTCAGTAGGGGAACCAGAAGAACAGGCACTCACACCCTGCCCTGACTTTTCCCTGTAATTTGGTGTGACTGCTTCCTCAGTCACTGTGAGTGCTGCAAGGAGCAAGTAGGGTTCACTGCAAACCACCCTTCTGGACGTGGCTGCAGGGAGGAGTGTGAGTGAGCAACCCCCAGCTCTGGCCTGTGAAGCTGAGGAAGCTGTGCTCTCTTTGGATGGAGAATGACTTTTTCTCATTCCTGAAAACTCAGAATCTGATGGGGCTGGTATTGGAAGGAGTAAGGGGTACACATGACCAAAAGGGCATGGAACTGACTTGTGGTGACTCCTGGAACAGGAAGTTTGGGATTGCTCCCAGCCAGCTGCGAGGCCTCACAGTAAGTGAGAAGTTTGGCTATGGGTTTTCTTACTGAGTTTTATCACCTTTGGCATTCCAGCCACTCTCCTCTCTCAGAGACATGGTCTCTGTCACTTTTGGTCTTCCCTTGTAGCAAATCTGCTTTTTCTACCTGTAGATTCATTTCCTAAAGGGCTGGGCTTGGGAGACAGTTTGGGTGACTGATTTTGGGAAAGTTCACCCCGTTTCAGGTCTCCCTCTGGTTGTTTCTTACCATGAACTTTGCTGGGTGAGAGAGCAGGTGGAGGCTGGAGGGAGGAAGAGCTGTGGGGAGTCAGGGGAGGGGCAGAGCTGGGCTGGGGCCCACTGAAGGTGTCCATAGCCAGCTTGTGCCGGAAAGCCTCCTCCTTCCTGCGATTGGCAAACCAGTTGTAAACTCTGACCTCTGTCACCAGGTTTGAGCCCAGTCCCTGGGCCTGAGATGGGGAAACACCTCTCTGAATACACTCTGCCCTGTTGGGAAAAGCACAAGAAGAGCCTTGCTGAGCTGGGCTTAGTCAGAGACACAAAATAAGTGCACAGCCCCAAAATGGCTGTGGTCTGGCACACTGTGTCAAAGGGTCCTGCAGGCCCAAGGTGTTCCTTGTACTCTGTGGACAAGGAATGATCAGTTGTGGCATTTAATTCAAGTGTGGCTGGTGTCAGTGGTGCCACTCAGTGCTGTACCTTTGGCCTGCCTCCCAGTGGCACCAGCAAGCACCCAGAATGCAGAGGGACCCTGCTGTGCCCCTCTTCCTCACAGACACACACCCACCCTTACCTGTTGCACTCTTCCACCAGTGCCTCCCTCTCTTCTTTACTGGGATTTTTCTGCCTCTCGTAGGCTTGGAACAGGATCTGTTGTGAGGCAGGGCCCCACTTAAAGCGGTTTCTTCTTCCCTTCTTGGTGGGCAGGTCATCTCCCATGGGCTCGTCTGTCAGTATGCCCTGGCCAGCGTGTGTGAACTCTGCAAGCACAAAGGGGCAAGGGAATTGTTTCCTTGAAACCAGCAGGGGGTAAGGAGGAGCAAGGGAGGGCAGAGGCCTTTGTTAAGCTGGGACAGGAGAGCAGTTGCTGTACTTACGCTGGGCCACCTCTCGCTGCTTCCGGACGTACCAGGTGTACAGGGCTGCCCGTTTCTGGGTCTTCATGGGAGTGCCCTTGTTGAGGTGTTGGGAGAGGTGGGATTGGTTCAGACCGGTCGTGTCCACCACCTCACGCTGGGGGATGTTGTGCTGCTGGAGGTAAGACTTCACCATCTTTGCTACTCGCCAGGGATCCTCTCTGGAAGGAACAGAAAACACTTCTCAGGGGAGAGAGATCAAACACCTGCTCTCAGAGAGCTGGATTTCAAGGATGTGCAGTAGGAGCTCCTGATGGGCACTTGTCAGTCATCACCATCATGTTTGGTGAGGCCAGAGTGTTCACTGGCTGCAGGGGAGAAAGCTATTCCTCAGTGTGCTGCCTTGCTCAGCTTTGACTCTGCATTCAGGATAAAACTGCCTGGCATTGGAAATAAAGTGCAGAAGATGTAGCACTGGCTTCCTTTGAGCTGCTGTCTGTACACATTTAGGTCTGCCCTTAGGAGAAGACTTCAGTTCCCATTCCCCATTGTGGAATTTCCCAATACACAGAGGCAACCTCTCTCTTCCCTTTCCCTACATGACTTTTCTTCTCTATCCCCCTCTCATTAAGGCAGATGGGGCAGATGTACTAAGTTTTCCAAGACAGATTGATTATGATACTGAACTTAACTTGACTCATGTCCTGATTCTGGTCCAGGTTGGGGTGCCTTGCAGTGATTCAGCAAATGGAAACAGGCTGTCATTATGCAGTGACATGGCAGCTCTGTATGCATATGTATATGACAAATCATCCAGGGTCAGGTTCTTACACATCAGCTATGCGTTCTACTCAAACACATTGATTCACACCTAGGTCTACTCGGAGCTTATAAATGCAACATAGAACTACAGGCAAACCACTAATTCCTCCTATTGCTGTCCTCCAGCTGTAGCAGCTGAGGGTATAGAACTATTTGAGACCTGCTCACAAAATTGAGGAGCAGTGTGGGATTTTATAATTAATGTGAATCTGTGTTTTTTATGATCTCTAGTTAGAATATCCATGAAGGCTCTCGAGGAAAATAGAGAAAACACAACTGTGACTTCACTTGTATTGATTTCACCATGGCTGAAAGTCACAGTAGAAATAAAGATGTGAAACCCATCAGTCTCAATCCAAACAGTGCCAGAGCATCTCTGCAGAACAGCTCCTGGCTCACTTTTAACAGGAGCATCCTTCTGTGCCTTCAGTGTGAAATGTCTGGAGGAAATAGTTTGCAGTGCTGTAGGAAGGCACTGGTGTCATATTCAACACCAGCATCAAAGGAGCAGTGGGGAGAAAAAAGGTACCTGGGGTCGTGCAGAAACTGTCACTAGAGCACACATGTCTGAGCAACAGGCAACAACTGTGCTGTTCATGGCTGTGTTGACTCAGGAGGTTGCCGGAGGCTGCACAGTGATAAGGAGGACAAAGTCCACACCTGTTCTCTCAGTACAAACACCCTTATCTCTGTTCCCCTGCAGCCCCTCTCCCCCTGGCTGGGTAGTCCAAGGAGCAAGCTGCACAGCAGTTAAAGTGTGACACAAATGGTGTCAGTTATAGCTTTTTGAAGAACCTGCTTAAAATAGAACATTTGTTTCTGCTTTACATTGGAGCACTTGCTATAGAGGCTTCTGGTTTTTTAGCATCTTCCTCTAACTATTTTTTTCTTCCAAAAGCCTCAAATTGAGCTGAATTTAAGAAAGCTTTTCTTTCCTCATGTTGGTTTTTTTCCCTCCTGCTGCCTAAACCAGTCTCCTGCCTTTGTACTTGTGATAGCACCTGCACCTTGCATTCATTGCCCAGGTCCCTGAATAGAGAGAAAAGACTCTGACTGGGAAGCTGGTCTGTTAGATTTGAGTTCTGGCTCAGATAGGAAGAGGAAAGACTGTGTGGCCACCGATGGGAGCTTCTGTTATGTGGTAGTTCCTTTCTGTGCCCCAGTCAAGTCTCCCCTGTTGAGATCCTCACTTTGTGGCAGGAATAAACCAGGAAGTGTCTGTGAGTCTCTTCTCACAGTGCTTAAAGACTTGTGGGTTTTGTCTTCTTTTTACACAGCAGGGAGCTCTGTGATGCAAAATACTTCAGGGAATCTTGGTACAGTGGGATTTCCTAGGACGGCTGCATGAAATCCTGGCTACCCTGCACATTGTCAAAGGCCAATCTGCAAAACCAATGCATCAAGTCATTCAGGCCCAAGGCTACACCACAGTCCAGGTGATGACAATCTGGCCAGCTGAACCCTTGCCCAAATACACAGTTCCACCTGCAGAGCCTCCATCACAGGCTAAGACATCAGAAGTTGAAACCTTTTCTCTTTCACTGGCTATAATCTCTTTCATTGACTGTCAGAGGGGAGGGTTTCACTCTAAATTGCATTCTACTGCTTGTTGTGACAGTCAAATCTCATTTTTTTCAGTGGTCAGAACTGCACAAATGGGTCTGCCTTGCACAAGCTCTCCTTCCCTATCTCCAGGACTGTTTTCTGCCTTTTAATTTCCCTTTCTCCCCAGATGCAAACTGTCTCCCCAACATCTTGTTCTCCAGGATCTAATCTGTCTCCTACATTGCTCTCACACGGGTAGCTTTTACTTCCTCCTTCTGAGGTCTTGCTCTCCTGCTCTCAGTTGCTTATTGCCATGTGAGCATAGCCCTTCTCCATGGCTCATCCCCACCACAGGGGCCAGGGTCCTCTCTCCATGTCAGCTTCCCATTTTCTTAGTTCTGAGGTCACTTTTTCAGGGCGTTTTCACCTCCCTTTTGTTACCTGAACAATAAGTAACCCAGGTAGTTAGTTATAAACTCAAAGGGAACAAGAGGCTGGTTGATAATTTATAGCAACATCTCAAATTTAAATGGAAAGTAAATATCAAGTTGTTAGCATTAAAGAAAACCCATTCCAGAGAGCTGGAGATGTAACATTCAGGGGACCTTCTCCCTCCTTCACTCTTCCTGACTTTTTCCTTTGTTCTTTTCTTTCTTCTCCTCTTCCTCATTCTCTCTCTCTCTTTCTCCTTCTTCCCTGTCCTGATTCTCAGGTGGGAGAAGCCTTCATTTCCCTGAGGTGGGCTCTGAATTGCTGCTTTGGACCAGACCCTGCTCAAGCAGAGCTTCAGAGAAGTGCTCAGGACATCTCCCGGCCTTTGCTCTGGAGCTGCTCCACCACCCAGAGCCCAGCCTGGAGCCAGGCTGGGCAGAGGGAAGGTAAGACCATCCATCCTGGCTTTGCTCCTTTCTGTTGAACTTGGCCTGGTTTGCCTCATCTTGGTTTATATGTGGAAATGAAAGGGGTGTGGCAGCGTCATCTCCAGATTCCCCAGCTAGAGCCCTTCTAAGCAGGGGGAAAGACTGAACCTTTGTCATTATATAGCTTTGTTTTCTTTTTTCCTTCTGGAAAACATGCTTTATCCCTGCCTCCAGAGGAAATCTGTTGCTTATCTCAATTTCTCTCTTTCCCATTGGAATTTCACCCCTTCCCCTACAGGTGGATTGTTGCTGTACCTCTCTCCACTTGCTTCACCTGCAGTAGATCCCTTCCCCCAAGGCAGCTCCTTCTTGCTTTATATTCTGGGACTATCTGGGAGTTTCTCCACACGGCTCTACCTCACTACTGAGTCATTTATTTCTTATCATAGATGCAATTTGTTTTCTGTGTGGATTGATATGGAAAGAATGTTTTTATTCAAACTGCAAATCTGTGGGAGATCAGTGAGACATATGAAAGGACAAAATGAAATTATGTTAATTCCCACTAGAGAAACCTTTATCTGAACTGCTTTTAGCAGGTTTTCTCTGTAGGGACAAAATCTAATCAACACCCATGGGTGCACCCAGTCCTGTGGGTGTATCCTCGGTTCTACACAGCTTTGACCAGAGTTCTCCAAACTGTGGTTTCAGCTTCAGTGGTCCTGTCAAGACATGGTTGGTCTCTTGGTGCTGTCAATTTTTTCGCTTTCCAGCTTCAGGAAAGCCTAATAATGGACACTTTTCCTGACTCTACTTTATAAAGCAATGGCTTTATAAGCAATGGTGCAGACCACAAAAACTTTCTGTGTCAGCAATAGCTGCACACACACCAATCTCTCTGTTAAAATCTGGTCTGCAGACCAGGAATTGTTAATAATGCCCAAAGAGGCTTCTGTCCAAAGGGAGAATTGCCTCCATCTGGTTTCTGCATTTGAAACCCTTGTGTGGATGCTGAAATATATTTGCAAGCATTGATCTTTTGCTGGGAATCCCTGGGCATGGAGATTCTTGCCCACCTTTCTTTTATCTGTTGCTGGAAGTAATTTCTGTCACAGACTGTTCTGTCCTGCCTTACAATACTTATTATTTTAAGGATATTACTTTCAGGCATCTGTTAATGCTACGGTTTGATATTAAAGCCAAAAGAAGTTTATTAGTAGGTAACAACTTCTTAGGGTATTATCAACCCCTGATACTGGTTCAGATGCTTTGAAGAGATTTTTAGACACATGGTTGCTGTGATGAGAAATTTGAAACATGTCAATGCAGGCTTCCTACTGTTTTCATTTTAACTTGATTAATTTCAATCTATTATAGACCTCCATAAGTGTATTTGTAATTTTTGCTGAAACTGAGGCTTCTGGTCCCTTTGTACTATCCCCAGCTGCAGAAGTTAATTGCTCTATCCTGTGATGGGGGAGACTGATGACAGAGAACTCTGATGTTTTAGAGTAAAGCTTTTGTAATTAAGAGCCAGTGAGAGGCTTAGAAGATCCCTGTCCTTGCCCAGCCTCCTTTGTGCTGTCTCAGGGGTTTAGGTAGGACCTGGAATTTGTCTGTACCTCCATTTGTGAAATGGAAATGCTGCTCAGTGAACTGTCTGGCTGTTCATTAGAAAGTGTTCATGTCACAGGTTTGGAGGAGAGCTAAGACTTGTGGTGAGGCTGGTAAGCACAGGAAGACTGGCAGCAAGATCCTAGAAAGGCAGGGAGGATCAGAAACCAGAAATGGTGCTGAAGTGAGGGTGACAGGAAGGAATCCCCTCCATCCATGTGTCTGTTCTTGGATCACAGCGGATGTGAGAAAAAGGGACAAAGCCAGGGGGCCTCCCTCAACCTCCATGGCTTCCTTTCTGGAGAGATACTTGATAAACCATCAAAAGTTAATGATCAAAAAGCTTATCAGGGTCTTTTCATCTATAAATTTATAAGACAAAAGAGAAATAATAAAGCCATTGGATAATTAGTAACTAGCCAGGGCCCGCCCGGTGCCACTGGGCTCAAACTGCCCCAAGACCTGTACGCAGACTCAGGAACATGAGAAGGAGACAAGGATGAGGGGAAGAAAAAGAGTGGGAGAGAGAGAATCAGCCAAGGAGACAACAAAATGGGAGGAATAGCAGCAGAAACTATAGTGAGGAGAGAAGGGAAGCAGGTAAAAAGAATCTGAAAGATGTACAGGAAGTACAGAAAACTTAAAGATGTGGAAGAGCTGGAAGTGGGGAAGAAATGAGACATACTGGGCCAGGAAGGAGACTGAATTACTGGGGATGTTTTCCCCACCCAGGTAAGAGCTGACCCAGTGAATTTTCCTCTCTCGGGTTCTTCTGAATCATCAACTCCCAGTCTGCCAGGGAGCTTTCTTTTAAGTATTTACAATGAATGCTAACTCTTGTCATGCTCTTTTCTTAGCTCTGGCCTTTTGTGGTGGGATTTGATGTTTGCTTCTGCTGTTATATTTTCTGTTGATTTCCTTTGCACGTGACAGAGAGTGATCAGAAAGCCTGAGAAATTCCCTAGCTGGATTTTAGTGAAGGTTTTAGGTGCAGGATGTTGCTGCCCCTCTGTCTTCCTCTATTAGCTTGTCAATTCAAAACAGCCCCAAAACAGGCAAGAATCTGTTGTGATAGATGGTAGGATGGGCCTGATCCTTGCTTGGACAGACCTCTTGGGTGTCCCTTGGAGATTGTATCCCAGTAAGAACCCCAAATGGGGAACTGAGTGAATGTTTCTCTGAGTCTGTTGTGAGGCTTATTGGTTCAGGGAACTTCCCCTGTCTTTTGATCTCAAAACTGCTTGTGTGCACAGGCAAATTTGTGTGGCAGCAAACCCTGTAATTGTTGCTGTGTACGAACTCTGGAGCTGTGACAGACAGTGGATGCAGAGCAGTGTTCTGTCCAGTTTTAACCTCTGCGTGTGTTTGGTGTGTGCTTTTTACAAGAAAAATCCCCACCGAAATCAGGGAATTTCACACTCAGAAGAACGACAAGGATGAGGTCTCTTGATTTGTCTTTGGCCAATAATCTCTAGTAAACCCCAGTGAAATTAACAATATTTTTCTCCTTAAATACAGCAGGGAAAATGTTACAACTTCATTGTATCATCCATACAAATATAGCACTAGTTCAGAGGGACCAGGGTTTTTTTTTTTTCTTCTTTCTTTCCTGATGACTGAAATTGTGAATTATATTAAAAATTTAAATCCTAAACCCTAACATTCAGTCAGAGAGATGAGAGTTATACAGGCCTTGGATTATTCTGAAGCCTGATGCTATAAGCATGTCAAACATGTAATCAGGCTCCATAACTTCCTTCATGCATTTGAAGCGAGATAAAAGGAAAATCTGAGCATTTATAAAGCACTTGGGGGTGTTTGGGGGCTGCCAGTCCTGGCATGGATGAAGATTGTCTCTGTGCACCCAGATTAATTGTGAATACTAGGGACACTGAGGAGAAGGGGAGAGGAAAAGAGAGTTAGAGGGAGAGTGCAAGAAAGCAGCAAAGAGGAGCAGTAAATCTGTCCTTACTGTAATAGTCTTTCCACCACAGCCTTCTGGTGAGCAGCCTCCTCAGGGCTCAAGTTTTCCAGCTCCTTCATTATTGGAGGGGTAAATTCCTCCCCGTCATCGGAGGTTTCATCTTCTGACAGCCTGGACTCCCCCACTCCGTTGGGGAGGTTGGGGACGTCGGGACAGGGCTCCCGTTTCTCGGTCTGGAGGGCATTGATGGCGCGCTGGCTCTCGCTCTGCAGCCCGTACGGCTCCGCTTCGCTCAGAGCCTTGATCAAGGTCTCCTTGGTCAGCCCTGACTCCAGCAGGGCTTCCAGCAGCTCCACTTGGAGATGAGTCAGCTTCGACACCATGGTCTTCACCCGGTGTCCCTTGGCTTTGGGTTTCGGGTTATGCTGCTTCCAGCCTCCCTACACCATGTTCCTGAGGTAACACGCCCGACTGTCAGCAGAGTGGGCACAGCACAGCTCCCGCCTTTGCACCCCCCCCAAAAAAACAAAATACAAAATTGAGCCACTTCAGACCCCCCACGACTGTCCTGAGCCAGTGCTGATAAAGGGACCCTTGGCTATCTGTTTACATTGGAGCAAATGTAAATTCTCCAAGGTTCATATTTATCTGTGTGCTTTAGCAAGTTACTGAACTTTGGACTTCAGCACTGCCGCAGCAGTTCACAAAGTGCAGAGGGAGAGAAAGCAGGGGGAGGGGGAAAGGGAGGGAAGCAGGACAGAGAAGGAGAAGAAAATGAAGGGATAGAAAATCTGCAGCATGGAACAGTGAGTATGGAAAGGAAACCAAGAAGATGGGGATGGAGAAGCACGACTTACTTCTGGCCCCATTAGCTTTGGAGAAGGAAGAAGGTGGAGTTCCCAAAAGGAAGAGCTGTGCTTGGCTGCCCATGATTCAGGAATATCGCAGAACCTGCTCAGAGTCCTGGAGTGGTGAAGCACAGGCAGTGTCAGGCCCTGCAAAGGCTTTGGGCTCACTGAAAGCCACACTGGCAGCTGCACTGGCCTTTGTGCAGCCCCCAGCAGAGGGGGAGGCCACCACCGGCTTTAGGTGAACATTCCCAAGCCTCACAGGATGTTCTGAAGCTCCAGCTGGATTCTGTGGCAGAGCATCAAGCCTTAAGTGACTTTTTCAATTCTGGCTTTGGCTTGCTGGGTGTCTTGATGTGCAAATACTACTAGTGCCTCCATTTAACTTGCTATGTTTATTGCTCAGTTATGAGCAGGAGCAGGGTTCCCACATAATTCGGGGGATTGCTGGGCTTGTCCCTCTGAGCTTGTGATTCATGGATTTAATAAAGGATAGCCTGGGTGTTGGGTCATGCTCAAAATCCCTGCTCTATCATCAACTGCCCTGCTGCTTCTGATGAGTGCTCTGGGCAGGCTTGTGGCTCCCCTTTCTCATCTGCCTCCATCCCTTCTTGACAGCAGCCCTGCTCTGAGGTTCTGCTCGCACCTGTTGGGTGATTTCCTAAAACAGGATCCCTTGGCTGGAATCAATTAATACAGTTCTCCAGGAACCTTTATTGTCTTTTCTGGTCTGAAATGTATGAATGAATCCATGTACTTGGAGTGGCTAAATCAGGGAGTAGCTTCATGTTCTCATGGACTCGGTGCATGGGTGTCTCACACGAGTGGTTCTTGGAGGATGTAGAGCTGTGGTCTCAGTGGGAGCTTTCAGGGACAGCTGCCTGTGTCCCTACACTCCCACCAGGCCTGAGCTGAACAGGGCTGTCCCCAGCCTGGTCAGTGTCCCAGGACACTGCAGAGGACCTTGGCCCCTGTTTTCCCTCGTGGGCACCACTGGCCGAGCTCTCCAGGCTCCTGAGTCAGCAGCTGCAGGACAGAGTTCCTGCAGAGGGTCCCTCCTCCCTGCAGGCACCAGCTGGCACTGAGTTAACTCTTGCTTTTTATTTCAGATCTGGTTTGCCCCCGGAGCACCACATCTCTTCCCTGCAGGGCATTAACGAAGCTCGAATGGATACAGATTATTTTGTGTGGCTAAAAAGAAGTAAAAAATCTGAGTACGTGTAAAAACTTATATTGAAAGAAATTTTCATGTGAACATTAATGTAAAAAGACAGCTTCAGATTCTAAAGATTTTTTGGGGTCATACTCTTAATAAAGAGTGTTTAAAGAATGGTGAGCATTGTTCTGTCGGTGTGTTGATACAATTTCCATGCATTTTATTTGTTACTACAGTTTTCCTTTATCCCCCCCCCTCCAGGTAGACATGACAACATTAGTGGCTGATAACTGTAATTTCCAATTGTAATTACAGTATCCAACCATGACATAGAGTTTCTGCATGATGTGCCCTCTGAATTCAAGGATTTTGCAAACAGACACAGCAGATTGTGGAGCTCTTGCAGGATGTGACAGAGGAGATGCTGTCATTCTCTGTTTATTTCTGCCTCTCTTTGGCATGGTGGTCTCTTTTACATAAACCAAGGTGGACAATATTACCACTCTTCTTGTTTAAAAGATTGTCCGTATTCTGTTGGTATATAAACCTGTTGAATGTTTGAGGGGGGAGATGGGGACACAGATCATTAAATGTAAACAAAGAACAGCAATATTTATCCATGGAAACTGAAGAGAAGAAAGCATTGCAACAAATGATGTCTATATTATGTGATTTCAAGGCTTCCTTATGCACCAAGAAGTCCTGATGCTGCTGCTTCTGCTTGCTTTCAAGACCTTCAGCTGTAGCAGCTTTTTTTGAAACCAGTGAACTTTGAATCTATAAAACCAGAAATGCACATCTGTTTGCATGATAGGACCTCCCTGAATGCTACAACTGGATTCCATGTGGAGAATGCTTAGCTGGACAAGCAAATGTTTCAAATACTGAGGAGGAGGTAAATATTCTCTATCCCTTTATCCTGAAAGGCTTTTCCCCTTGGTCTGTTAGAATTGTCCATTTTAAACTATAGGAGCCTGGACAATTAGCAAAAAACCAAATAAACTTCCCCACTTTCATCTTTCCATTCACTGGAACCTGCCAGACTGTGCCAATGAATGGCTCAGCCCCACTGAGTATTTCAGATTCCTCAGTGCAGGAAAACCAGTGAGTTTTTCAGTGTTTCTTAAATGTTAAAAATAGCTAAGGCTCAGACTGAAATGGATTCCTGTAGTGAATTAGCAGCACTAAGGATTGCAATATCCTATTTCTCAGATTATTACAAGTGCAGT
Source organism: Petroica traversi (assembly GCA_025920805.1). Taxonomy (NCBI): domain Eukaryota; kingdom Metazoa; phylum Chordata; class Aves; order Passeriformes; family Petroicidae; genus Petroica; species Petroica traversi. The sequence goes on from JAHLSL010000041.1 coordinate 1,465,544, forward strand.
TGTGAGGTGATGAGAGAATAGCAGAGATCAAGGGTGGAAGCTTTAACCAGCTAGATTAGAGTTCTATTGGAGGAAGAGCTCAGTTGCAGAGTGCCATGATCAGACAATGTTCTCCTGTAGCTGAATTGTACACAAGGATTGTGCCTTGAGGATGAATACTTGAAATAAGGGGACTTGGGTTTCCTATACCCATTTTTATCTATTACCAGTGCTTACTAAATGTTGATTTCCTAAATTGTAACAATTTCCCAGGACATGACTTGATTCTCAAGTCACTCTGATTAATCTGATCTTGGTAATTGTAACAGGAGAAACTTAAAGTTTGAAGACACCAAGAGAGGCCTGCTTGTTTTTCTCATGTTTGCAGTATTTGGTTTTGGAATAATTGCTCCAAAAAAATCTCTTCTCCCCTGTATCTAATAAAGTGAGTGAATTACTTAACACTGAAAACACTGCATGAAAGTATGAATGGGTACACAATAGGAGCATTATTCTCATTTTACAGGTACTGGTCTGTATTCTGCTTATTGCACTGGGGTGAACCCCCCCCAGTAAGGGACAGCAGAGTCCTGTGAAGAGCATGGAAAGCAGAATAGACTCCCAAACCATTTTTACCTCTAATGTTTTAATTTACTGAATTATATTTCATATTAAGTGTACATGATGAAAAATACAGTAATTTGCTGGTACAAAGCCAGTGTAATGCAGCTTCAAGGAGCATACAGAGAAGGAAAAAGAGCCTAAATATATTTATGATAAAAGTGCTGCTTGAGGGAGCCCATATAGTTTCCTGAATAGGGTGGTAAAATTGCCACTGGCAAATGAAACCCAGAGAAATGGTTCTTTTAATAATTCTTTACCATTTTACTGTTCTGCCTGCTGTGACTGCTAAATGCTTTACTGGCCTGAATGTCATTAACATAATCCCCTCCTTGAAATGCGAGAGTTATTATGATAATGTTCACTTTTATTTCTATTATTGGGGGGGGAAAAAGCTACATGAGTACCAAAACTGATTATTACTTGTGCATTGGGAACTTAGTCCCAAAAGGAACATAGGAGTGTGAAAAATTGGAGATAATTGACATTTACATGTTGTTTTCATAAGGTTGGATTTCAGCTATTTGTGCAAACCCTGAGTATCTCAGTGGGGAAGGACTTGCTTGAATACATGGTTTAATGTTTCCAATATATACCCACTGAGGTTCTAATGTACTGGTCTTTGGTGTAAATATGTGATTATAATCGAAAAATGTGATTTTACTGAGAAGGAAGCTGGGCTTTTTCAGTGGGCTAGGCTGGATGCAGAGCTTGGAGTTGTGGGGTGGTAAATCCATGGAGCAGAATGGGTTTGAATTATAGACTTTCCCTACACATTCCTCTCTCTGTGCAAACAGGATTGTGTCCTCCTTCCCAGTCATGTGGCATCTTCTCCCTCCACTTATTCCCTGTTTCTTCCACCAGGCTGAGGGAGAGCGTGGAGAGCAGGAGCAGCTCTGCAGTTGGGTTATGAAGGAGTTTCCCACTAGGTGGTAGTGAAGAGAATCGAGTCACACGTGGTCAGTGCACGTTTTAATTCGGTTTACAAAGGGGAATCCCACAAGGATCTTACAAGCAAATAGCTGCTGTAGCTCCCAGCTGTACAGTCAGAAGTGGATCTCTTGATTTTGGCGTTTTTTTCTTCCTTTTCTGCTCATTTCCATGCTATTTGTTCCTTTCTAAACAAAGCAGGGTTGACAACTATACCTGTCATGTCCTTTCCTCAAAGGTGAAGTGTCTACATGAAGCTCCTCTGGTTCTTTCCACCTCCAGTACAGCAGAATCAAGACATGGTTAGCTAAATGTCATCTGCTGACATTTAAACAACCTGGAGGTGAGGACTCTTTGTAGCCACTACTTTCATCTGATTTTTCTCTACCAGGCTTGCCTCTGGGAGCTGCCCTTCCAAATATAAAAATAATTTTAAAAAATGGTTTTGTTTGCTGCTAGTTCTGAAATACCTTGACAGGTCTAAGTAAAGCATCAGTCTACATCAAAGGTTCCAGGCAGAACGGGTATTTTGGGAGGGCTTTGTAATGTCAGAGTAAGTTGTCACTGAAATTCAGACTGAAGCTCTCTTGTAGGTGCAAAGAAAGACTGTGCAAAAGATACACTGAGAAAATTATCTGAGGAATGCAAGCAGTGCTCCAGTTTGCAGTGAGAGCAGATGCTGGGTCTGCAAGGAGGAATAAATTTCTCATGTGAATTCATCCCACTGCTATCCTGTAATGACAGAGCAAGCTTGCAAAATCATTTAACAGTCTAGTCACAAAGCCTGAGATGCTGGAAAGAAATTATACTTTAATTGCTCATCAGCTATAAATCATTTGTGCCAAATTAATGTGCTGGAAATTTTGCAAGACTGAGAAACTGGAAGCTATTTCAATATGAACACAAAGCAGGGATATTGTTTCATAGATACCAGTACCAGTTTTACATCCTATTCTCAGCAAAAAAAAATTAGGAAAGACTCTTGAGTAGCAAGACAAGGCTGAAGCCCTGATTTATCTTTCCCTGCATTGCTTTAAAAGGACTGAGAGGTTTTTTTTCTTCTTACATTTACTCTGTTATAATCAATGAAAAGGGTAGCACAAACAGGCATTCCTGACGTTCAGGTCAGCACCACAGCAGAGTGAGGATTCCAAATTATTTGTCCATTATCTAAGCATTTCTGCAGGCCTTTCTGCTGTGCTGAGGAGAACAAAAGCAGGGAACTTATCCATTGTGCAAATCCTCCCCAGAGCCTGAGGGTTTTTTATTCAGGGGATGTGTGTATGTGGGAACAGCAGAGTTTCCCCCCCAGACTGATGGGCTGCGGACCCCAGATCTGAGAGTGACTCCTCCTTCTCCTCTCATCTCCTCCAAAGCTCCCTGATCTACTGAGAGGGACACGGGGACTGAGCACGGGGTGCAAGCCGAGGGCTCAGATCAATCAGGGGAGAAAGTTTTTCCAGGGAGTCCAGCCTGAAGTGGATGGGAGGAAAGTTCAGCGTTCCTCACCCTCTCATCCTCCCAGCACACCCAGACTGCCCCCAGCAGGGATCCCATGACCACTCAGGCACGGCACTTGGAGCATTTCCACCTTCTGGCCGATAAATCCGATTTAAAACAGATGTTTGTAAGTGGGTAAAGTGCTGATTATGTCGGGAGCTCTAAGGTCATTCCTGTCCACGAGGCCAAAGGGCTGTGAAAACCACAGAGGATTTGGATGCTGAGGTGACACAACCTGAATCACTTGTTTTGAAAGTAAAGACACAGGGGAGAAACAGAGTCCAGCACCATCCTAAGAAATCAGTGTTGAACTCGGGAATCCCAGGCGTTCCCTCTGCCAAGACCACGTAACCCCGTGCTGCATTCACAGCAAACTCCTGCTGCAGCTCCCCAGAACTTCAGGCGGCTGCAACACTTTGCAGGTTCCTCTGTACTGACCAAGGAGCTGAGCTGGCAGGGATGATCTGCCCAGGATTACACAGCAACTGCTGACCCAACAAAGGTGAACAGAGATGTTCCTTACTTTAATCCTCTGTCATAACCCACACCAGCCTGAGGTTTTTCCATTTAAGAGAATAAATGAGATTTATTCAATCCACTAATAGAAACAAACTAAAGTGGGCTCCAAATTTCAGAGGCATCTGGCATCCCTGTAGATGCAATGACAATGTCCAGATGTCCCATTATTTTTTGGAAAAATTTAACAAAATTCTATTGAGGCATGGAATTTCTTCCTACTTGTTTTTAAAACAAATACCTATTTTTGCCAGTCCCAGGCATTTGTTCTTCTGTTTATGTTTGATGCAGTTACGTCACCTCTAAATGTATGTTCAAACTGGCTGTTCTCCCTCCCACACTGAAGGGGCAATGAATGGGGAACGCACAGCTGGACTGGAACAATTGAGTCAAGCTCTGCAAAGCCCCACTTGCACAAAATTGCTGCAAGTGAACTCCCGAGAGGTCAGGATTACTCATGTGAGCAAACCGAGAAAAAGCACTGGTTCTGCTTTTGGCAGAAACTTAATGAAGGGCTGAGGGTTTGGCAGCAGAAACCAGGGAAGAGAGACAAGAGCGGCATCAACGCAGCAGCTCCTCTGCCTGAGACTCGCACAGGTTTAATGTGGGGCTGGTGATAAAAAGAAGAACATGATTTTCATTTGGTCAAAGTATCTAGAATGTTATTTTCCTTCCTTAAAACAAAACAAAACACTTTGAGCACTTGAACTATTGATTTTACTTGGTTTCAAAGATCACAAATCCAAAACTCAGCAATCTCCAGAAACCCCTGTGCACCTGCTGAATGAAGCCCCGGAGTTAGGAACTGTTTGACCCAAGCGGTGCATTGACCCCGCAGTCCCGGAGCCCCGCGAACCCCGGGACTGGC
>JAHLSL010000041.1:1470357-1510651 GCA_025920805.1 Petroica traversi
GCTGTCACCCCTGTCCCGGAGCGCTCCGCGGGAGCTGAGCCCTGCACGGCCGGCGCTGCGAACGCCGGGCCTGGAGAGGGACAGGACCTCGTTCAGGGCTGCGAGGCTGCAGGTCACCTCTGCCTAAGGGGGGTTTTATGCCAGCGCGGGCTGGTAAGTCGGTGGCATGTGTGTGTGTTTTCACCTGGTGACAATAGGCTTGGTCTGTGTACAGGGAATACAGCGACGAGGAAGATACCAGTTCCTGTGGAAAGACATGAAGTGTAGCAAATGAGAGGGCATTTTTTTTCTGTGTCCTGACACTGTCTGGGGCCTAGCTGGCAGTGGATCAAAGAGACGGGGTGCAGTTTCTTCCTATAAATCTGGGGGTTTTGTACTGTTGTGGATCACAGCCCAAATACCTCGAATAATTTGCCTGCATATCATCTCCATTGACCACTGCAGCAATTTATTGTGATCATCTCACTGCATTTTAAATCCAGTGATGTCATCCGGAGTTGCTTCTTAGATATTTTGAAAAGAGTTACTTGTTTTGAAATAAGTCCCTTATTAAAAAAGGAGTTAAATCTTAGTTTTTGACCTTGGTGCGTGCTGAATGTGGAGAAGGGATTGAATATGCAGCAAATGTCCTTATTCCGAATGGTCCCATTACTTTTCAAAACTTGGAACCCAGTATGGGTTTCTGTTCTGCCACATGTTGAGACTTTGGCAGCCCTTTCTTCCCTCTCCTGTCTGTTCTCTGTCAAGAACCAGTATTTGTAGGTGTCTTCTGCTTTTGAGATGTTCATATTTTGTTTCACAAGCTCAGTTCAGGCAGTGTTCAGCTCTGCTTTAAAACAGCAGTGTAAAGACAACTCTTTTGACTTAAAAGGTTGTTTCCATATTGACACAGTAAATGAATATTGGTACAGATTTAGGCAGTTTAATGTAGTTCAGTTAAATGTGTCCTAGTGTGTTTTAATTGTGGAATGAAATTTTAAATTCATAAACTCTGGGATTTGTCAGCTTTTTTTGAAAGAAGTAAATGAAATAAAATGTCAGTTATACATTATTTTGATCTTCACTCCCTTGCTCTTTTGAATGAGTGTCTTTGCCATAGTAATAATCTAAAGGGAGGATTTTTAACAGAGGCTGGGAGAAGAATTTGCTCTTCTGTAAGTTGTGTATTTTAGGGGAATAAAATTGGGAGTTAAGGTGTTCACTGTGTGCTAGGTGGATCTGAAGGGTTGAAGTTCTTTCTTACAGTACTGAGGTTGTAGCAGAATGAGGACAGGATGCCTGTGTCTTAAAACACTGTAATTTTGTGTCTCTGTTCACCATCATGTCCTCATGGATCTGAGGTTTCTGTCACTTTGCATTTTTACCTGTAATCAGCCTTGCCTGGGAGCTGTGAGAGCAGTGGACAGAGCAAAAATCCAATTTCAGTCATGCTCTCTTCTCTGTGGATATTTCATTACTTACACTTCTCACAACAGTCTTGCCTCGGTTTATTTGCAGCTGTGGTAATGCAGCTCAGCATAAAATTGGCCAGTGCTTTAGCACTTTTAGGAGAAATGTGCATTTTGTCACCTGAGGAGGCTAGAGCTCATGTGCAGCAGAGCTGTGCCCAGGAGCTGCTGCAGGAGCTCAGGCTGGAAGTTGGCCCAGCCCAGCCTGTCCATCTGCCAGACTCGGTCCTTTCTCTGAGTTGCAAAGCAAGGTGTGTTCAGTGCTGTAGTGTCCAGCTGCTGTACACATACCTTATTTCACATCTGAAAGGGCATCATCTGGCATTAAGAATCCTTTCCCAGCCCTGTCTCTGGATGTAAGTTGGTTCCCAGCTGCTGTAGCGCTTCCCTTTTGCCAGGTGTGTAAGGCTTGATTGCATCTCTGTGTCCATAACTGTCTGCACACTTTGTTGAGCCGCTGTAGCTTCATAAGATGTGATAAAGGCTTTTTGTGGGTTTGATTTTTTTGAAAAAAAGTCTCACTTGTGTTAAAAATACCTTGAAAAAAGGAACTAACCAACTGTGATTAGAGGGCACGAGCATTGGCAAACATGCAAAATAGGGCTTATTTCAGTGTCTGACAGTCTTGTTAATGGTGCTGTTTTGAAGAGATGAGAACTAATTCTTATATTGCTGTATTTACTGTTTTGTAAATACGAGTCTGAGATTTTAAGGTAGGTTTGTATATTTATTTTAATTTCCAAGTGAACTGAATGCAATTATTTACTTTTATTAAGATGCTATAAGAAGGGGAGGCTTATGTTTTTTCCCCATCTCTTTCAGTTTTAAATACATGAGTTATCTTTTGACACTGTTCTTGTAAGGGATTTCTTCTGACAACTTCTTTTTTTTCTTCTGTAATGCTCATGCCTATAACCATATATACTTTTATTTAACTCTTTTTTAATGTCTTAAGTAGTCTTGCTGAGCCAGTATTTCAGGAGGTGTCTTATCCTGAAAGGAGGCTTTGCTGAGAATTTTGCTGGTGAAAAAGAATACTGCTATCCTGGAAAAACTAATTTTGGTGTGAAATGTGGGATAAGTGCCAGATGGAAATTCTCTTTCAAACAATATGGACTTTTTAAAAAGAAAGGGTGTTTGAGTCAAATATTTGTTGGTCATGAGTATAGAAACTTTCTTTGTCAAGTTCCTGCAATAATAAAAGGAAAGGAGAGCTGTGTATGATACTGCTGCATGGCAAAGTTGCTCATGATTTTGTAGATTAAATAAGAGCTAAAATTAGTTTTCTTCAAGTGGAATAGAATGGGAAAGGAAAGAGGTTGTTGAATACCCATTTCCCCTTGCTTCCTGTCTGTGCTCCATCAAGGAAATGGAACTTGTTAGTGACAGAGTTTCTGCTCCAGCAGAGGAGGGAATAGGCATGGGCAAAGTGATATATATGTGTGTGTAAGAGATTAGTAAATACCAAGAAATTTATCTCCAGCCACCAAGCTGTTGGTATGACAGCAGATGAGTATGGAAGCAGCAGGATCTAGGTCATTACTTTGTGAAATACTTAGTCTTTCCTTAATTTCTAGCATTTTGTGGTGCACTTTTTGTGCTGGAGCCTGTTGAGAAGGCCCAGCACCATTCATATCTTGTTTATCTTCAGTTAGTAGGTGTTTAGTGTTTTTCAAGGCCTGATGTAACACCCCCTCCCTTTTTACTGTTGCCCAGTCTGGCAATAGAGATTGCTTTGTTCTTTTTTTGCCCTTTGAATGCACAAAAGATTTTCACAGCTTCCTTCATTTGAGAAGAGTGAAGAAGGGGATCTCTGCACCAAAACTGAATGGGTTTTTAATATTTCCTTTCCAAGGGTGTTGTATTAGAACAATATGGATTGTCATGTGTGCGTGCCCTCTCAGGGTGGTGATGAGGAGACAGACTGGGAGGGCAAGCTAAGAACAAAAAGAGAATGCACTGTATTGAGTCACTAGTCTTAAAAACAACTGAACTCCCTCTTAAATGCTATAATCAGTGGGATGATTCTTGTATTAGCCATCAGATGTTTCATGAGCAAAATGGTGATATATTTAGAAGCTTCTCTTCATAATGCAAAGGGTGTGGAAATTAAATCTAATGATGTGTCAGGGTAATCAATAAAACTGCTGGGTTTTGGAATAAGTGTAAATGTACAGTGCTGTCTTTGCTCCTGGGAGAATTCAAATTGGTTGGTGTTAGAAGTCTTTCTAGATTCAGAGGTCTGAGAATTTGCTTTGATTGCAATTAAGCATTTAACATGCTGCTGCCATGAATTAAAATGCAGTTTCTTCCAGAAGACTCAGGTGGTGCTTTCAAGTCTTAGTTGGCTGGGTTAGATGTGTATGTGGGAGGGCAGGGAGTAAGAGGAGCTACAGCTTGTTGGCAGAACTTGTCAAGTACTAGTAAAATAAGTTTTTGCATTCAAGATTTTTTACCTGTTTGCTCATTTTAGGTTGCGAGACCATAACTAATTAAGGTGTTTTGAGGATGGGAGGCAGTTTACAGCAGAAACAAATAATTCACCTGAAGTTTTAAAATATTGCACTTAATAGGCAACAGATTGCAAAGCACATAGATGAAATTCTGTTGTGCTGCTGTCAAAAATCTGTCATGAAATCCTGGCGTGCAAGCATGGTGTTTGGCCCTTACTCTTACATTTTTCAGGAACTGAAATTACCAGCCACATTCCATTTTAAGGATTGTTAGGAGCCTCCTGAGAACAAGGATGTAATTGTATGAATGTGCCTGAGTATCTGGTGTGAGGAAAGTGATTTAAACCTCAGTAAATTGAGAATACCAGGTTTAGAGTTCATATGTTTGTCTTTCAGGACCAGTTTCGCTTCACTTGTTTGTTTCCCTCCCTGGAGCTTTTGCTATCTCAGGCTGTGTATCATGAGACAGGGCACTGTCTGCAACACTGGGCTGAAAGACAAATAAAGCAAAGAGCATGGGATTAGTAAAAGTTTACAGTTACTTGACTGTACGTGTGTATAGTGACTGATTAGCACGAGGAAAAACATCCTTCTGTCAGTGCTTACTAATTGTAAGGCTGTATTTACTAATATATTAATAACTCTTTAAGAAAAATTGCGAAGGTGTTGGTCTGCAGTACCTCTTTTAATTAAGATTCCTGTCACCTATTTTAATTAAGATTTCTGTCAGTTCTGCATTTCACCTTTGCAGGGTACCTTGGTAATAGAAGTTAATGGTTCCTTTAGCTTTACCCAGTGACTGGAGATCTTGGCTAGGATGCAGGAGATCAGTTCCATCCCCCAGGATTTCTGGCCTTGCATCTCTCACCTTCCAGGGGAGTGTTCTCATCACCAAGCTATGTGTCATTCAGAGGTTGAGCTTTTGTGTCCACTTAAATCTGTTTCACTTGGTACAGAATACTGTAAATATTTCCTGGGCCAGGAGGTAGGCATGCCTTTCTGCCTGGGATTGGCAGGGACCTGCATCCTACTTAAAAACCTGGTTTGGAAGACTGAAGGGTCTGCAGGTTCTGGGCGTGGTTCAGGCTGCTTTTCTAGGGATGAAAGATTGAATTTCCACCACCAGAAGATGACCTGAATATGATTTCCAGCGTTACAGGTAAGCGAGTGCTTAGGTGTGTGAATCCACCAATATTGATACTTGTTCTTGTGGCTGGTGTGAGGTTTGATGGACCTGAGAGCATCTCTTTCTTCTGCTGAAGAGAAGGGTCCAGTAAGTTGCTTATTGAGTTAAGCAACTTGATGGTGTTGGAATTTGAGGAATTTTGAGGGAACCACCAGACAAATTGAGGACATTGAATTCTTTTGAGATAAGTTGTGTTTTGGTGATAACCACCATTTTTAATACCATATTCAGTTGCTGAGAACTCAGTTGTCACTGAAACACAATGCCAAAAAAATGGGTACTTAGGAAAACTTCCTACAAAAAGAACTTTGAAAAATATGTCATGCTTTTTAAAATACAGTGATTTTTATTTCCCAAAATTTCAAAGATGAGCAAACAAACTATGGTCTTTTTCAGTGTCTCAACTATTTTATTTAATTATTTTGATAGTGAGATGTGTCAACATCTGTGGCATAGGTGCCATTGTCTTTATTGCCCTTTGGCATTTGATGATGATCCTAAGCATTCTAATATACTATAAAGCGAATAATTGGCACAAATTGTTTAGTCGAAACGGTCTAATTTGATTCTGGTGACATATGAGGAAAGTTTCCACAAAGAACCAAGGGTGAAATTGGCAGGAAAAGATTGTGCCCATTTTCTTTTTGGTGATAAATTTCTTTAGCATCAGTGATTAGGATTCAAATTTGCAGGGAGGGAACCAGTGCTGGGCGTTGTGTGGAGTGAAGCACAAGTGGTGTGTGGCTGGATGGGATCCAGGCAATCAGACCCACTCTGAAAGGTGATGATTTAATAAGATTAATGGGGCATGTGTGTCATTGGAACACTTGCTGATCCCCTTTGTCTTTAATTCTTCCAAGGATGTTTGCGTTGATCTCTTCTTGAAAATCTTTTGATGTCTGAAATCTCTGATCTGCCAGACCGGGGTCCTCCCCTCATGTGCTTCCCAGAGCAGCTCAGCTCTCACAATACATTAAGTGTCTCTCTGTCCACTAGAACCACCATGATGACATTATCCCAGAGCTCATTAATTGTGTAGCTGTGTTGCTGTCATCTTCATTATTAGATTCTGTTGAGTATTTCTTTTTAGGGCCAGACCTGTGCCTCAGGTTGCAGATTCCCTTGGATAGCCTCCATATCTCTGTGTCACTTTAAGTGGTACGGGTACAGAAGGGCTGTCAGAAAGTCAGAATGTTCTGCTGGCTTTTTGGAGGGATACTTTGTAACTCATAACCAACCGAATAAACCTTGTTAATATCCTATAGCAACAAGGATTCAACATAATAAATGTACGAAATACTCCTGTCCTTATACAGGAGGACAGGGTTTAAGGATGAAGTGACTTTTTTTTCAGGATCTCAGAAAGGAGGTTCTTTAAAATCATCACTGCCAGGGTCCTAAAGTAGGGGACAATGCACTAAGAAGATGAATCTCTACTGCACAGTGTTATGTTTAAGATTCCTCCTTTATTAGTGAAGTTGTCAATGTAGAAGTTGGAGGGATAAAATCATATCTCAGAGTTTATATATGGTAGTGTTTTCCCTGACCAGTGGAATCTGAAGGGGAAATTACACTGTTTGATTCTCGTGTTTTTTCCTATTGTTTGGATGGTTTTCCTTTACTTCCTCTAGGTAGTTCATAGACTTTTGACCCAAAAAGTTATTTTCCCATGCAGGCGGGTCTGTAGCCAAAGACTGTGAAGTGATTCTCTTCCATTTTTATGCCATAACCTCATTCCTGCAGGTGCCTCCACAGTGGAGGTTGCATTGGGGAAGCAGGAGACCCAGGGCATTCCACCCTCTGTTCATACACAGACTTTAACTTTAGCCATGCAAGCTGACCTGCAGAAATAGACTCAAATCTAGATTATTCTTCAGTTCATTTAAAAGGAAAAAATGGTTCTGTGCAGTGTTAACTACTGACTGTTAAAGTTAAACATCCTTCAGTCCTCTTCGTTGTACCCAGTCAGTGCTCCTCTGCTTGCTGATTTTGAAAGTCTAAATTTCCTTCTTCATTCCCATGGACTCTGCTAGAAGTATCTTTTTAAAGTCTTTTTGTTCATCTGATAACTAGCCAGAAGATAGCTTCTAGTAAATTTGCAATGATACATAATTTTAAGTATATTTCAAAGTGTTTCAGAAGTTTAGAGGTCAACAGAAATGTTAAGAATTGATAGTGTTTCACTGAATCACAGAAGTCTGGGATCTCTGCTTACACCATTTTCTCATGACGGTGGTTCTGCAAATAGCAGCTTCATGTTAGAATAGCAAAAACTGGTGCACATGGATTCATGGTGCAGTGAGGTTTCAGGTGGTACAAAAAATAATCAAGTGATCTCAGCATGTAAATTTGGTGCACGTTTCCCTACAGCAGAGATGGTTTTGCAGAGGAGTTCTCTACATGAGTTAAGCTAGTAGCAAGTGTATATCCTCAGGATTTATTTTAATTTCAGTCATTATTGGAATAATAAGCTCACTGACTCCAGTTGAGATAGCACAGCTTGGACAAGGACCAGCATTACAAAGTGTTTGAGCTCTGCAGTAGCACAGTTAGCAGGACAGAGGTGAACAGAGCAGCTGAATTATGGCTCCACTCAGTCTTAGCTCTGCTGTCTGTGGCTCCTGGCCATCTGACCTCCCTTCTCTGGTCAGACAGATAGTACAGGTTTAAAACTTGGTTTAAATTTATCTGGAAACTTCAGTAGTGGGTAGAAATTCAACAGTGAATTCTGATTAATTATTGTAGTTAGTATCAGCCAGCTGGTGGTACAGTTCTATAAGACTAAAGCTCAATGGTGAGTTGTTACACAAAGAGGTGATTTTTCTGGTGCCACTTTCAGGTTAGAGTTGTGATTTATCTCTCCATCACCTGTCAGACTCATTTGGCAAGATAAAATAGGTGTAGTGTGACTTTGACTTATTTAGTCAATGGGAAGTCCCTTCTCTAGGTGACTGTTAGCTAAAGGTGAGGTTGGTGAAATGGCAGGAGGCAAAGGAGCAAACAGAGCTGGCTTGTATGGATTTCTGTGGCGTGTGTTGCACCTGGTGAGTGAGGTGTGACCGTGTCTTGCTTTCTAGGTTTGATGGCGCAAGGTCATTCTGGTCCTTTTTAGGAGTTCAGATTGATGGGCTGTGTGCTGGAGGGAAGATTATCTGCTCCCTGAACTCTCCTTGAGGTGGCTGATCCTGTACCTTCCCTTGAAAAGCTGCTCCGAGGAGTTACCACAAAGGGCTAAAAGCTCTCATGGGGAACATTATGATCTCTGCAGGGTTTTGAAGATGAAGAGTAGAATCTAATTAAGCTTTATGTTGAAAATAGTTTAAAGAGTGCTTTTTTTTTCCTCAAGAAAAAGGAAACTTTAAAGCAAAATAGTGAAGAGCTAAACTTTTTTTTGAAAATTTTCTGCTAATTTGAGTACTTGTAAAGCAGATGCAGCTGTAAGCAGTTACAGATGGTACAGAACAGAAAGAACATCTTTATCATACTTAAGTGCCTTAGAAGAACCCCAATGTTAGTGTTCCAGCTAGTTATCTTTCTGTTTATTTTTTATATTTTTGCAGATGGAACATAAAAAAGCATGCTACCTTAAAGCTGAATCAAAAGATTAAAAGAGTCTGCCATAAACCAGAAATATTTCTCTGCAGGGGATTTACTGGAAAAAGTTTCATAAGATTTCCAAAACACCCTCTTTAAAGAATGTTCCTAGTTTTTGTTGTTGTCACAAGAAGTTTCTTAGCTATTTGGGCAAGACTTTGTTGGAAACAGTCTCTGTCTGTTCTGCTACCTGTTTTTCCCACCTGGCACTGACTCAGCAGCCTTTATGCTGACACTTGGGTGTGTGAATATTCTGTGCTTTTCCTGCACTCAGGTTGTGAGGCAGCAATCAGGCTCTGGCCAGTCCAGCTCAGGACAGCTCAAGAGTTGTACAAAAATTTTTTTTTTTAAGTTTGCCTCTCAGTAGGAGGTGGCAAAAGCAGGGTGCCTGTTTTATGGTCAGTATTTTGTGTTTTCATACCAGCTGAATCCCCTCGTGACTCAGTGCAGTTGTGAACAGTCATGTTCATTTCAGAATCTCACAGCCATCATCTGACAACATGAATTTGTCTTAATACAGAGCCAGCATGATAAAAGCTGCTTAAATCTGCCGAGAGAGACTGGCTGCTCTGTATCTTTGACTCACCACTGTGTACTTTCACCACTGTCACTGAAGATTCATAGCTGGGTGCTGGTGGTGTAACTCATTCTTTTATGGAATGTTGATAAAACAGTGTTTCATTCTACCCAGGCGTGTGCTGATAAAGTTTGTAATCCTGTACTATGTGGCTAAATCATCAGTAGCACTCAGAGCTACTCTTTCTGACAAGGTCATATTGGTCAATTTGACTTTGGTTCTGGCTTGTTGATTGTAAGGCCTGATTGTTAAATGCTTTGATTAAACTATTAGTTGTTTGTTTTATTTTTTTTAATCTGACTTCTGAATACATTGCTAAAAAGAGTTTGGATTTCTAAGCACGTAATCAATAAATACCAGTCGAAGTGTCAGAAGTATGAGGTGGTTTTGGTTTGGTTTTTTAAGTAAGCAGTAGAGTCAATATAGGTGAGAAAACATCCTGTTTTCTGATTTCTGTGATGAAAGCAACCAACCTCTTTCATACTAGAGAGTCCACTATGTCTTGATAGATAATCTTAAAAAAGATTATTAGAATTGTGGTGTCCTGCATATTTGTAACTTAAGTACAAGAGTTTTTGTGGAAATGAAACCTCCAAATAAGATTTTATTTTAATACATTGTGAGGAAAGGATGTGTTTTGTCTGGGAAGCAGTGGAGTGTTAGATCAATGTCCTCCATATGTGAGGGGACTCTGTAATGTCTTTGTACACCAAGTCTTGGGGGAGTGTTCTTCCATCACTTAGGCCAGCTGTGATTTTGAATCTGTGTAATCTGCAAAGTGATAATCCCTGGTTTAGGGAAAAGATGGAGATCCTGGGGTCTTTGCTATGGTCCCTTCCTGGCTCCTGTTCTAGGGCTTAACCCAGTAGTGCCAGCATGTACCATGTTAACCTTTTCTGTCACATTCATTGCCAAAAACACCTGTATCTGACAGGCAAACCATGTACAGGTACTCCTGCTCTTTCTTGCTCTGAACCACTGTTTTTGCTTCAGGTGTTGCATTTGCTTTATGAGGAGGCAGTGACTTAGCAAGGAGATGGGATTTGCAGAACTTTCTGCTATCGGAGCTCTGCTCTGCATGACCAGCTCTGACACTTACAAAGGAAATGTTATGAATGTGAATAAACCCTTCTTCTATTAGTCCTTCACTGCAGTGAGAGTTTCAATCCAGGTAGTTAGAACAGGGTTAGATGGAAGAATTTCTCTACTGCTGCAGTGTCGAGAGTGACCAGGTCACAGACTTTATGGTGGTCTGGCACAGGTTGGTCCCCTGGAGTGCAGCTTTGGCGAGACCCCTGGGATGCCTGTGCAAGGTGAGAAGCAGGGCTACAGTGAGAGCCTGGGGATAAAGGATGGAGCTGGCCACAAGGTAAAGAAGTTAAGCAGGAATTTGCACAGACTGTCTTTAGGTAATACTTTGAGAGCAAGTTAGGCCACTCAAGAATCATCTGTGTGTCTTGAGTGAAACTGTACCCATTGAAAAGGATCTACTTCATCTTCTGGTTTTGGCTTCTGGTTGAGTACAAGTGCTCAAATGTGGCATCCAGCAGTGCTATTGCTCTGTGTGCTTGTTAGGAGACCTGCTGTACTTTTTGTGCGTGTTCTTCACTGTGTTGCTTCAGATGGAGATACATGCTTTGATCCGAAATTTTTTTGTTTAGTCTGTTACACTTCTCTCTGCATCCCATAAGTCAGATTACAGATTTACTAAGGTTTTTTTGCCATAAATATTGAAGTAGTCCTTTTGCAGTGTGTTGTTCCCTGTCCAAGCAAAGCTGCCAAAACTATTACACATTTGTCTTACAGAGCTTTACAATAAGATTTTCAAGGTGAAGTCATTCATGAGGTCCTCAGAGGCGACACAGTTTGTTCAGGGTTATTTGTGCTGTTGGGTTGAGGCAGTGGCAGCTCCTGGTGCAGTGACAGAGCACTGAGTTCAGTTCACACCTTGGCAGGTGTCAGACGGGCTGAGCACTGGGGCTGTGCAAAGTCTGTGCTGGTCTGAGGGACAGTGTGAGCAAAGCATTGCTGTGGGGCTCTTGGCAGAGTAGTGCAGGCCAGCAGGAATTGCCCTGTCTGTCCTGAGAATCCTCCCTTTCTGCCACATAATAATCTGTTTTCTTTTGTTATTGTCCTTTTCTGACTGCTTGCTGGCACCATGGCAACCATAATATTCTGTGTATGATGGAGCGCTGACAATAAATGTGCCCGGGATGATGTGGCTGCCTCAGCTGCACTTCAGATGAACTTAGCCCTGGATCTGCAGCACATTCTGGCTCTTTGGTAATGGGGCTGTGAGAGGACCAGGAGGAGAAGGGAGGTGGAGTTGGGCAATGAGTTGTACTGAGTTTTTATCTTGAACAACCTTATTCAGAAAAATGCCACTTCTGGTCTTGGATGGCTGACAGTGTCTGGGATGAGGCTGAATTGCATTAATAGAAGACAGGCTATGTTTTCTTATGTTAAAGACTCAATTGTCTGGAACCTGGTTCAAATAACTTACTGCTCCAGTTCTGGAAGGCACTAATACAGATTCCTTTCATTAGAGTGTGAAAATTTGTCATCCCTTGTTACTAAGAGTAACTTTATTTTGTTGATTGTAGTTCAACTATTGGAAGTTTTTTTTGTAATGGAATTTTTCAGTGCTGTTAGGAAACTGGCTGGGAATGTCCTGTATCTTGGTACTGCATAGGAAATGGATAACTTTGGATGAGCAGGATTCTAGAACTCCATGGCAGTCATTTTAGAGTGTCTATATGACTAATTTGGAAAGGCTGCAGTGCTGTAGTGTGATAGATAACAGAATCTCCTGACCCCTCTCAACACTGAATAATGCCCCAAATTGTCTAAAGAGATCCAACTTACCCTTCATTTCTGTGGCTGTTAATTCTTTGTCTGGCAGTTTGTACAAAGAGAGGAACCAAGGAAATAATTTAAAAATAGTTGTAGGAATGATGTGAATTCATGGATCTTAGCAAGTGTGGTGCCTTATCAGGGAATGGTGTCCTGTAGTTTTTCTGTGTAAGCTATTCAACACTGTAAAATGAAGCAAGTATTTAGATTTTCTGATAGTTGCAGACTACCTGAGGACAGTAACTCTGCAAAATACCCATCTAATAGAAATTCGTAGCGCTCTTGTTTTGGAAACAAAAGTTGCTTTGAGTAGTAGATGTTTTGTAACTAAAAGTGTCTTGGGTATATATGTTGGGATATTTTTAGTAATCAATGCTGAGTGGATGTTTTCTTGATGATGGGGGAGGTCTTCAGTTAAATTTTTAGCACGTTGTAACTAGGCTGTTTTTTGCTTTTTAAAGAAATCTTACTAAACTTAAGGATGTGCCACCCACCCATTTCTGATACAAGGCAAGTGGGCTGAGACCAAATGGTGGTAAAAATCCTGCACAACTCTAATGCCATTTGCAATTTTCTTCACTGAAGTAATTTTCTGTCAAGTGGCTTTGTAGGATTTAAATGTATCCGAAGTTGCTTTTGATTTTGCAGTTAGGGAATTGGCCAAACTGAGTTGGGTTCCATTCTTTCCAAGAGGAAAGATCCCATGAATGTGAAGGTGTGCTGGGCGAGGCTGAAGGAAGGTGATGTGTTTTGGTTGCTGTATGGTAGTGATGTGGTTCTGAATTCCTCCTAAAGCATTGCTCTGGTTTAGATCAGTGACAGACCCTCCTTGCTGCCAGCCAAGCTCTGCTTTCCCTGCTGGAAAGTTATGGAAACTCTCTTAAGCAGAAAATGTGAAGAGCATGGCTGAGAAACCCTTTCTGTCAGTGTGTTGGTTGGATTTAAGATCTGTATTTTTGTTTTCAAGGCATTGAGAGAGACTTGGAAGTCCATGATATCAGCAGAGTTTAGTGACAGGGTAATCACTTACCTGCTTTGCTCATTAACAGGTCTTGGGTTCTGTACAGGTGTAATTTCCACACTAAGCCATATTGGAATTAGGAGTTGCTGTGTGCTTCTATACTTTGGGGCATTCACTTGGGCTGGGGTTTTTTTGTTGTGTTTCTTTCTTTCTTTTAGCAATTGATAATTGTTTAACCTCTTGAATGAAAATAATTGCTATGAATGGCTTATGCTATGGCATCAGAAGTCTGTAATCAGCTGCTACAGACACTGCTATTTTGGCACAATTTCCCTGTGACAATTGCCTGAACATTGTTAGGAACTAGCAGGGTTATGTTTGGACTTTTCCAGGCTTAGTTACTACATTTCTCATAGCTCACCATGAGAAGCAGCACAGAATTCATGTTACCTGTATTGTATTTTGTAAAGAAATTTTTCACTTGTGCAGTAGTCTGGCCTTGGGTGTGGTAGAGATGCTTATGTTTTGTTTGATTTGTCTTTTTCTAATAATGTCTCAGGAGGTGCATCTCCAGCCAGGGTCTTGTTTGAACTTTCAGAGAAATTACCATTCTGTGCTTTGAATATCTCCCTATTACCATGGCAAATAATTCATGCTGCTAATTAAGACACTGCTAGAATTGCACAGGAAGATGAGCAGGGAAGGAATACAGCTCACTTGCACTCACAATTTGTCTGTCTCACAAATTTATAGAACAGTTCCTGCCCAGGGAGCTCACAGTTTACCAATGGAGATATATGACCTTGTGATTCATGGTATCTGTCTCCTGAGGGGAGGAGGGAAGCCCAGACGTGTTTTGTCTGGTGCTGTGGAGGCACAGGGTTAGGAGCAGCTCTGTGTCCCAGTTGGATTGTGTTCCAGGAGAGAAACACACTGGAAGAGACCCTTCAGCTCAGCACTGAGGGCTTGAAATTGGGAAGGCCGTGAGTTCCCTAAGGAGCTGATGAGTGGCAGTTTCATGCTGAGCAGAGTGTCTTACACAGGTCTTGCAAACCCAGAGGAGACTCTTTTGTAACTGAGAAATGAATGGGAAGCCATTGCACAATCTGGCAAGTGAGCAATAAATCCAGCAGTCTGCTTTGGTGTTGGTTGGAGTTCAAAGAGAAATTAGGAGACCTAATTAAGGTATGTGCTAAACACCAGGGAAGTATCAACGCTGAAGAAAGCTAATGACAGTGTCTTTGTTGTCCATGTAATAGTGGAGACTCTGAAACGAATAATTCTGTGCTCTGTTGTGACTGTGTATTGCAAGCCGGTGCTATTTCTGCTTTTTCTTTCTTTTCCTGTTGTCATAGATAAGATGAATCAAATACAATCTTGTCTGAAATTTGGTGGGTAATTTGTGTACTTTCTTCTCTCTCCAGAAGCAGTTATTGCTAAATCTTGTTTAATACAAAAAGGTAAAAATAATCAGGCTTCCTAAGGGCATTGTGATAGTTCACAGCACACTGTGTCTGGAACTGGGTTGTATTGCCATTGCACACTTACTGCAGAAAATCAAATGCCTAATATTGAAAAAAGAATGTTTTTCTAGTCTTTCTTCTTAATAAAAGATATTGTTTTCCTTTGTAAGGGCCTGTGTGATTAGATATTTATCCTGTATTCCCAGGAGAGCAGACATTGTGGTTCATATTTTCTGTTTTGTGAAACAAGATTTCATATAGCTGACTACATCTCTGGAATCTATGTCATTCTCCCCCTAAAATGAACTGAAAGCAAATTGGCTTTCTAAAACATGAAAGAAGCCTAGAGCAAACTCTTTGTCATCACATTCCTGGTCAAATCCAGCATTTGCCTTCCACAGAGTTTCTAATATTTAGTAATGTCTGTGGTTTCCCATGGGGTTGCTTAGGTGAACATAATAAGTGAGAGCTGTTGAAAGAGAAAAGAATGAGGACTTCATGATGAGCTGAATTGAGCAAAAACTCTTGGGGATTGCATGCATGTTTTGTATGTAGTTTTTTAAAGTCACGTTACTTTTAATCCCAGTGTTTCTTTCTTCTGCAATTGATTATTAATCAGGGAAGGAAAATATCAACTATTATACAAAACTTGCATAGATTAATTGAATTTTTACTGGTGTATACCAGAAATATATCAGAAATTACGGGGTGATTATTCACATCAACTTAATTTTAAACTTCAGCTCTAGGACTGCATGAATACCTGAAGGGAGTGGAG
Organism: Petroica traversi; assembly: GCA_025920805.1. Classification (NCBI taxonomy): domain Eukaryota; kingdom Metazoa; phylum Chordata; class Aves; order Passeriformes; family Petroicidae; genus Petroica; species Petroica traversi. The sequence continues at coordinate 1,485,671 of JAHLSL010000041.1, forward strand.
AGGACACTTGTCAGCCCTGGGCAGAAGTGCCCATGTGAAGCATGGCCTTGGTATTGAAGGGCTTCAGGTGCCCTGGGAAGAGGGCCTTGAATAACCCGAGTCCATTTGACTGAACATCACAAATTCATAGACAGCATGGCAGTTCCAAAAAAGGGAATTGTTCCCATCTACCTGCTGAGGTGCCAGCAAGCCCTGGGTGCTGACTGAGATCTTGGCTCTCACTTGCAGAAGTGCAACCTCAATGTTTCCTGCAGCATCGCTGATAAATGTGAGCCTTTGCCTCAAGACATGTGTGGTTCTGTATGGTTTAGTATTTTTAAAACTGGTTTAGGGTTTTCCAAGAGTTTTATATTTATATTATATTTAAAAGTAATTTTGGGAGAGACGAAAAATATTATGATAAACCAGTGTTCAGTCCTGAGTAAGACAAGTTCACTTTGAAGTTCTCTTCATTTTTTCATCCACAAATCATATCTGTCACCTTTTTGTCACATTTTTCTTTCTTTCTCATAATGAAATGTTACCCAGCTTTGTTCATTTTACATAATTATTTGCCTTTTCTTGCATTTCAGATGCTTTGATTCAGAACTGTCTTAAAATACAGACAACAGAACAGGCAGGGAAAATGTCTGAAACTTTGGGTTGTTGTGATTTTTGTTGTTCTGCTTAATCCTGTGCAACACAAGTTGCAGTTGCTCATGCATAAAAACTTAAAAAAATCCCCCCAGTGCCAAACAGTGATGGGATAGTATTTCAAAAACAGCTTAAAATTTATGTTAGCTTCGTCCCAATTTCATTCTGTACAGTCAAATCTGAATAATGTTAGAAAGTGAAATAGCATTTTAATATTATTTTGGACTCAAAATAGCATATTGGTTTTGGGTACAGGAACCAGTGCAAAGTGACAAACTCACTGTGAATTGTATCTGAATTTAGTAGGTGTCTTCAACAATCAACCAGAAATTCTAATGTTCAGATCAGCTTTGTCATCTTGCTACTACATTTTCCTGAGTTTAACTTTTGTTGGAGTTAGTTCATGTTCTAGTTCTGATGTGAGTGCTTTTGCCTGAAGGGTGCTCTGGAATTACGACTGTTCCAAGGGTGAACTGGGTTATTTTTAGGAAGGTTAAACATCTGGATGTTCGCTGCAGAACCTTTTCCAGGAAAGCATTTTGTTTCTAAGCAAGAAATATCAGCAGAAATATAGATGTAGCACAGCAGAGTGTAATCTCTACCTTCCCAGGGCACTCAGGTATTTTCAGACTGGTCTGTTGCTTAAAGTACCTCTGGGATTATAGAAGGCTATCAGGAGGATTTAGGTCTGTAATATTTTTGTAGGTGGCTTTGAGACTTTGGAATCCAAAGCAGGGATGAAACCAAGCGGAGGTGCCAAATGAGGAGCGGTTATGGGGAGCATAAGGAGTATACTGGAAACATTTCCATGACTCCTGGTGTTTGCATTCTGGCTGAAAAAGAAATTACTGAGATCAGTTGATTGGAGAAAATAGTTCTCTATCAGTGTTAAACAGATTCCTGGATTCAGAAATCTAGAAAATGATGCATTATAGGATTTGGGATAGAAGATTTAAGTCGTATGTAATGATTTTAACTCTTTCCCTTATATGTTGTATGTGTATGGGAAAGAACCCTCAGGGTAAGTTGTGAAAGTTAAATGAATTAACACTGAAATAACTTCAAAAAGAGGCTGACTCCTCTTTTGTATGAGCTGTCTTACACCCTTGAGTATGCAGGAATACTGCTTTTAAAATGGATCCTGGCTGTCTAGTTTGGAGCTTGAATGGCTAGATCAAAAGTCTTATGAAAATATGCTAATGTTATGAAAATACTGATTTCTGAAACACTGCTTTTCCAGCTCAGGGTTTTTTTTTTCTCCATAGCAATTTCCAGGTGCTTCATAGAGAATTGACATCCCTTTTTATTTTTTCAGTACATTTTGAGTGTCTTTAGCTCTACCCTCATTTTTTCCTTAAACAGGAAATAGTCAGATTTTCATTGTTAGTTACTATTCCAGTTTTGTAATATTGTTGATGAAATAGTAAATCTGCTTCTGGTGGGAGGCAATTTTTAAAACTAATTGATATGTAGGTGTTTTATGTACCCCTTGAGGATATCAAAACTCTTGTGTGTACAAGCTGAAAAGCTTCTGTCTCTGCAGCTGTGTATTTGCTGGCGTGATGGGAGATTGCTCCTCCCCACAAATGCAGTTTGATTTCACTTGTTTGCATGTTGATAGCAGGAGACTGTTGCTGAGTTGAAAAGACTGTTTTGTTTATTTGAAATGCTTAAATCTGGTCACTCACTTTGATTTGTATTTTGTTACTTGCTACATACATTACATGAAATCTGAATTGAAACAGATGGTGAGGCATCAGCATTTAGGCTTCCAGCATGTAAAATTTCCTGGAAAGCTGAGTCTTCTACTATGGCATCAGCAGCCTGTGTTCAAAACCACATTGTGTTTGTTTTATAGTAGCTCCTGGATGCCAGGCATATATTAAGTTGTTCTGAGCCTGCTGCTGCATGGACAATCCCATTGAGCCCCGTTGTTCTGTGTTTTTCCTAAAAGAATTGAGCTGTTGATTCCCTAATCCTTAGGGAAATTACTTTAAGTTAATGTCAGAATTGGAGATTATTGTTTCTATGGATTTAGGATTCATACTAAAGTGCCTGTTTGCATTTTTCAAAGTATTTCTGGTAAAGATGGGTAGAATAGAACTTAACCTGGCTCTCCTTTGTGTATTTTCCTTTCTATCCATGTGATTGGAAGTGTCATGATTTTTATTAACACCTGAAATCTGATGTGGCTGCTCCTGTCAGGGCTGGACTGGCATTTTGTCTGGGTTAGGTTTATGCTGGTAAAGATGTAATCTGACTCTGCTCTGACATTTAATGAATACTGAAGGAAAAACTTCTTTTTAGAAGTGGATCTCTGCTCTGCTGTGTTGCAGTTTCTCTAGCCTAAAACACACATTAAAGGAGAGCAGCTTAAATTAAGAAAATAAGATGTGTATTTAGAATGACTGGTGCAAATTAGTGGATGACCTGAAACAGGAGAGAACTTACTTTCCTATGTAATGTTATCTCAGTGCCTTTACCTAGAACTTTGCTTTTTAAAAGGCAAATATTTTGTCCAGTTAAAATAATCTTTTGGGTTTGCTTGGGATTTTTAGTAGTTTTCAAACGTGGTTATCCCTGGGTTTGCAGACTACTACAGACTCACCCTGTGTGTTGTCTGATGCTGGATCTGGGGTTTACGTTTCAGTTCTGTGTTTGGAGAAGGAGAATGATACATAATGAAATGACAATATCTCTCTGATAAAGCTCGTTCCGATTTCAAGTGGCTGTAATTTGATGCTGGTCAAATGGAGATTTCATTTGTCCTGCCTGAAAACTCTTACACTTCAGTTTGTCCAAAAGGTTTATGTGCTGCAGTATTGAAGGCATGAGAGCTGCTGTTAAGAGAATTTGCTGTTAATAAGCATTTCTGTGTATGGAGGCTCAGCCCAGCATGTGAGATGCCTCTAATAATCTCTGAACATTATCATTTAATTAAACCTCGACTGTTTAGAATAAGTGAGTACAAAAGAGCAGTAGGACATGTTCTCCTTCTTTTTCTTGTTTCTCAAGACTGAAAAGAGCATACTGGGTAATACATTTGGAACTGGTCCACTTGGTTTTTGTGTTCTTTGGGTTTTGGAGTCCCCGCGCAAGAAAAAAAGCACAGTGGGTGAAACTTTGAAGAAGAACTGCCACTTCTTGTGTTGTTTCTTGTGTTACTGTGACTATGGAGATGTTAATTGGAAAAAGAAATTGGATTTGGGGGGAAATTGGATCAGCTTGCAGTTTGGTGTTGGGAAAGGGTGTAAGTTCCCCTATTGTGAGTAACACAATTTTAGATTGTTTTAATCTCATAGTTCTCTCACGTGGTGTTTCCTTTTGTGAGCTGGTTTCTCCCCTTATTGTGTATTTTTCTAGACTAAATAAACTCAGTTCCTATCTCTCCTAGTCATCTTAGAAGCTCTTTTCTGCACTCATCCCAGTGACAGGCTAATAATTCTGCTCCCACTGAAACTAAACTCATACCAGAGCCTTCCTTCACCCTCAGCATCCTCTCTCCCTTCTGTGCTGGATGGATTGTGTGCTCTTACACCACATGACTCAAAAGAATGGAAAATAAGGGAACACCTCAGGGAAAAAAATGTGTCTATCCAAAATCCTGGCATTAGTAGGCTCACTGGTATGGGGAAGTCACAATGCTCATAATGTAAAACCATGATTTACTTCTGTAGTAAATCATCTGCAGTTTTAACAGCTTAATTGCATTAGAGTGTTTATATGCATTTAGTGCCATGTTAACAATTGAAGCTGAAGTTGTGTTTCCTGCTTCATGATACCCTTAGTCACCCAGCCCTTGGCACAGATACCTGAATTGGTTGTGTATTTGTGTGTAGTATCTCATCTTGGTGCTTTATGCTCAGAAATTTTCCTCCTCTAATAAGCACACATTTGCTTGTTTGGGTTGTCCTTCTGTGCTAAGTAAAATAGTAATTTCTTCCCATTGATTAAGAGACTTCATGGAGTGTGCCCTGTGCTTGTGAGTTGCATCAGAACAGGAGGAAATTCCCAGTTTTAAACTTAATTTCCCCTTTGTGCTGCCTCAGTTGTAACTGAGCTAAGCATGGGAATCGTGGTGTGTTCAAACAGGCCTTTGTGCATTCTCTCTGGGTGGGATCCATTGAGTTGGGAAAAGCTGCTCGTTGACGTATTGGTAATGTAGATCCTAATTTATTTCCTGTTTAAAGGAGTTCAGTATTTGTAAAGAAGTTGCCTTGCATTTGCTTTTCAAAAAGGAAATTATGTTGCTTTTTTATTTTAGAGTTATATTTCTGGTTTTATGAATAGCAGTGCATTATTCTTAAAAAATGAAGTACTGGAACTATGAAATATTATCATTACAATATTACAGGCGTGAGATTTTAGTTCAGGCTTTCCATTCTAGCACCATGGAAGATTTGGTTTTTTTGCTTTTGTTGTTGTTTCATTGTTTATGTTTCGTTTTTCATTTTAAACTCCTTGCTTTTCACTTATATAGTAAAGTAGTGGGGGTGTTTCAGTCAGTGCTGCTGCTTCAAGGATTAAAGGAAACACCTTGCCTTTCCTGGATTCTTTGCTGGTATTTCCTTGACCTACTTGAAGCTCATTTTTACCCCACTGGCACTTTCTTATTTCATTATCAGGAATAATAAAAATAATAATTTCTGCTTATATCCATGTGCCCTTTGATCATATTTGTATGTTTGGAAAGGAGTCTGGTTCAACTTAGTCTGACTTCTGAGCATGTCTGCCAAAGTGACCTGATACTCTTGTAGGGCTTTGGGTCTGTTACAGACCCAAGTAGCTTCTTGTAGTTCTTGACATGAGCAAGTCGAGAGCTGAAGTCTTCCTATCCCACTTCTCTGAATTTAGAAGAAGTTAAAGTCTGAGTGTCACAGTTTGAAAATACTCAAAAGTAAGGCAATGTCGAATTTTATGAGCTTGTTTTGGTGTTCTCTGTTTGAGAGAGAAGGTGGGGTTTGGTTCTGTTTCTTTCTTTTTGCTTTTCCATTTAAACATAATTTATTGTGTGTGTAGACAGTGTTACAGAACCCACTGTCAGAGGTGGTACATGAATTGTTGGGCAATAACTTGCAAGTAAATATGAATCTGTTAATTGTGAGGCAGAGATAAGGTATTTATTTGCTCACCACTGTCTTCCAGGTCCAGATGGAGCAGCAGTGAGGCCTGGGACAAATATTGAACTCCAAATGACAGGAACTCCCACGTTTTATCAGCGTAGGGCCCTCTGAGATGTGTTGGCTGAATGCAGAACTTGTGCTGTGGCAGCTGCATTAACAATGTTGGCTCAGGAGAGGAATTGCCTGTCAGCATTGGCTCTGCAGCTGTTCCTAACCCTGCCCAGCAGGTCTGAGAGAGCAGCACCCGCTCTGAGCCCGAGCTGGGCTGAGCAGCTCCTGGGGCACTGACACCTCCTGTGTCTGGGATGGGCTTTGTCAGGGACTGGGGGATTCTTGTGTGGGAGAGGCTGGGGCTCGTTCTTCGAGGAAAATGTGTTTTACTGTGAACTGGAGCTGGGGAGCATCCTCCTGTTTTATGTGATTATAGCCATTCTAATAAACTTTCCTGTTAAGTATAAAAATACTTAAAGAGTCAAAACATAGATGGGAGCCTAGAGTGAAGATTCTGGGGGTGTTTTTATTTTTTTCCTATAGTTCCAATTAGTGCCATAACATGAAACCCAGCACTGAGGAGCCTTCTGTGTAATGCAGAGCTGTACCACCAAGTGATTGAAAACTCCAGGTTACATATGTGAGTGGGATATAAATTGATACCTTTAGAACGCCAAGAGGTCTTAGCCATCAAAACTGCAGAAAACTTTCCTGTGCCAAGGACAACCACTGATATTTCCATATGGCCCTTCCTGAAGCACGATGTTGTTTGGATCATGATGAAGCTGTCTAGCATAAAACTGTAGATGGCTTGCACAGTGGTACTTTGTAGACTTAAATTACAGTAACCACACCTTTGATTTGCCTTTTTTCCTGATGTAAAAAGGACTATTTTTTGAAAATTCATACAGTTGAAAGTGGTAATTTAGATAGAAGAGCTGTTTCAGCAAGTCTTTGGAGCAGGCTAAATATTGGACTGACCCTTGCAGAGTTCACTGGTCTGTTGGAATCTGAAAATTTGCATAAAGAAATATACTTGTGGCTCTGGCAAGAGAGGGTTGTGCATAACAGATCTCGATTTGACCTCCTCTTCTCCCTCCTTCCAGTCCTCCTGTTGATTATTTGTGGAAGGTGGAAACAGTTTTGTAGATGAGGAAAGGCTCCCTGTGTGGTCAGTTCTTTCTTGTGGCTAAGCTGCAACTTTCTTGCATTGTCAGGTGTCTTGTGCATATATTTGTGTGCATTGTCCTAGTTATGTATTTATATCTTGTACTGATATTTTTTGATTTTTATTCTTCCACAAAAACATTGTATTCACACTTTTGGCAATTTTTGTGCAGTAAAGTGAAGTCTTTTGTGAAGTGATAAACTATGAAAGCAGTTAAAGGCAATACAGTTTAACTAGTTCAGGAAATGGATTTTATATTTTTTTCTCATTCTCAGACATCTTTTAAATAAACTGATAGTTTGGCTCTTGACAATGCAGTATGGCTACTTCTTGCACCTCACTGAACACCCCACTTGTTATTGATGCTGGGGTTCATTGTTAATAAATGGCCTGGGCCTTGAGGAGTTGTATTGTGGTGGGAACAAAGTTGTCTGCAGTGTACTAGTGAAAAACAAATCTGAAAGGACTGAAATAGCACAAAATAGTATAAAATGTTATCATATATTGCAGCAACTACAGTCCTTTTGGTGTGTTTTGAAAATTAACTTAATTGAAGCAGTGCTTACTTCTGCTTGGAAGGTTATTTACAGGAAGATAGGAAGGTTAATTTTGTTTAATTTACTTGAGCTCCAGCAAAGCTTGGATTACAGGTGTGTGCATTACAATGTGCTTAATGAGATCTACCTGTAAGCTGTTCCCAGAAGGATTTTAGTCCCACCGTGTCCATGGCCACATCTTGACTCCTTCCCTCTCTGCGTCACACCTGCTGCTTGTGCAGCTGCTGGCCTGGATGAAAACTCGTGTCACAAACACGGGGCTGCCATGATTTTTCCACTTCTTGCTTCTTCTCCTGTCCATGAATGAGTTTTAGTATCAAAACCCAGGCGAATTGTAGTGGCAAGCATTTGAAAAAGCAAGTTTTGTTGGCAAAGCTCTTAATGCCACTGAAGTCAGAGGTGAGTAAAATGAAGTGGATACAATTTGCAGTGCAGCCTGTTAGACTTTCCTTGCCTCAGGCTTTTGATTTTCAAACCAACATAGGCAAATCCTTCATAACCTGGAGTCCTTAAGATTTAATTGTCAAGAAGGGATAAAATACAAAATAGTACCAGGGCTGTGCCTTGGTTCAGCAGTTTGCTGGGGCTGGTCTGCAGCAGGATGCCAGTGTTCTAGCAGAAGTTGGCTGATCTGATACATGACACAGTTAAAATACAAAATCCAATGTGTTTTTCATGTTGTTCCCTTTAGGTCATTAAAATGATACTGCTTCTTCAGTGGGGGTCCCCTATTGCAGCATCATTGTATAGATGTTCTTCTCACCTTTTCAAAGACCTTGTTATACAATTTCAAAATCTTGCTCCTGGAGAGGGCTCCTTGGCTGGTGGTCACCTGTATTTGGCAGCAAAAGCATGCCCTGCTTTTCATGGCTGCTTGATTTTTCTTTCTTTGAGAAAGAAAGAGGAAATAAGGAGGGGAGGTTTCCAGATCTTTTTTCATTTGTCAGGTTTAGAGCAAAACTCTGGACCCAACCAACCCACCCTCCTCAATAGCATAAAGAACCTCAAAAAAGTATTTTGTGTGTGTGTTTAGGTAAGAGACAAAGTTATGTATCCAAGCTTCCATTCAGTGGGAAATGAAAAAGGTAGTGTCTTCTGTGACAATAATGTCAGAGACAATCAATATGATTTTTGGATATTTATTTTGGTTCAGGCTACTTCATATTCAGGTTTTTGAGTCCAGTACAATTTATTTTAAGCTGCCCTGGTTAATTTTTCTCCGTTAACCACTGATTGCAAATTTTGCTCCCAAATATCCTGTTTACTGTGGTTCCACTGGAGCACTGGGGACATCAGGAGCTGAAAATAATTTTTAAATCCTGTGTTGATTTGGAATCATGCTCCTCTGAACGAGTAAAATATTGTAATGCTTCCATGCAGGGACTGGGAGTTGTGCTCCCATTCCAGTGAGGAAACAAGTGCTCCAAGCTGAATGTGAAATCTGGAAATCTTCCAGTGGCTGTAATTCCTAAACACTGTGAAACATGTAATTCTTTGTTCTGTTGGCAAACAGTCGGGTGAACCAAAGGAGTAGCCTGGAGAATGTTTTTAACAGATTTTATTTTGTTTTGTTTTTAAGGCTGTATCTCCCGATGCCTCACTGGAGATTTCAATTTCATCTCAAAGTGAGCTCACAGGAGTGTTTGTTCTTAGCAATTTAGTTGGAAGCTTGGAATGTGGTTTTGCAGGGATAATTTAGGAAAGCAGCTTTCTGGTCCAGATAGAAGAAGTAATAAGGATTTTAAATTGTCTGTGTAGAAATATATATATATATATATATATATATGGTATTTAACAGCGTGAAAATGTTGTTCTGAGTCCCTGGTAAACAGCAGAATTGTTCTCTGGGTACAGTTTGAAATGCCTGCCTGAGCCCTGACAGAATCTGTGTAGGAAATCTGAGCCCTAACAGAATCTGGTTTTAGTGGGACATTTCATATTACTCTTTTATGTTTTTTCTTTCTTTTGTTTTGTTTCATTTTAGACTTGTTTTAAGTTTATTTTCTGACATAACCCATGTTTCCATGAATTACTCTTACTTAGCAGACCTTATCTGCACGTGATGATGAGATGAAATTGTAAAGTTACTTGAGAAAAGAAGCTATTCCTTTAACATAAACGAAGCCATAGCAATTAGCTTGCTTTTCCTATGAATCACACTAAAGAATGGAATAGTGTTGAGATATGTTTACAGCTGTGGGTGCATGACTTCACACTTAAAATTATACCTTTAACTGTTACACTCAGATTTAACTTTGGTTTGGCAGCAAGCCTAATGGAGGCTCTTAAATATGTATATATCTTACACATGTAAGGCAGCTGAAAGAGGCTTTTTAGTCATACCCTTGACCTGGAATCTAGCAAAGGAAAAAAGTAGTATTGGTTTTACCTATGGAGTGAGTCCACCCCCAGCCAAAATGAGAATTTGTGCAATTAACTGTAATTGATCCTCACATCCATGGCAGTGCTCTTCTTTCATGTGCCCTAGGACTGTGCTCTGGAGTCCTTGAGCTTGATTTGAGCTCTTAGTAAATAATTCTACAGCGGCAGCTCACAAACGCCAGGTATTGGAACATCAGAAATGAATTGCTCTGAGCAATGAATTGCCCTAGTCACTGAGTTACCTCACACTCTTTTTAAGGAATAAAATAGTAGAATGTTTTAACAGCTTACAAAGCAGGTGGGTTCAGGAAAGTGTTTTCCTCATGAGTGGCACATTCTTGCATGATCCAAAAAAGCCACAGGCATGGGGTCAGGGCAGCAGTGTGAAGGTGAATGTTGTTTTCTGTGTGGAGTTGATAGCTCCAGAAACCTGATGTGGGGCAGGGGAAGTGCAAAAATACTCTTCAACTTGCCTTGAGTTTACCAACTGCTATTTCTTGGCTGTTTTTCTGTTGCTAAGACAATCACTGATGGAATAAACACACTAAAAAAGCTTTGAAATACATGAAACCCTTGGAGGGAGGGGCGTGGAAACTTTCTGCATCCTTGATTTTGACATTGAACACCAGATTTCCAGCAGAAGTTGATTGTTTGGATTTGGTTTGATTTTTTTTGTTGGGTTTTTTTTCTGTTTCCCTTTGAAAGAGTTGCCATCAGCTGAGATGGGACCCTCGCACTGAACATGTGCCCTCAGCAAGTTCTGAAAATGAGTGATGAGTAAAGAGCACAGAGGGAGATGTTCTATTGTCACTTCCAATTCTGGTACCTACCTGTGAGGAATTTTCTTTCAAAGAAAATTGGGCTGCATGTTTTGTTGGGCATGGATTATTGTTGCTTACCTTGTGAGGAGACTGTGGACATTTGATTAAAGGTGGTATTTGAAATGCAGGTGAAGAGTACCATATTGATTGGGTAAATAGTAATGGATTTCATGTGGCTGAAGAGTATTTGAAGTTTGTGTGGTCAGTTCTCAAGCATCCACATCTTTCAGAAACTGAAATATGTAAGTGGATTCTTGTATGGATCCATTTTACCCCAGATGTGGCCGGGATGAAAAGCTCTCCATGAGTTTTGAAAAGGACTTTTGTATAGGAGAAAAATTGTGGACTAAAATTATAGTCAGAAAGACTTACATTACATGTCAAGAAAGTCCCCTAATTTCACCAGTTAGTATTTTGAAAAAAGATGAGGTAAACACCTGTCATGACTGAGTGTCTCTCCCCAGAGTACGTTCAGTGAATTAAATGATCTCCTTACATTCCCAGTGCGAATTTGTGATTCTGTGATATCTGCAATATCTGTAGATTTGGTCCCATTAAATACAGCAAAAGCTCTTCTATTTTAATTCATCCTTACTCTAGCCTATCTAGTATGCTCACCATCCTTTTAGAGTCTTGTTTTCCTCAATCTTCTGAACTCTTGGATGTTTTGAACATTAATAAAGAAAAATATGTGATGAAATGCAATTTCTCTTCATGTGAGCTTTAGTGAACCTAGTTCATCTGCTGCACTTTTCAAGTCAAGGTGATTTATTTGTTGCTCTGTGGTTTGCATTCTTGTATAGGTACAGTAAATATGCAGGGAAGGTTTGTCTTGCTGCTGTTACAGCAGCTTTTGTATGAGAATGATTCATGTCCAAGGCCTTTAGCGTGCATTGCTATGGAAACTTCAGGGCACAGGCTTCTCATTGTCCCCTTGGCAGAATTCTTCACAATAATTTCTCTTGCACCTGGAAGTCAGGAGTGATATTTGCTACTGAAACATCGATGAATTTTTATCATCATACACTTAGTAGGATCTTGTGCAAACAGAAAAAGGTTTTTATTCCAAGTACATAAAACTTCCGTGATATCTTGAGCAATAATTTTGGGGTGCTTAAGCTAATGCTGCCAGAAGCCTTTTCTCTATGATTTTATGTCCAGACATGGGCCAGATCAGAGGTCTGAATCACTTCAGAAACTTTCCTATCTTTATTCAGGCAGGCAGGTTCCCCAGCCTGGTTTTGTGTGTGGTTTTGCAGATAGTTATGCAGAGATGGGATGAAGAAGAACAGGTGATTGGAAAAGGTGAGAAGTTGCTTTTGTAATGGCTGTGTTGGCCTGTGGTCATTTCAGATAGCCTGTGACACGTGGGTTGTGACGTGGGAAATGCTCTGCACTTCATCTCAGACGTGTTTGGTTCCTGCTTTGAGTCTTCATTGCACAGAGTGAGTTGCAGATTCTTATTGCTCGACACAGTGGGCAAAAGAATCACCAGACTTGGCCTAAGGGTTCCTTCTGCAGGTTTGGAAGGACTGTTATTGAGAAATTGCTTACCTTTTGGTGATAAGGAAGAGCTGAAACTTGAATTTACTCTAATACTGTATATATATATAGTATTTGCCAATTTGTGGGCGATTTTCTTGAGTGGAAATGCAAAAGAAATAACCCCAAAAAGTACATAATAGGAAATTCTGTAGGAAAACAGTAGGCAGATGGCAGAGACCTTGTAGGGGTGAATGTTCACAAAGACAGGTGAGCTTGGACCTGGAGGAACAGGGGAGAAGAGCTTGGCCTGCAGCTGCTCCTTCACAGCAAAGAGCTTGCAAGCGTCTCCAGTGTAGCACTGTTACTGTTGTTGTGGCAACTTTCCTTAGCTGGTTACCATCTTCCCATGGAGCTGGGAATGAAGGGGGTCTCTGTTCCCTTGGGAATACAGCAGTTATTCATTTTTTCCCAGAAGAGGGGAGAGTGCTGCTTGGAACACCATGAGTGGAGTGGTGCATTTTGCAGTTTCTGTTTGGGAGTGCTGCTGTGTCACAGCCCCTGGGCATCCCTGGAATTGTTCTGTAGGTACAGGTCTATGGAGCAGCCTGTGCCAGGCTGGCCAGCTCGCTGCTGGGATTGTTGTGGGGACAATGCTCTCACTGTGAGGCCGTGGGGTGGACACACAGGGTTTGCCATGGAACAGAGCTTGCTGTGTCTGGGCTTGGCAGGCCTTAGCAGGCTCTGTGTTGTGAGCATTTGCCCATGAAGCTGCCAGAAATAGATGCCTGATGGCAGAGAATTTATGAAAATTGATCTCAGCCATGTAAAGATGCAGGTTCAAGTGGGATCTCAGGTTGTAGAGGAAATGACTGGGAAGTTACCTCTCAATATCTGCCTGAGAAAATGGTCTTAAAGCACTGGTATGCTTGGTCTTATTAAGTACTAGGGTGTATAATTAGTTATTTGTTACTTAACTAAGTAGGAATCTGATAGCCTGATTAATAATAATTCTTAAATCAGCATCCATGGATGTTGAATTTCAGGTGTGGTAGTTCAAGAATCCTAAAAAATGTATTTCCTTAGGAAAAGCAATGTTGTCTTTGTATTTTGAGCAGTGTTCTGCACATATGCTGGAGTTTGGAAATGGTTGGGAGTTGTTCTTGTAACATGGCAGGCAATGAACTGCACTGAATTCAGTCTTCAAAGGAGCCTTTAGCATGGCTTTATCCAGTATTAATTTTCAGTTTGAGGATGAAGAGTAATATTGTCTTTGTATATCTTTGTGTTGTAAGTACTAAGAATTGCTTCTCAAATCAGTTTAAGTCAAAGGAGAACTGTGCACAAGCATTTTCTGTGTGTAAGTTTCCATTACTTGTTCCAGGATTAAATAGTTTTACAGAAATACCTTGTTAGAAGGAAGCTGGTTTCGTTTTTATAGTGGAAGGCTGGTTAAATGTGACTGCAACTTCTGAAAACTGTCATTGGTGTGGGTTTTGGCTGATGCCATATGAGAAGAACATGACCCTGATGCTGTTTGGCTGTGAGAGTGTATGAACCTGCTTACTTGAAATATGCCTATAGGAGAATCCAGTTATGTGCATGTGGAATCTGTTGGACTTGTAGAAAGTTGATTAAATTTCAGTTAAAATTACTAATTGGTTTGCAAGACACTATCATTTTGAATAATATTAAAAACTCGGTAGCAAACTTACTTTTTGTTTCTTTCATGTGACAGTCATTTGCTTCTGACCTCTAACCCAGATTAATGTGTTAGGAAGTATTTGAGGTCAAGGATTTTTAGTCTCTTAATGAACTGTCCATCCAGTCAGTGGTTAGGATTTTAGGAGGCAATTCTGGTTTCAGGTCTTGTGCAATACCTTAAAAAATCTAAGGTTTAAAAGATGCGAGGTTTTATTGCAGTGAGATTCACTTGGCATTGTAAAATTATTCTCCAAGTTTGCTTGTGGGTTGCTTGTGTTGGAAACTTTGGATGGAATCTGGACATGCCCAGCTGCTCGCCTGATTCAGCCTGTCCCACTCTGTGTGTTTTGCCTTGCTCTTTTTCCAGCTTCCTCAGGAAGAAGGAAAGTGTGACTGTATCTCCCTGGCCCTGTTTGCTGGAATATCAGTGAATATGAATTTCCCCAGACCATTATCCTGGTAGCAACACCGAGCTTTTAGTTTGTCCTGCTGCAGGATCTCTGTGAGGAGCAGTCAGGAAACATCACTGGGCTGTGACAAGTTTGTAATTGCATTGCTGCACTTCTCTTGTGCAGGGTGGCAGGGCTTTAATTCTCATTTCTGCCTTGCACACAGTCAGCAGGCTGCTGGGATGTGTTAGATCATTGTTCAACATGGGTTTGCATTTCTTCAGTTTCTTTCATCAAACCAGAGGGCCCTCATTTATTAATACAAAACTTATGGATTATGCACAGGGCTGATCCATGAACTGTCTCTGTTTTATCTGTTTTATGAATCCTTTTAACATTTACAGCATTGTTTTGACTAATGTTTAGAAATTATGATGAGATGGCATTTTAATTATCATAGCCTCCAGCCTTGTCCCTGAATGAGGAATTATATAGAGAACATTGTTCATCTCAAAAGTATTTGCCAATTTGTGAAGATAAAATTTTATGAACGTAAGTTAATAAAATTCAGTGCGTAACCCTGGACATGTTTAATCCCATCTGAAATTCCATTCATTTGGTTTTTCTCATAAATGTGGAGCTTCTGAGTGATCTTTTAATAGAGGAGTTTCACTATTCTCAAATCCAAACAATACAAAACTTTTCTTTCCCTTTGCACAAGGCTGGATGAGGGAATTCTTCACTCTGAAATCAGAGTTAGAAACAGGAGATAAACCCAGTGTGATTGTCCTCGGGCTGTTTCCTTTGGTGTGAGTTTAGCTGTAACCGTGGCATGACAATAAAGTGCTGTGAACTATATTGTGTATAATCTGAACATTTAAATGCACACTGGTTGTAAGTGCTGAGTTATTATGTTCTATGTATTTGCAGTTCTCTATATTGATCTTCATGGATGCTTTTTAGGCCTCTGTTCCATGCTCTGGTATCTAAAGGTCACACATACCAAAACAACTCGATACATAAAGCTTGTCTTTATGTGTTGACAACATTATGAGCAAATAAGATACCTGTTTTTCACTTTTAGTGCGGGGGTATGTTGAAGTTATTCACGGTAATTAACCAAAGTAGTTTCTAATTTCTTAAAAGCTTATTGCACAAGTATATAATTTCATCTAAAAGAGGCAGTCTGTTTGTCAGTGATGTTTAATATTGAATTTCTGTAGTAGAAGATTCACATTTATGTTTATATATTAAAAGAAAGTGTTTTAAATTGTGTGTCTAGTGGTTTGGTAATTATCTCTAAATTGCTTTTGAATTGGGAATGGGATGAGTGTTTCTTTAACTGACTCATATCTTCAGTTTTTATTTGCTCAGTGATACTTAATTTGGAACAATCATGTAATTCAATTATCTTTGTTCCAAATCCATAGCCCTGCTGAAATTAGGCTTTTCAGCTGGTTTCAGAAATATTCAGTTATGTCTTTTGTAGGATAAGACTGATGCAATTAGTATTATTCTTGTTCTTTTGCATTACTTTAGCACGAGTTGAGGAAAATCTGTAGGGAGTTGTAGAGTGACTCCCAGAGCCTCTCCTTGCCTGCTGTGCCCCTGCAGCACGGTGGCCTCTGCTGCAATAATGTTCATATTTCCATGCTTCACACACTCAGCCTCCTGCTGAAATGTCCATCAGTAATCCTGTACTGAGTGATCTGCAGGATGGAATAGGGAATTGATTGGGTGAGGTTCAATAAATGCCTGTTGCAGCTTGTGAGGTTTGGGCTTTGGTTCTTGGGGCGTTTCTTCTGCTTGGGTTTTATCCCCCAACAAAGTGAGCCTCAGCTGCTGTATTGCCACTTTGGAGAGCTAAAAAGTGTTCTGGGAAACAGGTTACTGTAATTGATGTGCAGGTTTTGCAGTAGCTGCAGTTGAAGCAATTTTAATGAGTTTGAGGTAAAAAACCCCTGAATCTGGTGAATTCACAATAAATAACCACAAGGCTTTTGAATTGGCTTTTGGTGGTTGTACAGGTTTTTCATGCTGCAGCCTTGAATATAATAAGTTACTTTACAAGCTACAGGTTTTATGTTCTAGGTGAGAGAGGAACTTCAGAGAGAGCTGCCATGATTTGTCATCCAGTTTTCTATTTATATTATAATAAGAAAAAGAATTAGCAAACAGCATTGGAGAAATGAACTCTCACAATGACAAACCTGCCTTTTTTTTCCTAATTCCAGGGCATATTCCCTTGTGGATTCCAGTCAAGTGTCTACCTTCCTGATTTCTATTCTCCTCATAGTCTACGGCAGTTTCAGGTAAGAGGTTTTTTTTTACAGTTGTGCAGTTTTTACTTTTCAAGTAAAAATATTGCAAGTAACTGAATACAGTTTATGGCTTTTTTGTTTCATTTTATCTCTGTCAGACGTAGCTGACATAAAAAAAAAATTTGCTTCTGAGAAGGAAATGGAAAAGGAAGAAATAATGGCGAGCTGGGGTTTCTGAAAGATGTAATTTTATGTCATGGTACAAGCAGAAAAAAGAGAACTTAAAAGTCAGTCCTTGCAGAGAGCTCTGTAAAATCGTATTTTAGAGGGTAGAAAAGGATTGTTGAGGCAGATAGAAGGTAATGTTCTTGATAGCAGAATTTTCTATACATTAAATGCCAGTGGTTGTAGATTGAGAGTGAGCTCCTGAGATTTTAAACCTGTCCTGTAGAGCAGCAATCCCTGGGTCCCACTGCTGTTTGCTCGAGTGTCAGTAACAGCTTAACAGGGAGGTGGGAAACACTGTCAGTGCTGAATTCCAAAGCATCTAAGAACTGCTGCTGGATGAGTTTGAGTCTTCAAAAATGAAATTTGCTTCATTTTAGGAGACTCGAGTATAGTCTGGAGAAAACAGTTATCCCTTCAGACTTGCATGCTTTTTATACAGATGGTTTTACTGTAGTGGCACCTGAGGAATCAGGCTCATACTGACATATTAAAATAGTATAATCACAATATGAAAGTATAATTATTTTGAACCTAAATACAGCATGTTTCTCCTTCTGCTTCTTGAAGAACATTGCTTCATTTCACAACTCTGATAAAAGGCCTTGTACTCACTACAGAGTCTCTGAACTGCTCTGAGTATTCCTGAAATAGATGATAGCTGTACTCATGTGTATGATGTAAGCTGCAGCTGTTTAGCATAAGAGGTTTTATATCACTATCATAAGTTAGTAAAGTCATATAATCAAGGAGCCAATTTTTTTGTGCGAGCTGTCTGGTGTTGTTAGCAAGCATTAGGTAACAGCACTGCTGGTGGAATTAAAATAAGGCTCTAGGGAAACAGAGATGCTGTTTTATTCTGATCATCTAGAGATGATCAGAATAAAAAAGCAGTCAAAAGTTGTATTTGTTTAGGTTTTTTCCTCAAATTTTGAGTCAGATTAGCATATCATTGAAGGACTAATGAAATTTTTAACTATTTGAACTTATGCAAAGGAACTATGCATCTGGCTGCAAGAAGCCATAGCATTTATTAAAATTCAATTATGAAAACATAGTGCAGTATAAAACAGCAGGAGTGGGTGAACTCAAATTGCTTTTCTTTCTTGGAGCTCCTTGCCCCTCAAAATTTTTCCCTGCTGTTTGCCATCCTATCCCAGTTGGTACCTACACATGCTCTTAGCATTTTGTCCTATACTTTAAACTACTCAACTAGCAAGGACTGTGAACTCCAGAGCAATCTGACTCACTGGATGAAGTAGTGGGATGATGATGGATACAAATCCATTGAGGAAATGTTCTGTTTTAGTGTTTTTCCATTGTGTGTATTCTGAAGACCCCACAATGTGAGTTACTGACCAAAATAGGGTCCCAGTTTTAAAATTACTTTCCTAGTTAATCTCATCAGGTGTCTGAGCTGAAATCCACATTTATGCTGGGGACGTGGACAAGTTCTGATATCTTTGATCAGTGAACAAGGTCAAAAGCAGTTTTTTACAGAAAATCAAACAGTGATATTACCAAAGGGGTCTGAAATGCAATTAAGTTATTTAAGAAATTCAAGTGGGGTAGTAAGTTACAAAATTATATTCATCTGGAAATTCTTAAAGTAGTAAAATGAAAACTTCTGGCAAAGCGGATGAATTTTCTTAGAAAACTGATGTGCTGGGAAGATAAAAGTTACAGCTTAGGGTGCTCATTCTCATCTCTCAGCAGTGGTGTGCTCATCTGGATTTGAGTGCTCATCTCCTGCAGAGCTGTTGTAAGACAAAAAGAAAATAGCACTCCTTAGTTAACCTTTGTGTTGCACAAAGTAGGTTTGGATTCTGATTTTCAGCTGAAAAGAAGCAGGTAGAGTTGTTGTAGTATTCCTGGCAATGAAACAGAAGTGCAGTAATAGGATCAGAAAGAATTGGGTGGGTGAGTCATTAGGATAAAATCCATGTGTGTGGTGGCTCTAATCTAAGGCAGAGGCTTCAGGGGAGCAAAGGAAAGCCTTGGTCCACTGTCCTTATTAATAGAAGTAGCATTTGTCCAAAACAAATGAAAAAATCCCAAACCCCAAGTGAACGCAGAAGAAATCTGATAAATCCTGGGTGAAGCCCAGCAGCAGAACAAAGTGCAGTGCCAGAGCTGAGTTCCCTTCTCTGACTGTGCATGAACGAGCATTTCCTGCCTGCATTTGTGCCAGGTCAGGAGTTTCTGCTTCCAGCCCTTCTGAACATCTCTCTCATGTACATTCTGGCTGCTCTCAGTCCTTGAACTTGACATACTTTTATTATTGGCTGCCAAAGGGGCAGGTCTAATCCTTTAAACCATTACAGCTGTAAACTGGAACATGCAAGTGGATGTCTTAGTTGAGGATTTTTAAAGAGGTGAGCTCAGCTTGAAACAGGCTGTCTCTGAGGGCAAGACAGTCACCTATTCTTGTCCAAATGCTTCTCTGTGACTTAAATGTTGGGATGACTTTGCAGGTAACAGCTAAATCTCCTTCTATCCTATCATCTCCCCAGACATGGGCTCTCAGCTTAAGTAAAGCCAGATTTAACCCAGAATCTACCTGTTCAGGTATCTGCTTTTGAGCCAAACCAGTAAGTGTGGGATGACCCTGGGGCCTTCTGTCTCTAGGCTTTGGCTGCCCAAAGTGTGGGTGTGAGTAGAAGGTGGCTCACATGGTGAATGCTGAGTGTCATGGGCACATGGTGTGCTGAGGGTTGGCTTTCCAGCCTGGCATTCCCATGCTCCAGAGCTCTCCCGTGGGTGACTGTCCTCACTGCTGGAGCAAGAAGGACTTCCCAGTAAATTGCATCTGCAGGTGCCTCTATGGATAGATCCTTGCATTCCTGTTGTCTCCATTGTTTGATAAGAACATCCCTGCAGGGTTTCCCTGAGGTGTTTCTGCACTGGATTGATCCACAGCTGAATCTGAGCTTTGCAGGCAGTGCCAGCCCTTTCTCATTCCTTTGGCCTCAGTGGAACCCTCGGAGGGGCTCCCTGGGGAGGGTGACTCCTGGCTTTGAAACCCTGCTGGAAATCCAAGCACTGGAGCTCTGAGGACCCAGAAGAAACAATGGAGCAGTTCAGTGCCCCAGGGGAGGTGCTGGCTCAACACTCCCTTTGGGAGCCCAGGAGAAACCTGAACAAAACAGCAAATGTTTCCCAGCTTGCCATTTCTCTACAGCACTAGTTTTGAGTTTACCTTGTTTTACAGTATGATTTTTAACTTTCTTGAAAGGTGTTTTAGTGGTCGCTTCTCAATTTGTTATATTATGTTAGTGATAATTTGTAGCAGAGGTAAGAGCCAAATCATAAAATAGTTGGAGATTATTCAGAGGTTGGCTTGGAAGAGCAGCCATGGAGTTAAGTGAAAGTAATTCCCTAATTTATGCTTACTTTGGAGGCAGGGATATTTATAGGTAATAATAATTGCTGACACTATTGCAATGAAAAGAGAGGGGCTGGAGTTGTTTATGAGCAGTAGATCTAATAGGTTTTATTTTCAGTTTTCTCTGCTGATAGCAATACCTTAAGTTATGAGTTGCCCGATGCCACTGGGAGAAGGATGGTGTGAGGTTCTTACTAAACTGTGCTAATTCAGAGGGGAACAAAACACTGCACTGAGGAAAGAATTATCTTGTTTGCCTGAATCTTGGACCAAGTCCTGGAGGGCTGTCAGCCTCCTCCCAGATTTTTATAGCTTGAGAGGAAAATTATAAAGCTACAATACATAATGAGGAAAAAGGGAGTGTGAGTGAAGGATGGAGGCACTCCAAACAAAGGGCAGAGCAAAGAGATCTTTAGAAGAACAAGCTAAGAACAACAGATTAATTTGTTAGCATTTTAGTGTTCTCCATTGCCTCTTTGTACTTTCCATAACTCTTTAGCTGCTGATCCATGATCATGTACAAGCTCTGTGGGTCTGAGGTGGAAGCTTCCCTGTGTTTTGCCTGAGACCGAAAGCTGCTTTGATCTCATAACACTGGTGGGGAGCACTTGCTTAGTGGAAGCAAAGGAAACAAACCAGTTCAGTGCTGGAAGAGCCTTTTTCTTTGTTTTCTTTTATGCTCAACCTCTGTCTTTAGTACACCACGTGTGTCTTGATCCTATAGACCTGATGGTGCCTAATCCCAGGTTCTGAGGCTGCAGCACAACCTGCTCACCTGAGCATTGCAGCAGATGATCAGTGCACTGCAGAGAAACAACTGTGACACCTCTGGAATTGTTTAGGACACTGTGGTGTATTTATTACTGGTCTGATAAATTAACAGAATTTGTTTACCTTGCGTAGCACAGTTGAGCTGAACTTGAAAAGAAGTTCAATGCCTGGAAGTTTTATTGAAACACTTGGATGCTGCTGTAAGCTTCAGACAGGAGCTGAACAGTGGGAGATCCACAGTGCTTCTGGTGGTTCTCTGTACTGCTTTTAAATAAATCAATATGCAGCTAAATCATGGATACCATACATGCATCAGAATGAGAAACTGTCATGGTAAACTTGATTGCTTTTTTTTTTTTTTTTTTTTTGTTAAAAAGCACATTGAATTTAACAATAGAAATTATTGCTGGTCAAAACAGACCTTAAGCGAAGTTCCCCCTTTTCAAAAAAGTTATGCCAAATGTGTTAGAATATAATTTGGAAATTACATCAAAGTGAAGGACTGTGGCAAAATAGGTGGAATACTGTGCTAAATTGGAACTTTTGAAAACTGTGTATATCAAAATGAAAAGATGAATCAATAACAGCTGAGCTGGGTACTCAGGGGAGTGTTATCAACTCCTATGGATTAATTAAAGTGTATCAATTTGTACTATTTATTCAGAGCTTCCTCTAGTCATCTGTTGTGTGTGCATGTAAAATATATATCTGGTTATTTTCTAGGCTTTGCTGAAATTTTTTCAGTGAAGTAAGACCTTACATTAAGCAGATGCTTAAAAGCTAGTTCGGGTCATTCATAACAACATTTTGAGGAAGGAAATAATACTGTCTTAAAAATGGAATCTAATAGTCAAATTTGAATGAAAGGGGACAAAAATGAGAATTGGAAAGTGTTCAAATTCACAAGAGAATTGAAATGTTTATTGTGCTTCCATCGTGTTCTACACTTCCCAGAAATCAGGTAACAACCCACAGCAGCACAGATATTTAACACTCCCCAGTGCAGCCACAGTGGTGACTGATCTCAGTGTCAGAATCTGGGATGTGGGGCCTCATTTGGAACACAGCACTTCAGTTATTTTCATTTCCCACTCTGTCTGGTGTTGTTTCTAATAACTGGCATTACAGGGCTTTTCCAGGGGGAGGGTGCTGGGGCAGAGTGGGACTGAGGCTGCAGCTGATGAGCCTAACCAGGAGTTTGGAACTCATCTCTCACATTTGCTTTGTTCCCTGCAGGTCTCTGAACATGGACTTTGAGAATCAAGACAAAGAGAAAGACAACAGCAGCGCCGCTGGGTCTTTTAATGGCAACAGCACCAATAACAGTAAGGGTCAGCTTTACTCCTTCCCTTCCTTGCTTCACCTCAGTGCTGCACCTGCTCTTCACCTGAGCTGTGCCTGAGCTGCTGCATTGCAGATTCACCTGAGCCCAGGCTGTGTCTGGCACTCCCCACCTCGCTGTGCTCTCACCCTGCTGTCCACGTCGGGCTCATGCCTGTGGAAGCTGAATTTAAAACATCAACATAAAAATTGCACGTGGTACATTTTGTCAGGTTTTACTGGAAATGGAAACAGCTTTACTTTTTAAAAAGCCACTCCACAGTTAGAAGAAGGGAATGCAATTCCTTTTTGTCTGGAGCTCGTTGCTGTGGCGTGTTGGGCAGCCTGGAAGCAGGGAGAGATCGTGAGGTGCACTGACAAGTCCCTAAGGAAGATTCACCTTATCAGTAGAGAAACTCAAGTAGAGAGTTCACATGGCTCTGGGCAACTCATTTATAATGGACAACAAAATATGTGTCTGCACACTGTCTGTTCATAGTGGGATTAACATGTCAGCTCCTGCGTGGTGACTGTCCCTTCTGTAATCTATAAATAGATTCCAGGCAGCTTGGCCATCTGACATGCACAGCTTTGCAGGTAAAATATGGAACTGAACAGTTAGAGTGGAACACAGCGTGCACAAGGTGTTGTAAATTCATACTTGAGTTTAACTTAGAGCCATTTATATTGCCAGATTTTGAGGATAGGCTCTAGAGTGAAATCGTGTATAGAAGGCAGGAGTGAGAAGCCCTGTGCATGAAACCCTGAATGCTAAGCTTGTTTTGTTTAAAGCAAGAAATACAACTTTAAAATTATAAATTAAATAACATATTTTGTACGTGTCTCCTGCTGAATTCATCTTTTCTAATGTAGACTTGGAATTCAAATAGTTGTCAGAGCACTGCTTCTGTTGGCAGCACAGAGCAAAGAGGTTGCTGTGCTTGGTGATACAGCAATGAACAGTTGAGGCTTTTGGCATGTGGGAAGCAAGAGGAGACAGTCTGGGGCTGGGGAATAAACACATTAAGGGGATTAGCTGTCAAAATGATCAGAAATGAAATGAAGAACTCTGACATTTAATGCTGCAGGCACTAATTCCCAGATGCCAAGGTGGTGTGTAGCATGTCACTTCTGGGGTTTTGTTTTGTTCGGTTTTTCCCTTGGGACGTTGAAGGGCATGTGGGTAAATGTGCTTTCTCAGAGCAGGAGGCATCAGATCTAAGTCTCAGATTAGAATTTTTGTCTTCACACTGTCATCACTGGACTATCTACATTGCACTTTACCTTAATGTACCAGACCTCAGCAATGCAGAAATCCCAAGTGACTGAGTTCTTCTGCTTTTTATTTTTAAAATATATTGTGCAACTTATGTTTAAGAATAATAGATCATAACATGAACTAATGAATGACATGACCACTGTGCAAGGGTCGTGACTTCCATGCTTTTTGTTCAGCTTTTCTTTTATGAAAATGGTTGAGTATTTGTAGCAGATACTAATTTGTAGTGAGTGTATTTCATGTGTGTTAGAGGTTTTTCAGCATAATCAGATACATTGGTAACTGAGTTGTACAGGTCACCTGTTACTTGTATGACTTGCTACTCTTGACAGGAATAATAAAATAAGGCATTCTTACACAGAAACATGGGTATGGCTCACAGCCCTAAATCCTGGGATTGGTAAAACCCCCTTCATACAGCAGTGTTTAATTATTATTAATTAATTATTCTGGGATAACACAGTTGACATCAAGCTGGTTTTACATCTCTTCTAGGTCTGAGTCTTGTAGTGTTTTCCATTGGTCACTTAACAAGTGATTGCTTCAGATGTTCCCTATTGTTAGTTCAGTGCTCTCCAAGTAGAAGTGCATCCTGTATTTTTAATTGGTTTGCTGCTTATGGCTTCTTTCCCCCCAGGAGTCAAATGTAGATATAGCTACAGAGACTGGTTAAGTGTTGGAATTTGTGGGGTTAGGTGGGCTTCTCAATTTTGCTGGCAGTTCTGAAAACTCAGAAATACAGTAGAAGTTGTCCTGTCCCACAGTTAACATCCCTGCTAATCACACTGCATGGGTGAGATGGGGGCAATACTAAAACCAAAATAATTCAGTATCTCTGCCCTGTTTAAAACTACTACCATCTATGAAATGTGAGCCTGAATTTGTGTTGTTTTTTAGCAAAAAGGCAATTACAGTGCACTGCACTGATCTGGTTTCATAAAGAGGTAAATGACTGCGGTGTTTTTTGAAAGCTGCTCTTTATCGTTAGGCTTGATATTATCTCATGATTGCAACCTGTGATGAAATTTAAGAGCTTGGTGGCCTTCACCCAAGTGGAATTTGAAGCTGTGGCACCTTTTGCATGAGCTGGGTCAGCCTAACACTGGTCAGGCTTTTCACCTTGTGTTGAGAGATTAAGCAAACCTTACATATGCTCTGTTCAACACATTTATGTGTCTCAGCGTAAAGTGGTTCTAATCCCCAAATAATGTTAATTTTCATAACTTGTAATTCGTCCTTTCTATGGCACGAGATCAAACTGAACTTCCAGTTCCTGGGTTCTGCAGAGTGGGGCTGTTGCAGTGCTCACTCAGCTGGAGGGTTCAGCAAGGGCAGCTGTGCTGGGCTCTGAGAGCACCAAGGCAGTGCCTGGTGCACCAGCACTGGAAGGGAAATAAATGTGCAGTCAGAGCCCTCCCCGTGCTGGCCAGAGCAGTGTCCAACTGTGGCACCAAACCCCAGCTCAGGGTCCCTGTGTGGCACCAAACCCC
>JAHLSL010000041.1:1510661-1536538 GCA_025920805.1 Petroica traversi
TCCCTGTGTGGCACCAAACCCCAGCTCAGGTCCCTGTGTGGCACCAAACCCCAGCTCAGTGTCCCCTCTCTCTGCAGGTATTCAAACCATCGATTCCACCCAGGCCTTGGTCCTGCCCATCGGAGCGTCCGTGTCTCTCCTCGTTATGTTCTTCTTCTTCGACTCAGTTCAAGTTGTCTTCACAATATGCACAGCAGGTGACCAAGTTTTCTTCTCTTTGTAAGACTTGGAATAGATCAGAAAGTATTGATATAATTAAATATTGTTGGTAAGCATTATAATACATGGCACAGTACATTAAAGAATTGTCAGGTTTCACAGTTTTATTTTCATGTCTCTGTAGCTATAAATAAAGTGACAAGAATTATTTGAGAAGTATTTTCCACTTACAAATGTGTTCCACTGACTGAACTATAAATTGCCAGATGTACGATTTTGCATGAAGTTCACTTGTTTACAAATCTGAACTGAACTGCTCTGAACTGTACATGGTATTTCATAATTTAAGTACTGCATGGGAAATAACTTCGGGGATCCTGTCCAGAGACTTCTTTCCTAGTTTAATTTTGGTTTTGCTTTCGTGCAGTTTTTCTGTTTCTGGTCTCACTAGCATTTGAGTATTAGTCTTTTGCACTATTTGAGTTTAGAACAAAATTGAAACTTAATTGCAAATAAATTGCAGATCCTCCAGTCCTTTTTAGCATTTACATTTTGCCTTTTAAATAAATGCCAGGGCTTTGCTTTTTGGAAAATTTTGGCCTTTTGATCTTTTTGCAATTCGGCAAGAGATCAGCTGCTGTTGAGAGCAGCAAGGTTCTTCTCACTGCTCCAGATACACAACAGCTTCTAAAAATTGTACTCATTCCACATTCTGAGTCTGTGAAGATTTTTAAACTTCTAAATACCTCTCAACCTCTCCTACTTCATTTCAGGCTTCGCCCTCATAGTTTAACTCCTGAGCTGTGCATCCTCTCCAGCCTCTTAAACAGGGCTGATGTTGATGGGTGAAATCTAAATCTCTAGTCTTGAGACTCCTGTCTAATTCTACCTCCTGTAGAGGCCTATTGAATTGTGCTTTTATAACTTTGACCTATGACACACGTGTTCTTTCCTATTAAAAATATACTTGAGATACATTCTGCTGTATGCTAGATATCAGGAATATATATATATACACACACATAAAATATATAAGATATTACAAGGAGAGATTTATGACAAAACAGGAATTTGAATTTGACAGTGTTATTTGTCCATTTATTTTTAAAATGACCTCGGGATTTGTAACTTTATTTGTAACATTTCTGTGTGTGAACTAAAGGATCCTGTGTCCCTTGGGGCTTGTTTCAGGTCTCAGGGGATTGGGGGAGGTCAGTGCTCTTGAGCATAATTTTTCTTTAATCTGGTGTTTGTGCTTTTCCTCGGGCTTGCATCAGAGGGTGTGATCAAGCCCAGAACCTCTGAAATGCAAAGCTTCCTCAGAGGCTGCACAGCAGGATGGGGGCCCTGCTGGAGCTGGGGCTGTGGAGCCTTGAGGGGGACAGACCAAACCCAGGTCTATTTTACAGTCCTCTGTAGCTACTAAGGGCTGATGTGGGGGACTGCTAAATTACAGCTGATGTCTGGTTTTTTAAACCCTCTCAAATCTTACTCTCACAGAGATTTGCCTTTCAGGGAGAGTCAGGAGCAGGAGTAGGTGCAGCAAGCAGCCCAGGCCAGGACCCACTGCTCGGCGGAGGGCAGAGCCCCAGAGCTGGCATTGCCTCCAGACAGGAGTTAAGCCGAGGGATTCCCAAGTGAATCATTGGGATTGAGGCTGGAGGGGACGGGAGGCTGGGGCTGGGAGCCTGGACAGTCAGGAGTGCCCTGGGAGTGGGACCTGGGGCTCTCTGCTTTGGAGTCACTGCAGTTGAACTCTCACCCTGAACGGGCACGAGGTGCGGGGTGGAGCTGGAGGGGAGGAAGGGGGAGCAGAGACTCCAGTGGCAAAGGGGGTTGAGCCTGTGCTGGTGGAGGCAGGGTAGGAGCAGGGAGGGCAGAAGGGGCTCGGGAGGGGCAGGCAGCAGGGGCACGGGGTTTCTGGGCACAGTTCTTTGCCAGTCACCTCTGAGGAGGTTCTTGGATCAGTTTGTGCAGAGCTGCCACACTGTTCATTCTCACCCTACCCCGTCTGGTTTTCTTCCCTCCTTTGAAATATTGGTAGAACTGCGTTTTCGTGGTGCTGTTTGTATGCAGACACTTCTTAGATTTTCTTTTCGATTATTTGAGCTTTCCTTGTTTTGTTTTGTTTTGTATCTTCCTCCCACCAGAACAGAAAGATGGTTTGACCAAACGAATTTTCCTCCAGTTGATTTAAACTCTGTAGAAAATGGCTTAAACTGTAAGAGGATGTTTGATTCTTTCCCATGATATTCATTGAGAAAAAAAAAATCCCTTTTAAAAGCCAGCAACAACAATTTTTAAAGGAATAAGGAGAGGACAGCACAAAGACCTGAACTGCAGCATGGAAAAAGTTCCAAGTGACTGCCATTTTCATTGCAGTCAGTTCTTGCTGCACAGTTTTGGATGTGTGCTGCTGACATGTCTGTGTCTCCACGCCCTTGCACTCCAGCCTTTCAAACAGTCCTTTAAAAAAACTGGAAGGAAAAATGATTATAAATACCAGCAGTTACTAAATGTTTTTACAAATGTGTGGGTGGGATAAGTATGCTGCTTGAAAAAGAAAATGTTTATGGAAATAGTCTGTTTGGATATTTATGTATTTTTATCATTCTGTTTTCAAAAACTTAAAGCACTTTGTATTTTAAAAAAGTGAAGTTGCCAGCTACTGGCTATAAGTTATTTGAAGTTGCACTGTTTTTTAGCAATGAATAAAGAGTTAAGAGTGAGATGGGGGAAAAAATTACTATCTGAGTTAAAAAGTAGAAAAACCCCCTTTATTATGGCGAGTTAGTCTATGTTGTATATTGAAAACTTTTAAGAAAATCTCACAACCAGTTTGTAGGAGGTTTTTTATTCTCAAAATATGTGAAAACTGGTTTTCTTGCTGACATGATCATGAATAGATTTAAGACTTTTTTGCAAGGTTTGGGGATGGGGTGTTGCATTCCTTTGAGAGCCTTTTTCAGATCATTTCAGTCTGAAGGCTCACTGTTGTGCAAAAAACCTCAGAGCCTTGAGCTGCTCATGTTGGAATAATACTGAGCATATGATAATAGGACATTGTTGCAAGAGCTTTTTCAAATTGGAGAAGCCTGTTTGTGTACTGTAGAAATTAGGTCTGAATGTCCTAATATTACCTTTTCTTCTTTTCCTAGTCCTTGCAACAATAGCTTTTGCTTTCCTTCTGCTCCCGATGTGCCAGTACTTAACACGGCCTTGCTCACCTCAAAACAAGTAAGGACTTGAGCAATCCTTTGCTCCTCTTCTTGTGTGTTGTATTTCTTTCTTTTAATGAGAATTCCTTAATAAGCATTAACCTCAGGGCTTGATGTTGGTGCATATTTTTTGTGCCAGCATCATGTTTCCACTTTGAAAGGAGGAAGAACAGTTTCTGCAAGTCGCTCACCCTTGCCAGCCTGAGAAATGCAATACCTTTACAGGGAACTAGATTTCCCAACAGTGATTTTTAATAAGTTTGGCTTGTTTTGGATGAGATTTTAGGCTTTGGAATTTGGTGTTGGATTTTAGTGTTTGTTAACACTGGACTCTGGATTTTAATGCTGGCTCGTTCAGAGACTGTAGTTAAACCAGTGGAAATTACAGTTGTTAATGTCATGTTTTGAAACTAATTTTATTTTTTAACCTTGTGATTGGAGTTCATGTTGCTAAAAGCACTATCTTAGGTGGTGCTAGGAATGGTGACAATTTCAAGAAAGGTGCCAAGATGTACAGGATTTTTTCCATCTCTGCAGTTCATGCTTTACACACAGTATTTGAGTGTGAGGAAAGCTTTTATTTTGTTGCTGTTTTGGTACCTATTTGTGGCAAAGGAACTTCCCTTCAGTTGTTCTTGGCATCTTTCATCAGCAGTTGAGCCTTGTTCCAACAGTGTCCATTTTCTGTTCTTTAAATGGAAGCATAAAGTCTTCCAGCTGATGTTTGTGTGTTGTTCTAGGATTTCCTTTGGCTGCTGTGGGCGTTTCACTGCTGCTGAGTTGCTCTCGTTTTCTCTGTCTGTGATGCTTGTCCTTATCTGGGTCCTTACTGGCCACTGGCTCCTAATGGATGGTGAGTATGTGAATTAAGGGGTTTTACTGCTGGTTTGTGCCTGTCCTGACACATCGTTTGCCTGGTGATGATGGGTGAAATTTGCTAATATTAATGGCTTGGCTGCTGAGTGTGTGGCAGACTCCCTGAAGAGCCACTGCCAGGAACATGCCAGGGGAGTGCTTGGAACACCTGTTTTTCTGGTTTGGAAAAGCTTCCAGGGAAGTGCCAGAACACTCATGAAAGATATTCCACAGCTGTGTGCTGTAGGGTGAATGGCCAGATTGAGTTAAAGATGTATGGAGACAGTGGTTGTTTATGATTAATAGCTTGATCCTAAAAATCTGGTTAAGTTTTGCTGTGCATCTTGTTGTTTATTGGTTCCAGTGCTCAAATAATTTGTTGTGAGCAGCTCACAGTAGCTGGCTGTCTTTGATCTCTTTGATCTTGCCTTGGGTGGTGAGATGGGTGAAACTGGCAATCAGCCAGCTGGCTTGAGGGTGTGATTATTTGAGGTTTTTTCATGGTGGTTGACCTGAATTCACAGCTTACTGTTCCAAAAAGGAGCCATCGTCCTTCCCTCTTGCCTTCCAAATCTCTTGTGCTGGCTCTGGCACTCACTTAATCACATGGTTAACTGATCCAGCTCACTAGAATGGCAGCATACTTGGGTTTGCCAGCCTATTTTTCTGCTGCTGCACTGAGATGAATTGGATTGTTTTGTAGTCAGGTATGTGCTAAATTTGGCAGAAGGTGAGTGGCAGCATGGGGGGATCTGAGGGGACAGAGTGGATATAATAGCAAAGGCATGAAGGGGTGGCCAGGAGCACGACCTCTGCTTCTCAGCAGTGTCAGGCAGCTAAATTGGCTTAGGACATGGTATAACAGCATCCTGAGGTCCTGATTGCTTGAGGAAAAAATTGCTGCAACATTACCTGCCCTTGAAATGGTTTGTTACAATAGAAAACATTCATTTCCTCAGCTTCCAGCTCCTCCTAAATGAGGTAAGAGCAGCAGCAAGTCCTTAGTACTGAAACCTCTCATGGCACATTCATTCCTTCTTTTGTATGTGGGCACTTTGCTTCATTCATGGTTTGAACTGCTTGAAAAGTCTCACCTGTTGTATGGAAGAGAAATACCTTTTAAAATACCAGATACTGAATGAAAAAATGCAGAAAAAGTCTGTTTTGTGATAAGCAGAATAGCCTACCATGAAATCAAGGGTGACACTTGATCTGCAGTAGCTGCAAAGCTAAAAGGAATGTCAAGTGTGGATTTTGGCAGAATCTGAAGAGTTGTCTACACTGAGATATCAGCAGAAGCATTTAGTTAAAAATAGTTAATTTTGTGAGTGCTTCAGTCTGACTTGGTGGACTTTGCAGTAATTCATCTACAGAGCTCTGAGCTGCTGGTGCAGAGTTGTGTCTGGCTTTTATTTCTCTTGGAGGTTTTTTATGATTTACTGAATTGTGTTGCTGCTGTCTCGCTTTGAATTATTTTATGTAGTTTATTAAGGGAGCTTGAACTATATAGGAGATCCTCCTGTCATTTGTTCAAATCCAATTAAATCAGTGTTTGACAGGGAATAGCTTTTACTGGCCTTTGTCAGAGGAATAGACTGAAGCTTCAGTCCTCGTGCAGTGCTGCTGCATATGGGGTCTCGTCCTCTCTGCCTTCTCTGCGACTGAGTCCTGGGGACGGCAGAGACTCCTGTCCGGGGGCAGCAGCGGGGGCAGCAGCGGGGGCAGCAGCCCCGCTCACTCGAGCATCAGGCGGAGCTCTCCTGTCCTTAGGGCAGCGCTGGCGGCTCTGGTGGCCCGGGAGGGTCCCGTTCGGCCGCGGCAGAGAATGAACCCGGTGCTGTGGGTGCTGCCCATCGCCCGGGCGGGCTGGAGGAGGAGCTGGAGGAATGGGGAGGGTGTTTCCTTCTGAAGCAGCAGCACGTGGAGAGTCCTGGGCCGGGGCTGTGCAGTTGATTCTCTCAGTGAAAAGAGCTGAGGAGGACATGGGAAATACTTCTTGGTAATTGCCAGTCCTTACGAAATCGAGGTGTGGCGGTTCCTGCCGGAACTGCCTTCAGTGCCCAAATCCTACCCTGCCCCCAGCTGCACAGCCCTTGCCTGGAGTGTTGCTAAAGGCAGGGATGTGTTCCAGAGTAGGGTGAGCCCGGGCTGGCTCCGGGGGTTGTTCTGGCATGTGATGATACACATTTATAGGTATTAAAACGCTTAGTTCTCAGAGCAGATTATTTGATGACAGAATCACCAAGAGTGGTCGCTGTTCCCTGGTAATGCCTGGTTAAAATAAAAGCTTTCCTAAATAGTGAACAGAGCTGGAGATGTAGCAGGAATGCTACAGATACATGGAGTCTCTGTAGCCACAGAGGGAACAGCATGGTCACAGATACCCCGGGAGCTGCTGCAGCAGTTGGGCCCTTCTTGTTCCCTGCTTTTAAAATACACCATGATCAGATCAGAGCTTCACCTGGTGGCCCGTGGGGGAAGTTAAAGCCTCCCAGCTTACAGTGCTCAGTAAACCAGACTCCACACCAGCAGCATCCTGAAGCTTTCACCAGCTCTGGAGGCAGGAGAGCTGGAAAGCTGACAGAGTCTAATCACATATTCTTAAGAAGAATATTCTTAATCCTCAGAATATCCCTGTTCCATAAGGAGTGTGTTTGCAGGGACCCTGGAGTTAATTTGTTCTGTTAATTGATGTTTAACTCTTCCAGTGCTTTCTTATTCAGCCTTGTTAACCCATTGCACAGCACTTCCAAACCAGAGCTGCTGATTGTGTGGCTGCTCTAGCTCTCTTTCTGTCTTTCTCTCAACTTTGTGTATTTTTTTATTCATTTGAAGTATATTTCAGTGAAGATCTGCCTTACATTGTTTGTCAGCACTATGCATGAGATTGGATAGGGAAACGGAAGGAGAGGTCCACTGACTGCACTTTGGCCCATATTACTTGTACTTGCTCTCAGGCATTCCTGCTTCTCCAGTTTTTTAAATTTACCAGTGTTTCTTAAAGCATTTTCAAAACTGTGTGTTTATTAGCATGTGTATTTCATTGTCAGCTGAAGGATTTTTTCCATCTTCTTTTCTACCCAGTACTTGCTTAGTTTGATGCCTTGTGCATGTGCCTGTGTTCAATTCAATGAGAGAGAAATGGAGTGTGTGAACAATAGATAAAACTCATACTGGTTACAATATTTCCATTTCTCATTAATTATAACCTGAAAATCCTCTCCTAAATATAGGCTTGCTTGAGCTATTATTAACACTGGCTTTAGAGAAACCTCTTTGATTTAAAACAGTCTGTTCCCTTGTGTTTGCTCTTCTGCCGAGGAAGTCTGTAACTGAGGGCTATACTGAATTA
This sequence comes from Petroica traversi, assembly GCA_025920805.1. Classification (NCBI taxonomy): domain Eukaryota; kingdom Metazoa; phylum Chordata; class Aves; order Passeriformes; family Petroicidae; genus Petroica; species Petroica traversi. The sequence goes on from JAHLSL010000041.1 coordinate 1,518,246, forward strand.
CTGAATGCAGTTCTTTTTCCTGCTGCTTTGCTGTGTCAAATTCTTTAAACCTCAGTAATTTGCTCACATTCTGTGCTAGTTACAGTTGTGCAGCGTGACTTAGGGTACATTTGAATGTCAGTAATCCCACTGCTTTGCTAGAACTGGCTGCTGTGACACCTGGGGCTGTGCTAAGGTTGCCAGAGATCAGGTGGGCTTGGCAGAGTTACTGGGATGCAGCCCCTGGCCCTGCAGGCAGCCACGCTGGCAGGAGGCCCAGCATATGCTTATCCCTGGAATGTGTATGGATGTGTTTCCATAGTGAGTGGATGGAAGATCTCCCCAGCTTTCAGGTGAAATGCAAGTGTGAGGTGGCCTCACAGCCCCATAATTACAGCTTGAGAATCTAGAGGTTAATTTGTCCCTTTTGGCTGAGTCCAGTTGCCACTCTGGTGGGCACATGCATAATGAACTGGCTCCCCTGCAGTTCCAGTTGGCAAAAATGGGATTGTAGCTTCTCACAAATTCTGTGTCATGTTAGACATTCTGTTGACAAATGTCTGCATGATTGACTGTAATCTGATCCCAAGTGGGCTCCATTATTCCTTGAAATAGACTGATACAATAAATGAAAGCTGATTTGCTTTTTAAGGGTTTTAAAAATGTGTTTTATTTTAAGTATTTCTTTGGGGATTTACTTGTAACCAGTAGAACTACATTCAATTGTCAGCTGAGTATCCTTGGTAGGTGAGCCTGGGTTCAAACAAACAGGCAATGACACAAATGAAGACTGGGTTTTTGTTTAAAATCTTACCTTTCTACCCTGGAAAAATGCTCTGTGGTACAGAGTGAAAATCTGATCTGTCATGTTCTTCAGCTCGTTGATCTGGCTGAAGACTCACCCTTGGGAGGGATTTTTTCCCTTAAGCTTTCACACAAATTTTGGATATTGGGAAATCCCTGGATATCTAAATGATGACGTTTCATGGTGTTCAGGCAATCTTGCACAGTCTTGCCCAAGCAGAAATTTGGTTTGCGTGGGTTTTTGTCACACCAAGTTCTAACAAGTCACGTAGCCATGCCCTTTCTGAATTAAGAGTCAAGGATCTTATTTTATGCATTTGTTAGAAAAAATAATGGAGGAAAAGTAGAGGTTTGTGTTTGGGACACAGAGAATTCAAAGTTGTTTTGTTGCTTCTGTTTTGAAGTGGGTAGTCAGGGCTGTACAGAGGAGATGGAGTCTCTGGGACACAGGACATGGAAACATTTCTTTGTGGTGAGTGGTGGAAGTTGAGTGGAACGGGTGGTTGTGCTTGCAGAGGGATCTCTGCTTCCATAGGGATGTGTTTGCAGTTGGCTACTGAGTGTATTTTGACTTTACTTAACCCTGGTGAGAAGAATGTCACTGTCTGGAAATGGTAGACAGTCATCTCGTGCACGCAGAGCTGCACAGGTGCAAACAGAGGCTTCTCTGGGGTTATGGAGGGAGATACTGGCTGGGGATTGGTGTTTTTCTGTTTGTTTTTAATGAACTAATGTTGTCTTGCATTTTGTAGCTCTGGCTATGGGCCTGTGTGTTGCAATGATAGCCTTTGTTCGGCTGCCGAGCCTGAAGGTTTCCTGCTTGCTGCTCTCTGGGCTACTAATTTATGATGTCTTCTGGGTAAGTGTTTGGTTTGGTTTTGCTAAAACTGTTTTTATGCTTTGGATTTGTAATTGGCTTTGGGCCAGTTTTACATCAATTCTACTGCTATGAACTTGATGAAATCTAACAAAGCCAAAGGATTGGCTCCACCACTCCATTCTGAGATGTTGAATTCTACAACAGTATACAGAATTATTTCCTTGCTAATTACTTGAAAAAAAGGAGAAATAAGATTAAAATATTTTGACTTCTGCATATTATGAAAAAAAAAAGATAATTTGGACCTCAAATTTTGAAAGCTGGCTGAAGATGAGAACAAGCATTTCCCACACACACAGAGCCGTGTCCACCCTGGCACAGGGCACACGGGCCAGCTTCTGATTAGCAGTGAAATCTGCAGAACAGGAATGCAAATGGACTTACAGCCAGACAGGCTGGCATAAAATCTTAGTGCACTTCTACAAGAAACCTGACAGAATGTATTTTGTAATAGCAAGAGGGGGTTGTTTTCCCTTTGCATAACGCTGAGCACTGATGCAGGGCAGCACCCACTGACAGCTCTGGCAGCCAGGCAGTTCTCCATTGGGATGGGCTGTAGCATAAAAGCCTGTTAGAGACAAGGGCTGCCCCATTCCTTTTATGAGTGAGCACCATGCTCACCCTTTCTCTGTTCTGCAGCTTTTTCCTATTTTCAGGGTGCTGTTATCTGCATTTGTCATCCCACGTTATCTGCTTGGTGTCTAGACAGATCCTTTGCCAAAGGATCTCAAGATATTAATATCTTGATATCAGAAAGTATATTCCAGTTATTCTTGAGTATTAATAGTGTAGAAAGCTCTGCTTGAATTTTTGAAATACAATTTGCCCTTTATCATCATATATACAATGTATGTATATGGAAAATTTGGAAAATATCCTTTCTTTTCTTGAATAAGCAAAGCAAAAATACATGCAGCCTGAGTTTTTGTGTAATTGCAGTTTGTAACTTGTGATTTCCTTACTCTGTAGGTGTTTTTCTCTGCGTACATCTTTAACAGCAATGTTATGGTGAAAGTGGCCACACAACCAGCTGATAATCCCCTGGACGTGCTATCCCGGAAACTTCACCTGGGACCAAATGTGGGCAGAGATGTTCCCCGTCTGTCACTGCCTGGCAAACTTGTATTCCCAAGGTAAAATACTACTAAGCAGTGCATATGCTTAGTAGTACTAATTCTGTTGGAAAATACCAATTTAGATCCCTTTTTAGCCATTCCCTCTTCATGCTAAAAAGGAGTGTAATGAGCAGTGAGGACAGGACACTTTGTTCATTCATAGAGAAAAGACCCAGACTGGGGTAAAAGTTGCCCTGTTCATAGCAGGATACACTTTTTTGACATTTGTGAGAGCTCTGCAGCCTGATGATTGCTAGTGTGACCTCACACTTTTAAAAGCAAAATATCTGAGGTTTATTATAACATCAGAATTGTCTGGATTACTGTATAATTGCAGATGATTGGGAAGGGGTTGGAGACTGATCTAAGCAAGGGTGACTTACCAGGCAAGTGCAGTGCTGGAGGGAGATTATTCCACATGTCCTTGCTCCAGGGGTTCCCTGATGGCTCAGATCTTTAGGCAGCCGTGCCCAGGGCCTGGTGGGGCAGTAAGCTCAGTGCAGCAGAAGTCAGGCAGTGGGTTTTGTTGGTGTTTTATTCTGTTCTTGTTTCTTTAGATGTTGGGATGCTGAAATTACAGAGATTAGAAGTTGATTGTCTGCAATGATAAAAACAGAATTGTTCACTTTGTCGACTTTATGATAACTTAATTTGACTTAATTTTCATGTAAAATATCTTGGATTTAAGATAATGGACGATTAAGTTCTTAATCTTTCTCACCATTGGCTGTTCTCTGGAAATCTGTCAAGACTGTAGTTTTCTGTTTTGTCTGAATGTCCAAAATGGGTTTACTGCCTTGTTTTAGATCTGTGTGCACTGCCTATCAATGGTAACCAAACAGTCAGATAAAAAGGGTCAGCTTGTCCCTGCCATCAGTGCTGAGGAGAGAGAGGACTGAAATTCTCAGTCAATGGATCTGTTTCACTGAGTTAGTTAAGGGCAAAAGCAGCTTAAACACTACTGGGTGAAGGAAACTGGTTTAGAGCAATGTCATCCCTGCCCAAATGAGTTTGTGTAAAGCTGAGGTGGTGGAGAAATCACTGAGGAAAACCTCGTTAGCCAGCATTGGGTTCTGCTATGTGCAAATTTGCCTGTGGAAAGAGGGGCTGTGCCAAATGAAGCTCAAAACCACAGTGAAGAGTCTAGAGCTTGTCACCTTGTGTTTTGGCCATAAACCCAACTCCAGTTGCTCTTCAGTTCCACAGGCAGCCACTTCTCCATGCTGGGGATTGGAGATATTGTGATGCCAGGGCTTCTGCTCTGCTTCGTCCTGCGTTATGATAACTACAAAAAGCAAGCCAACAGTGATTCCTGCGGTGCCCCAGGACCAGGGAACATCTCTGGGCGAATGCAGAAGGTCTCTTACTTTCACTGCACACTTATTGGCTATTTTGTAGGTGAGTAATTAGTTCCATATGAAAGCTGCCTAAGGGAGCAGACGTGGGATTATTGTAGTAGGTTTAAAAGATGATGAAAGCAAGTGTAAAGAGGCTTTGAGAGGATGTTTGGTTATGTTCTTTTTAATCCTCCTCTCTTCGCATTTATTGGCATGGTCTAGGGGAAAAAGTTGTTCCGTAGTCTTCAAGATTTTTTTTTTAGTTGTTGTATATTATTTACAGGATTAAAGAGATTATTGATGTGTTTTTGTTACCACTTACACTTTGCTTCACTGGCATAGAAAGTCTCGTAGCTCATACCTGTGGTGGGAAGAATACGGAAGTTTCCAGATGAATTATGCTGTACCTAGTACATAGCAAATCCAAGCAATTCACCTAGGCAATTCCTGCATTTTTATATTCCAACCCTGTAACATAGTAGTACATACAGAAAATCATCAATAGTTATGAATGGAATGCTGTTTATAATTTGCTGTAGCCAGCCCTTTCCTGCCCAGTATAATAAAATAGGCTTTTCCCTCCAGTCAGGGCAAGTGTGTGCATATCCTGAACTCCCACAGCGCTTCTGAGGCTGAAAAGGAAAGATCATTTCCTACCAATAGCCTTCCCTCCCCCACACCTCGATTTCCCCCCTACATTCCCTTCTGGCAAGTGTCCAGGAAAGTCATTCCTGATGTGTACAGCCCTTCCTCTGAGCCCTGACTGCCCAGGCCAGGGGCCACAGACCAACAGTCTCAAAAGCAGCACTTCAGTGTAATGCAATCAGCTTCCCCCCTTTTGTTCTACTTTGTCTGAATTATTCTTGGCTTAGTCTGAGATTCAAAACTGGACCAAGTGGCTCAACACAGCCTAATACTAAAATAAAATAATTTTTCACTGTCTTGTTTGTTTCAACTGCATTCAGGGAAGCAAAGCACAGAGAAGTTGCTTTTCCTCACCTCAGAACGGGGGTGAAGGAAGCCTCAGCAGATGAAATGCTGAGAACATCCACCTGCAACCTGAAGATATTTATAGTGCCTTTTTTCTCTTACAGGTTTATTAACTGCAACAGTAGCTTCTCGTATTCACCGGGCAGCCCAGCCTGCCCTGCTCTATTTGGTACCATTCACTTTATTGCCACTCCTCACCATGGCCTATTTAAAGGTAAGAGGGCAGGACACGTGGGCAGCACGAAGCTCTGGGCCAGCTGGCAGCAGGGTCAGTGTCCTTGCACTGGGCAGCAGCTCTCAGGGGGATGATGTGTGTCCCTGGGCAGCCCTGGCCCAGAACATCGGGACCACTGCTGTCAGGTCAGTCTTCATTTCAGAGGATTGAGCAACTGAGAGATGAGTTCTTGAAATAGATCATTAAAGCATGTAAAGTACCAGTAATTCTAAACTAAATAAGTTCTGAAATACTAAATTCTGTATTCATTGAATAAGTGAATTTGTCCTTGTCCAGTTGGTCATGAAATACCACATGTAAAATGTTTGAACAGTGATTGGGGAGGCAGAACCTTCCTTGTTTCTTCTCAGTCATCTGTTCTGAATAGAAATTTTTTTAATTTACCTTTCCTGTTCCGGGACTGTTGTTGAAGCACACATCTAGCACTCTGCACAGCAGAACAAAATAAAGGGCAGGATTTTCAACCTGAATAATTATTTCCTTCCCATCAGGAACCCATTTTGGGTGTATCTGCTCAAAAGTAAGACATTCTGGCCTGACAGGGAAAGGATTTATTTTTACTGTCTTAATTTGTAAACAGATGAAGAACAGACTTGCTCTAAGATGTGTTTGCAATTCAGTGTGCATTTTCAAATGTGAATTCTAAGCAGAGTTGAGAGTTTCTGAGGCACGGTCCTTGTGCTGTTTCCCTGCCTAGGGCGATCTACGTCGCATGTGGTCTGAGCCTTTCCACTCCAAGTCCAGCAGCTCCCGTTTCCTGGAAGTATGATGGAACAGACAGGAGGTGACCTGAACTTCTGCCTTGGTCCTTTTCACTTTAACTTGTGGCTTTGTTGTCTCCTAAAGCTGGACTGGCTGGTACTTGGGAAGGTACCAGTGACGGGACATGTATGAAAGGACTTTGTATTAAAGGAGGGAAAGAAACAAAAGCTAAAATCCCAGAGCTCTGCGTGACTCCGTATCTCCCTGCAGATGTGGAACTGGGGACCCTTTGTGCAACTGCAGCCACTTTCCTCTTTTCCTCACTCGGATGGATTAGTACCAGACTATTACCTTTGTGAGAGAGGAAGAGACAGACTTGAAACTAAAAACGGCTTGAAGTCGTTCAAAAACTTGTGAACACTAAACGCAAAAACGGTTAAGCAAACTGAGGCTTCTTCAGAGAACCCCTCGTGGACATTGGGACCAGTTTCCTGCGGGACTTCGGTTTTGAAAAGAACTGAGACAGAAGGTCTTCTGTCACAATATTGGGTTTTTTTTGATTTATTAAATATTTCCTGTGGTGTGAGGTTACTTATTAAATCCACAGACATTGAGTGACTTCTTGCAGTATACATATAAAAATTTGTTGTAACAAGTTACATTTCCACCCAGATGTCATATTGCAGTGAAAAAGGGCACGATTTTTATACATATATATATACACACATATAGATATATATATGAATAAATAAAAAGGAAAACCTGCTAAGATCATGCTGTGTAGCAGACAGGGGCTTGCTGTAATTTTTAGCATGTAGCGCAGTTACTCTGGCTTTATGTATATGGATCTACAATGAGCTGCTGTTTTTTCCCCCCTCCTACGACTGAACCTGCAGTTTAAAACCAAGTGTAGTATTAGTACTGGTTGTACCATGGACTTTAGGGGATATTTGATTTGATTTGATCAATGTAGCAAACTAGGGAAGAAAAAAGTTCAAACCCAGCCCTGTGTGTCTGAGGGGGGAGGAGGTGGGGGTGTCTTTTTTCTTTTTTTTTTTTTTTTTTTGACTTTTTTTTTTTACAAACAGCTCCCTTGCAGGTTTTTAGTAGTTACTTCTTGACCAGTGCATGTATTATAGCAGCAACTGTCTTTGTGCTTTCTGATCATAGTAATGTATCACTTGTAAATACATTTTTTCTATTTTCTATTTTTTTGTATTTTTTGCATTTTGTTTCATTAGTGTGCTGTATTTTTCCATGCCCCTGCCCTTCAAAGAAAAAAAAAAAGAAGAAAAAACTGTCCTTTACTGTTGTGACTGGTTGGAGTTTGTGTGTTGACTGCTTTGTACCCGTAGCCTGTTAAAATGTGGATTTTATTATTTCTTTTTTTAAAACCAGCAGTTCCAGTTGTTATTTTATTGACTGAAAGGCTTTCCTGAGGTAACTAAACTTTTTTCCTATCAAGCTCTGTGCCAAGTGGGGTTTGGGGAGCTCTCCTGAGAGCTCATAACTGGGATAGATGCTGGGAACTGTTGAATGGGAAAAGAAGGAATGCTGGAGACTGACAGAGCAGTGAGGTGACTTTGGGACCGGTTTTGTTCCAGGTAAGGGGTGGGCTGACAAACACCTGAAGCTCCCAGCACTGTCAGGTGGTACAAGAAGAGCAAATTGGACGTGGTAGATTTTGTCCAGCCACATGTGTGCACTGTCATTAATGTCATTAATTAACTCCTTCCTCTGTTCTCAGGCAGGTCTGGCACGCATGGCAGGAGCTGATGCCTCTGAGCTGGCTGGGACGCACCTCCAGGACAGTGGAAGTGCCAAGGAGAAACAGTAAGATACAGCTCAGCCCTTGGGGGAGGGAGCTGAGATTTAACCAATGTGGGTGGGTGTGGCAGAGGGGATGTTATGACTTTATCTCTTCTCTCTCACACCCACCCCCTCTCCCCAAGATCTTTTCTTTCCCTTAGCTGAACACATTCCCTCTACCATGTGCCTGCAGTGCTGATCCTCTGGTAACTGTCACTTTTTAATGAAATTAACAGTTCTTCATTGGGAGTATGCTTTTTCTGTTCCTGTCAAGTGTTGGGTCCCAGACTTGCTTGGGACAGTAGAAAGGCATCAGATTTGAGCTATACCTCAAAATAAGGTGAATAAAATATTGAGGAGGGTATTCAAATAAAAATACTTTTTTGGTGGCTTTTGTTTTGTTAAGAGGTTCCAAGCAGTGGAATAACAACTTCAGATCAGCTTTGCTGCTGCTTTATCTGCCCAGCCTTTGCACCTCCCTGACAGCTGTGCACAGCTCAGGTGCCATCAGCTTCACAGCAGTTCCCTCCTTTGGAATTATTTTTTTAGAATTCCTCTGGAATTAAAATACAAGGTCTTTCTCTGTTTTGCAGCAGCATTTTTAGGCCATACCTGCAAAGCGTTCTTATGAGTGATTTCTACACTTTAGAGAAGCACTCTGGAAAAAGTTCTAGAAATGCTAATTGATAAATACCTAATGAGAATTCATGTAGCTTTCCAGGAAAAGCCTGGCCTTCCTTGTTAAGCTGTCTTGCCTCCCTGCACTCTGTGCCCTTTTCTTGCACCAGGAGACCTGAGGGAGCTGTTACTGAGCCTCTGTCTCTGCCCCTCAGGTGAGCACACACTGCACTGGAAGGGATTTGCTGCCCTCTCATCTGGCTGGAAAAGGACTGTGGTGCTTGGCAGAGGTTCACTGAAGTTTAACTGTCCTAAGAAAAAGTGCTCACCTAGAGCTTTAAGTTAAAGCTGCAAAGCTTTGTCCCACAGCTCTCCCTCCTCAAACCACCTCAACCATTCAGGGGGATTAGAAATGGATCCTACCTGGCTGCTCAGCTGTGGGCCGTCCCAGGAACAGATGGACCTTTGGTCCTTGTCTTTCTAGTCTGACGTGTCTCCTCTGTTTGAGCTTGCTTTGGGTCCTCTGGATTTTGGGAGACTCTGGGTTCCGGTCCCCATGGGGTTTGGTACAGTTGCTGATGCTTTCTTTGAACTCCTTAATAAACCACTTGACACAAAGTCCTGCAGTGAGATCATCCAAGCACCTGCCCCTTCTTCTGGAAAGTTGTCAGAATTAACTTTTCATAATTGACTAACGTAAACCTTCTTGCAAGAGGTAAAATCCTGTCAAAAAAGTGACAGACTAGGGCATGATTATGGCACAGTTGTCAGGACACAGACCAGAACTGCACTGTACAGATCTGCTGCCAGGTCTGGTTGTCTGCTGCGTCTTTCAGTCAGTCAGCTTAGAAATGGTACTGTTTATATGCTGATACTTCCCTAAGGTCACACTTCACCTTGCAAACATGATGAGTTCTAAAATTTGAATTTGAAATTAGTTTTTTCAATAGGAAATAGTAAACTTCATTTTTCATTCAAGTTACAGCACTGTCACATTTTCTTATGACTATTCCATGTGTTCATTCTGTTGCACTTTGCTTTCCTACTTCAGGGATGTCTTTCAAATATAGTGTTTTCCATCTTTTCCAAATTCCCGACATTACCTGAACGTGTGCTGTTGCAGGTTTGTGTTGATAGTGAGGGCTCTCAACTTAAGCAAAACAAAGATCTAATTTAAAATCAGAATAAATTTGTCTTTTTTTTCAGAACAGCTCATCTCCCTTAAGTCTCTTAGGAACTCACAGGAAGAGTCTGAACTATGTGATATAAAAGCTATCAGGTCTAAGGTGGGGCAGGAAGTAACTCCTAGTTACTGTAACTGTTCTCTGAGAAAGGATTCTGGTTCAGGTTGCACCTGTTTCACACTTCATAACCAGTTTCATGTACTCTTAGAGCATTGTGGGGCAAAAACCACAAAGTCCTTGAGCAGTGTAGCTTTTGTTCTTGAAAAATTACTTGCCTTCTTTCCCACTTGTTTGTAAATTATGTATAACCTGCTTTTCCCCTCTGTGCCCCAACTTTGCAATGTTGGCTGAGTTTGTCAGTTGACAGAAAGTTGTGGCTTCACGTGTGATCAGACCTTTTTCTCCAAGGAGAGAGCGTGGCCCTGCCCACACTTGGGTTTGTGCTGTCTGAGGGTGGCTTGGTAAGAGCTTCTGATTTAATGCTGCAGAACTCGTTTGTGTTTTGCCCTTTCAGCAGGTTCCTCAGCAACAGCCCTGAGGAGCAGACACACACACTCATCACACAAAGTTCTCAGCCAGCAGCAGAGAGGAGTGTCTTGCTCTGAGAAAAGCCATTGCTTTGCTCTGGGAGCTCTTGGCCTTTGTGTGTAACCGTGCTGTTTTACACCCAAGGCACTGCCGTGGCCAATGCAGTCTCACAGGGCACTGAGCTCTCTCTGAACCTGTGGCAGCAGGGAAAAACTTCCAGACAGCTTTTGTTTGAAAGCCTTTGCACTTTTTTTTTTAATACCTCAAGGCTGTAGGTTCTCCAGGTGTTCTCTGTCAGCTGAGGTGGTCATAGTCACCGTGGTGGGATACCTGGACGGTTTCATTCTGCTCTGGAGAAAAGCTGCAGCCAATTAGAGCTGGTAATGAGGGAGGCTGAGGGTGAAGAGGGGCAGTCAGCAAGCACTGACAGCACAGCAGATCTAAGAGTAACACCTGGATGAGAGGGGAAATGGGCTGGCACAAGTGTGACTGACTCTGCTGGCTCACTGGGGATGCAGCTGGAGCTCAGCATAACAGGAACTCTGCACTGCTGAAGTCCTCACATCTCTGCAGCTCCTGTTCTACCTGAGTGGCTGCAAGAAGTTAGTATAAAATAGAATCCCACATCCTCATGTACCATCAGAGAAGTGAGCCTGCTGCAATCAAAGTGGTGACACAGGCTGAAATCAAGCTTCATCCAGAGAAGCCCTCCACAATTTATAACACGTTCACGATCATTGGAATGATTTTCATTAGGAATGCTCCTGTTGAATGCACTGCCTGGCAATTTCTGTCTATTCTTAGTGTGGGACAGCAACAAGGAGAAACTCAACACTTGAGGCCCTTGCCCCAACACGCTGTTGCCCTCCAGCACCATCACTGACATCACTGACTGACATCACTGAGAACTGGTCTCACTGGTGCACGCAGGCCCTGCTGGTTTCTGCTCCTGTGTCTTGTGACTGGAAGAAATTATTCTGAATTAATTCACATCTGCATTTTAAAAAAGGTGAGGTCCTTTAAAATCAGGCTTTATTTGTCTTCTCTCTTGAGAACAGAATTCTGCTCTTCTTCTCTGCACAGAAGTCTAAATAAATGGCACCACAGGAAAATAACCATTTACCTCTAGTTACTTGTTTGGACAAGGAGGTGGACTGGACCATACAGGCTCTAGTCTTAATCCTCTCTCTCTTTTCCTGAGTCTAGAGCTTTTCCTTTGGCTGTTGATACTTCTAAAAGTTAATGTCTTACCAATGATCACTGATTGAAGATGTGCTACTGCTAAAGCTTCCTGGTGAGGTTTGTGTGTCATCTCTTCATTTCCTCGAAGCCCAAAACATGTAGAGATTAAAAGCTGTTACTGCCCTGTCAGGCACTTCATTTCCTGCTGATATTGTAGAAGCAGACTGGGGAGCAGAGGGCAGTTCTGGGTGTTTTGCTTTTTTTTTAGAAAATCGTCCTAGGCACTGCAGCTTTAATGTCCTTTGCCTCTATCCCTACAACCCAGAGCAGCTGAGTGAGCAGGTGCTGGGTTCTGCTGGCCCAGATCGAGGGATTCTTTCTGATCTGTGTTTTCACATCTACAAAGACAGCAACCACAGTCTGTGCTCAGAGCCTGTGTGTGGGTTGTCCCTGCATGTCCTCTTGTCTGGCTCCTCTCCCGCTCGAAGTGAGAAGTGCCCTGCTGCAGGGATTACCTCAGCCCAGCCTGTGTCCCATTAGGAGCTCACATATATCTGCATCCCACACCTGAACTGTGCTAAAGTCTGATCTGCAGCAGCCTGGAGCAGGCACAGCACCTCTAACTCTGGCACTGGTTATCCAGTGCCATGTAGTGACAAATTTAGCAAAACAGGCAATGGCTGGCATGTGCTGTCATTTTGCCACTACCACACCATTTCAGCCGTCCAGTTTAGGAAAATCCCCAGGCTGCCCTATGAGCACAGGTTGCCTCCTCCCTCCTGCACTCAGCCGTCACTTACAAACCCAGTCCAGCCTCTGTGCACCATACTTTGTCCAAAGAAGAATCAGCACATTTTAACTAGAGGGTCAGTTACTCATTGGTGAGGAAATCCTCCATCATTAGCCTCATTCAAGAGGGGCAAAATCCACCACTGTTGAGCACCATTCCAAGGCACGTGGGGCAGTGTGCTGCTCCAGTCAGCTTCTCAGCCTCTGTAGGCCTTCAGCAGCTGGCCTGCGATCACCAGTCTCTGGATCTCACTGGTCCCCTCGTAGATCTCGGTGATGCGGGCGTCGCGGTAGTGCCGTTCTGCTGGCATCTCTGTCACATAGCCCATCCCACCCAGGATCTGGATAGCCTGGAACACAGGCAGCAGCTTAGAAGGGAAGTGGGGTCAAGAAATGTGTTTTCTACAGAATGCGCGCGCACACACACACACAGAGCCACTTTAAGAGGAACTGAGCCCACTGCGAGCATAAAGGGGAGGGTGGGTTCACATGGGGATGCCTACAGCTCATCTGCAGTTACAGGAATACACAGGACTGATCTGGCTCAGAGTGATACAGATATTCTAGATGGGTAATTAATTGCTTCATAGGTATCTATCAGTGATCCATATCATAAGATGCTTTTATTAAAGACAGGGGACACTAAACCAAGGAACAGAGGGTCTGATCCAGATGCAGTGAGGAGGACTGGTTCTCTCTCTCACATTGCTGCCTATTCTTACAACTGCCACTGCCCTGGACAGCTGCAGGCACAGCCCACTTTAATAATACAGCTGCCTTGGGCCAGTATAAGCCCCAGATATCCTCCTACTTCGCCACATCCCTTGAAGATGGTTGTGCTAATCGGCTTCAGCCATAGGGTTAGTTGCTTGCTTGGCTGGTGTGTTTCAAATATAAATTAGTAAATTCCAGCCCACCTTCTCAAAGCACTTGTGAGACATCCAAAGTCCCTTCCCACGAGATGTATGTCAGAGCTGTTAATTGACAGTTACCTGATGAGCGATGGACGTTGCAGCTTCTGATGCAGCCAGTTTGGCCATCGCTGCTTCCTTTGGGGAAGGAAAACATCACTGAGGGTGCAGCTGTTGCAAAAAGGAACCCCTCACCTGCACGAGGAGCTTGAATGCTCACAGAGCAGCTGTACAGAGAGACAGGCCTGATGATGGTGCCAGCTGTGAGAGCAACCACCCCTCTCCTCTGGACTACAACCAGTGTGAGCTCAGCGGGCTGCCCTAGGGTGGGCAGCAGACCCAGGACCTGCTGCTGGTTCCACCCCAGCAGTGCTGGCTGGGCAGGCGCTGAGCACAGCAGTTCTCCATGGAGTGGGGTTCCCCGGCCTTGAGCCTGTGTCCTGTGCTGTGGCTGCTGGACAAAAGCAGTGCTGGAAATACCTTAGTGAAGGGCTTTCCATTGTCCTTCAGCATAGCAGCTCTCCAGGTCAGCAGGCGCGCACCCTCCAAGGCCACAGCCATGTCTGCCAGCTTGAACTGCAACAACAAACACTGCCTTTGGTCCATGGCCTCTGCCTGCTCAAGGGGACAGCTGAATTCTCCCACCCTTGGGGCCAACTAAGGAAAAGGAGCCCTGTCTCAACAATTGGTTTTAACAGCATTTGAAAACAGAATTATCACCCTGTTTATCCCAGACAGTTTGAAGTGCACTGTGTGCCTGATACCACCCCTGAGAGCACACATGGACTTTCCACCAGCCCCAGCACCCTGTGGAACTGCCCTGTGTGCCCAGCTCGTACCTGCACTGCCTGGAGCTTTGTGATGGGTGACCCAAAGGCCATTCTCTTCTCAGCATAATCCACAGCACAATCCAGAGCTGCCTGTGCTATTCCAAGTGCCTGTGAGGCAATACCAATCCTTCCTCCATCCAGAGTTTGCTGAGAAGGACACAAAATATATATGTCAAGTCATACTTGATCAAGAATAGTACACAGTTGCTGGAAAGCTGCTGTAGCCTTAAAATCCTCTGGTCAGAAACGTGCTTGGTTCAGAATGTTCCAAATTATGCAGGAATAGAGAGCTATAACAGGCACTGGCACTGCAGAGAGAAGGCAGGTGTTCAATAGAAGCAGAAAGGAGAGGGATTGCTTATTAGGTGGGAGAAGACAAGAGGGTGCAAAATAAGGAAAACAGCACAAGGATCTGCGCTGGAAGGGGCTGGAAAGAACTGTTCAGGCAGATCCAACTCACTCTGCAGCTGATTTTACTTTGGAAATTTGGTCACTTTTCCTTTTTTGCCCTCATTCTTACGAGACACATGTGAAAGCATTTTTCAAAATTATCTCTGAACCCAGTCAATTACCTGACTTAGCTCAAACACCTGCTCTGCCCCACTGTGCACAGGAAGAAACTGCAGCACAGGGAGAAAAGGCTTCATCTTCTCAACCCTGGGCTGAAGGTCTTTAAAAGAACCAACCACTTCTGGACATAATGGAATGGGCTCAGCTCCAGGGAACTCAGCCCAAAATGTCAGCCCAACAAAGGGTGTTTTTCCCCTCCAGAGAGCAATAACCACTCTTAAAGGACAGTGCTTCACTGCAGGAAACAAAGCTATTCCCAGCTGGCTTGCTCCTCCTCAGAAGTCACACGCATACAATAACTCAGCTATCATTCACCTTGACACACTCTCTCTAAGTTGTCCTGGGCCTCCAGGACAACTTTCCTCTGTCACAGAATTCACATGGGGAAATGCCATGTTTTCCCTTTATCTATGGGTACAAGCTGGAGAACAGAGGGTTGGGAAAGGAGAAAAATTAAAATATACTGCCCCTATTGACACATCATCTCAGTGACATCAGGATTCCTCCAGCTGAGAACCGCCACAATAAAAGTGCTGTCAAAGATCTGTGTAAATTAAACATTCATCAAGCTCTGGGAATGATTCCTCCCATGCTGGCAAGAGGGGTCAACAGCTTAACATGACACAGCAGAGCTTATGCAAGCAGTCCTCAGTGAAGCGAGCCTCTGGGAATGGGTTACAGAATGGAAAGCTTGGGAGCTCCAGCTGTACCCACCCACAGCTGCACCCCATCCCTCTCCTACCATGGCGATTTTGAAGCCCATCCCTGGCTGTCCCAGGAGGTTGGCCTTGGGTATCCGGCAGTCCTCAAATATCAGGTTGGCAGTGGAAGAGGCTCGGATTCCCAGTTTGTCTTCTTTCTTCCCCAGTGACAGCCCAGGTGTTGGCATGGGAACCAGGAATGCACTAATGCCCTGCAACAAGACCCAAACTCTTAGGAATGGTGTCTTCTTACCTTCCGACTTCCTTGGCTGTCAACAGGCTTCCTCCATTTTACATAAAAGCCACATGTCCAGTTAAGCAGGACGAGGGAGGGGAGAGCTGAGACAGAACAAAGCCAGTGCACATCAGCCCCTCTTCTGCCCAATGCCCGCATGGCTCTAAGAACAGAGTCCCAGCTGTTGCAGAGTGCTTCTCCACAACTCCCTCACTCCCACCCTTTTTTCCTGACTGTTACAAACTACCGCACCTGGTGCTTCAGGGATTTATCCGTAGTGGCAAACACCACGGTGGCTGAGGCATCCCAGGCGTTGGTGATCCAGGCCTTGGTGCCGTTCAGAACCCACTCGTCCCCATCCAGGCGCGCTGTGGTGGAGGCTGCGCCCGCGTCGCTGCCGTTTCCTGGCAAAGCCACAGCAAACAAACCTCAGGTGATCAGTGAGACACTGGGGGCAAACCCACCACCCACCTGCACCCCATCAGTTCACAGCACCTCCTGAATGGCAGTGTCACCACTGTCCCTCCCACAGAACAGGGAAAGGCCCATGTATCCAGAGCTCTGCTCTCACAGGGAATGAGTATTTTTAGCAAGGACCATAGGATGGCAGTTCATACCTTGGATATCGAGACTTCACTCACATAGAACTGCTATAAAGCACCCTTCTACAAACTCTTTTAATTTCAAAGACCCAAAGTCCATCCTAAACTTGATCAAGGGAAGAAGTTACACCATGGTCTTTTCAACAGGAATGGTAACAGTCACATCACCTGGTTCACTCAGGGCAAAACATCCGATTTTCTCTCCACTGGTGAAGGGGGCGATCCACTTGTGCTTCTGTTCTTCAGAGCCAAACTTGAGTATTGGCCCTAAATACAGGGACTTTAAGAATTTAGTGCTGTTAGTGCCTCTTGAAGGTACAACCAATCCAGTAATTCCCTAATGTGCTCTCCAATACACCAAAACCCAGCATGGGAACAGATGCACCTCTCCCAACACCCCTCTCCCACAGCAGACTCACTCCGTGCCTGCCCCTCAACGCTCACGTTATTGACGCTGACGATGACGCCCGTGGACGCGCAGCCCCTGCTGATCTCCTCCACAGCGATGGAATAGGCCAGGTAGTCCAGGCCTGCTCCTTTGTACTTCTCTGGCACGTCCATGGCCAGCAGCCCTAAGCCGCCCATCTTCTTCACCTGCACACAGGGAATGGACAGGTCACACCCCCTGCAGCACCTGTGTGCCAGCAAATACACACACGTACGTGGAGAGCAAGACATGTCATGAGAGGGCTACAACCAGAGGAAAAGATGCACACAGCTCCTGGTGAAATGGGAATCTGAACAAACTGCTAAGTATCCCCAGATCCCAGTGACTTGAGCAGGAGCTGAACACAGTCACTGCTGTTTAGGCTCCTGCTTGTTTAATGAGCTCTTTTCAGTACTGGGAAGGGGGGAGACTTCTGAAGGTGAAACAGGGAGACATAACTCCACCATCATTTCCTCAGCCACTCACCAGAGCTCTCCCTTTCCATGTCTCCTGGAAGTAGAAATGGGAAATCTAGCTGATAAAAATAATCAGAACTTTACCTTTGAGTCTGCTGAGCTTCAGCCTAGGACCGCACAAGGGAAGAATTTTACAGAATGAATGACTGCAGAAAACAGTGTGCAAGGTGATTTTTTTCATTCCCAACAGAGCCAGATTTTGCTTCCCAGAGAATTTTTTTGTTACACTGTAATCAATCTATCCCAAGCTAGACCCCTTGCTTTGCAACCATAAGCCTCTGCTTGCTTTTAGAGGAACCAAGGAGAATTTTTAGATAAGTAATTTCCCTCCTATATGGGCACCCAAAACACCAATCCTCCACATCAAATCCAGAAGATGAACAAGACAGTCACCCATTTTATGTCTGCTGCTTCATCTTATTAAACCCTTGTTTACATTTTGAATTTTCCCCAACATATTCAAGTCAAAAGACTCAGAATCAAATGTAAAATTCTCAGCAGAAAACAGTAAGGAGTAAAGTTATTTTCTTCCTTAGTGTGACTTTCCTGGCTACCGTCCTTATACCTTACTATAAAGAGGATTGTGACAAAACTCTCATGCCTCCAGCAGTGTGTTTCCCTGCAGCCTCTTGGCTAATGTAACAGGATGTGTTTTGCTGGAGCTTTGTATTTCATTGCTTAACATGCACACTGGAGTGTCTTTCCACAAGAGAAATCACAGGTTTGGCTGGAATTTCAATTTGTTCACAGCCCCAGAGGATGACCAGCATGTACCTTCTGATCACTTTTTTTCCACCATCTGAAATGCAATCACATCATCTATGCTTCCTCACCATAAACCATTATGTGCATTCTTTAATTAATTTCATAAATCAAATTTATAGTTTATATTATAGCCCACGGGTAAGTCGGTAAGAGAACTAAAGACTCAGTGGTACTAAAGCCAGATACAAAAGAGAAACACATGTAAAGGTGAAGAGCTCAAAATGCCCCGTGAGAATTACAGCGTCCACATTCAGAGCAACGAGTTTGTCTAAACTTCAATTTTCGGCTAAACCGGAGCTGGATGTACATTTTGCTCCTGGCCCAGAGCGGCAGAAAGGGGGTCTCTGGCTGTGCCATCCCAACCCTCGCACCCACCTGCTCGGCCGGGAAGCGGTGCTCCTTGTCCAGCTGCGCCGCAAGCGGCATCAGCTCCTTCTCCGCGAAGTCCCGGACCGTCTGCCGCAGCATCTGGTGTGTCTCGGGCAGCTCGGCGCTCTGGTACACGGTGTGCAGCCGGCGGCACCGCAGGGCCAGCGCTGGAAGCGGGGAGGGACTCAGCGCCGCCGCTGCCCTTCGCGTACCAGAGCGCCGAGCTGCCCGAGACACACCAGATGCTGCGGCAGA
>JAHLSL010000041.1:1546538-1559487 GCA_025920805.1 Petroica traversi
GGTCACCCCTCGCTGGCCTCCGGGCTCCCGGTACTGAAGCACGGCCCGGACCCGCAGCGCAGGCGGTGACAGAGCGCAGGTGCCCCCGAGAGCCCTGCTCTGTGCCAGGGACCGTGGGAAGCTCTTTCGGGGAGCAGCAGCGTCAGCAAGGGGTGCCATGGAGGACACAGCCCGCTCCTGCCCGGGACACCCCAGCTGCGGCCCCTGGGGAGCGGGACAGGACCGTGGGTCAGTCAGCTGCGGTGCCACACACCGGAGGTGGCGGTGGCAGACATCGGACATGTCCCCAGAGCCTGCGGGGAGGAACTGGGGAGGTCCCACGTGGAGGGACTCAAGAGAAACATCACATGGAATGAATGTGTTTGTTCCAGAAGAGGGGCAGCCACCAGACCGCAGTAGGCACGCAAGAGCTGACAGGAGTCACCTCCAGCCCCCTGGGGAACTGGGGCAAGAACAACAAACATCTGCATCTTCTTTTTGGACTCTGGCCAACTCTGAACACGCTCACCACGACTGGAAGTGGATTTTGAGCAGTGGTTTGTGACGCTTGCTGTGGTTTGCAAGCAGCACACTCCTGTGCTGCCAGCTGAATGTTTTTTCTGAAAAACCTGCCCACACCAGTGCTCCTGAATCCTCCTCACTGCATGGGCTTGGTGCCTCCATCCTGTGTCCTAAGGAAGGACAGAGCCAGGCCTTCTGGCAAAGCACCTTCTCTGGATAGTGCCAGGGCCCCTTGTCCCCAAGAGCAGGGACCCAGAGCACAAAGCTGCTGCTTTCTCTGCTCCAGCCCCAGCCCCATCCTCTGGCACGGTTTCAAGCTGAGAGTGGGGCAGCTTGCAAAGCCCCAGAAGGGAGATAACATCTCTCTGGTGCTCCGGCTCTGAGCAAGAAGCAACAAGCACATCAACACTTTTAAGAGGATGTTGTACCACTCAATTTGCACTTAATCGCTCAAATCAACGGGCAAGAGATCACCAGGGCAGCAGCAGGATGTTACCCTGCAGGCAGCCAGGCTCAGCCTCCCTCATACAGGTGTAAACCAGAGGGGGCTCCTTGACCTCACCACCAGAAAACAGGGACAATCTCATCCAAGTGACAATATAATTTTGTTTATTTTCCTTTAGCACACTGCTGGTTAAACTGCCAGACAGTAGATTTCAGAACATTCCCTCAACCAGACATCCTGGGGAAATTAAAAAATAAAACTGCTACCGTGTACCAAAAATAAAATAACCCACCCCCTTGCCCATCTTCCCCAAACTAGTCCCTGCAAAGCCGATGCAATCAGAAATAGATATCTGTGCTTTTCACCTAGGGCCCAAGCTTGCTGCAAAACAAACTAAAAAAAATGTCACTGCAAGTTGTTATAACACAAAGCAATGGGCAGTAAAATTAAAAATCCTCCTCAAAAACCCTTTACTGGTGACACATACAGATGGAGATTTCTCCCCACACTGCTTTAGCCTTTACAAACAACTCAGACCCACAGCTTTAAGTAGTTTGTGATGTGTCCTTACTGCCCGTGGCACAGGTACCTGCACACACCCACAGCCAGGCACCGTGCAGTTGTGGGACCATGTGCCAACTCTGGCTGTTGCTACCTGACAGGAACCAAACAGCACCAGCACCTCTCACAGTCCTGCTGCTGCCTCCTGGCAAGGAGCACAGACCCTGCTTCTGCTCTCAGGCTCCAGGGCTGCTTTACCAACCCAGCTGCTTCTCAAGTGGGAAAGCCCCAAATGCAAAAAGCCCCCGAGGAAACCACAAAAAATTCAAGCCCCCACTTGCCAGCCAGTTTCCAGCCACTGCTTCACACAGAACTCCAGCTCAGGAGCTGCCACAGTGTGACAGAACAGCCATGGTAGCACAGGAGAGCACATCCCCATTAAGTGTGACTGGGAACAACTCCAGGGCAGAGCTCCTGCATTTCCTGGATTCACACTCTTCCCAGCTAAACTGGTTCAAGCTCTACTTTGCCCCTTGCCTTCAAATCTCCATCACACAAACTCCTTAGCAGAGACCTTTGATGTTTGCAAAAGATTATTCACATTTTCTAATCAGCCAGCACAGTTTCTAGGAGGGAAGAAAGCACTTGTTCTGTTGATATATATATATTTTTTTTTAAATAAAGCACTTTTTGGGAAAAAAAATCAAAACCTATCAGTAACCTGCAGTAGCATCCCACCAATCAGACTGGGGACAGCATCATCACATCCCTCCCCACCCTCATCTTCCCCTCAATCTCCAAAAATAGTATTTAATATACAGCAATAAACTCTGAGCAAGCCAGAGTCCCGGAAGACATGGACCTGCTTTCACCTCTCCCATCCAGCCCAGCACCTTCCAATGCTACAATACTCCTGGGTCAAATCCATTTGGATCCAAGGTGAATGCACGTGGCCCAGACCTGCTGGGCAGCACGAAGCAGGGGTGCAGCAGGGGAGGCCCAGCTGTGTGACCACATTTCTGAGCCTTCCCAGCTCCAGCCTGGTGTGTTTGTGCTGCTGAGAGCACTTGTGTGAGCCTATCTGGGACCAGCCGGAGGAGACAGACTGGTGGAACCAGGCCGACATTAAAATAGCATCCTTGAATTGTATTAGGCTTTGGCATTTGTTGTGGAGATGCAGAAGTGCCAGTAGGTAAATAAGCTCAGTGCTGGCACAGTTCCCATTTCCCTTGGATTCTCAGCAAGGGTATTTCCCTCCCCACCATAAGTGCAAGAAGCAGACGGATCTCTCCCACATTTGAGCACCAAACAGAGCCTGAAACACTTGGTACCTCGCAGCTGCTCAGAATCTGTCTCACATCAAGGGCTGAGGCTGCTCTCAGGGCCCTCTCCCTCCTGCTTTTCCTATCAGCAACAGGCTCCTTCAGCCCAGAGTTCCTGTACCAAGACATTTCCCTGGCTGCTGCAATATCATTTCAACTTAAAGGCCAAGGGACAAGGCACAGGTCCTTGCTTTGTTCAGCAGCACGGGGCAAGTCCTCAGAGAGTAAATCAGGGGTGCAGGACCCCCAGAGCCCCCCTCTGCACCCAGGAGCTGTAAGTGCCACACAACTACCAGGACCCAGCGTGACTCAGCTCTGAACTGCACAGACACCCAGGCACCAGACTGTCTGGAAGTTCTCCATCCTGCCTTCAGGAGATTTCTGGGGGAGACCAGACCTGAAGGAGCTCTTCCAGTTCTTCTATCCCCTGCTAGACTTTTCTTCCATTGACTTTAAGGGCTGAAAATAAATATATTCGCTCATAGTTCTCTACTTCAGCTGTGACCTCCAGAGCTGGCATCTGGGGACAGGGAGACAGTCCCCCCATCTGATCTCAAAGGTAGGGAATGCCTGGCCCTTGAAAAAAAAGAAAAAACTCAGAAGCTCCTTTAAAAAAAAAAAGAAGCTCCTTCAAATAGACTTTTATTCAAAGCCTGAGACAAAGGCACCAAAAAGAGAAGGGAATTCATTTGGCTTTCTGTTCACTGCCACCTGGGACACTCAAAAGGGTCAGAGATGTTTAGTCACACACAGAGAAGACTTCAATGGCCTGGCTTAAAGGAGGGGCTGATGGGACAATTAAAATAAGCTTTGAAACCACTATGCTGAGCTGGATCCAGGCCTGAAACATGAAAGAGAGCAATTTTCCCTTTATTAAGTGGAAGCTTTATTAAAATTGTCATATCTGCCCCTCTCTACACAATATGAATGAAGCCAGGGTCTGTTTTGACCCAGCTCTCCACACTGCTGCTCCATCTGCCTGCTGCTGGAGGGAGGAATCAGCACAAACAGGTTTGTCTCTGACCTGCCTCACTTAAACAATGTCTTGGATATTCCCTCAAGCACTCATTCTGGAAAGCTACAGCCAGCCCAAAGCTTTTCTTACCCTGGTCAGGATCAGGCACCTCATGACACCCCTCAGTCAGGCTGGCAGACACCAGACAGAGATGGTCAGGGGAGACAGAGTACCCCATTCCCAGCAAGGTGCTGACTGGCCATCCCCACCGTCCTCAGTGCTTCCACACGCTTTGTTTGAAGGCTCCTTCCAAAGCAAACCTGTCAGGAGGGGATGGACCAAGAAGGGAACTGCTCATAGGACCTCAACAGGGTCAGGAACACCCCAAAAACCAGCTTTGTAGTAAGAAAGATGCATAAAACCAGAGTCAAAATAACTAAATTGAAACCATGACAGATGAACTATTTCTCTTTCCTATTCTTATTCAAATAAGACAAATTCATTTGAAGTGAGCACCTGGAACAAACCAGATCACACCCTGTACAGCTCTGCCTTGGGGCAGCTGATGGCACCAAATGGGTGCCCCGGCTGCCAGGAGAGGCCAGGATAAACTATCCTAGAAAATTTGTCTCAAATTTCAGCACATCTAAACACACCCTTTCTCATGGCAGGCAAGGTGCTGAGATTACTGAGTGAGCCACAAGAAGCCGAGCTATTCCTTGCTTCAAGGATGCTCAAATAAAATGCACCCTAAAAGGCCTGGAGAGCAGCTCCTTAGAGAGACGCCTGCTTTCAACCCCAGGTTCTTTGCTTAACAAATCAGCACAGTTCATGGTTCTCAAAATTGATAAAGATCTAAATTGTCTCTTCTCTCCAGTTAGAGCAATCCCAAAAACGCTGGAAAATCCCTGCAGGCACTGTCACTGAACAAATCAGAGCTCATATTTTATAATAGTTTTATAAGTATTAGGATTTTAACAGCAGCCAGAAGATGAAGCAGATAACTTCAAGCTTACCACCTTTCATCCTAAGGTTTGTTCTTCAAGATCTGCTCTCTCAAAAGCCTGTATTCTCCTTTAATTGGGGCAGGGACTCTCTTTTCTCCCAAACTACCCCTTGTGCAGTTGGAGAGAGATAATTAAGATCCTGCTTGTTTTTCAGTCACAGATACAGAATTAGGGTCAGGCCTGTAGCAGTGATGTGTGTGATCAGAAAGGCAAGGTTCAGTGGCAGAGAGCAGCATTTTGTCACCTCCCGCAGCTTCCTCTCCGGAGCCCCTGAGCTGACAGCTCCTATCACAGCTTGGGGGTTAGGAGGAAGCAAAGGCTTCAGCTACCTGGGCCCAGCAGAACAGAAAAGGCTGCTCCTCCAGTTCCCTTGCCAGAAACTTGATAATTCTGCTGACTCAAAGAAACACTGAGCCACTGCAGGGGATCTAACCCAGGAATAACTGCTGGGAAAATGCAGGCCCAGAGAGGCAGAGCAGCATGGAGGTCACTGCTCAGTGCCACTGCTCCAGGGAATGACAGAACACTTGTGAGGACAACGAAGAGAGCATGAGGTACAGTGCTCTGTGAGCCCAGAGCTCAGCAGCAACCAAGCTGATCTGCAAAAACCCAGCCCTGCCAGTGACAGATCCTGCTCCAGCACAGAGCATCTCCCTCCTGGCCAACCAGAAATGCTCAATGTGTTGGAGGCCAGGACTATGAGAAGGCAGATCCTCAAGGCCTGTGGCTCTGGGCCAGCAGGCACAGCAGTGGTTTTCACTCTGTTCAGCCTCTGCCAGGCAGGCACAGGCTCTGCATGTGGAAACAGAAGCCTCTTGCAGAAATATCCCTGGGGAAGCAGGTGACCATGTCTCCAGTGCATTGCTCACTTCCAGATCTCTGGATGGCAACCACCTTGCTATGCAGACTGAAATGTTGGACATCAGCCCCTTTGCTACAGTGCCTGGATATGCAAAAGGCCAAACTCACCCACTGCAAACACTGACCCACTTCTCACTGCCACAGGCAGGGCTGGTCCCTACAGAGGGAATGAGAGACCACAGGCAGCATCCACCAGGTTGCTCTGCTCTGTCCTACAGCACAGGATGTTCTGAGCCATGGAGAAGGGAGCTCACCATAAGGAACGTTAAGGAACAACTCCTGAACCTCTTCTCAAGTACACCTGATTCTCAGCTTCTTCCAAAGAAGAGGTCACTTGCTAGAAAAGGCAAAACAAGGAACTGGGCTTAAAACAAAACCTTTGAAAATAAAAGGATATTAAAGGAAACAAAAGCCATAATCAATACAGAAAACAAGTGCATCTGATCAGACGCTAACAACATCAGCCTCTCGCAGGCTACGGCAGAATCCCTCTGCGATGGAACAAACATTGCAATTGCCAAACTAGGAAAGTCTCTCCCAACTGGTGCAGCAAATCAGGCCAGATAAATCCCTCTGCTCCTGGCGCAGTTTGCAGTCTTAGGAGGGGACTGTCTCCACAGAGGCTGGGCTGGAGCCTTGGTGTCTTTATGCAGGCGAGTACCATCCATCATGCTGCACACATCAGGGAGATGCTGAGCCAGGCTCTGTCCTCCGCAGCCACCTGACACCCAACAGCACCACGACACTTCCGTGCTCCTGGAGAAAACGTGTGCCCCGGCCTTGTTTTAGGCATTGCTTCCCTGCTTAAGGAACCGTATTCCACCAGAAAAGGTAGAGATCCTACAGCACATGGCTTTCTCTCAGTGTGGGACATGGCCCAGGACTGGTAGCATCAGCTTTCAGTGGCCCAATACACACCCAGCCAGGACTCAGTTCACTCTTGGATGCCCCAGGGAGAATCAGAGGCTGCACATGGTGTGAAGGGGAAGGCGAGGGCCTTGCTGCTTGCTGGCAGGGGGAAGGTAAGCTCCCTCTTACCTGGACCTGCTATTCATTGCTATTCATTCCAAATGAATCATCTTTTTTTTTTTTTTCCTTAAATTATGAACAATATGGAGAAATTGAAAGCAACCATATTTGGTCCAACTCCTTCCCTCCCAGCCCCTGGGCTGATGCACTGTGGGGCTTGCTCTCACAATCGGCAGAGGCAGAAGAGGGTAGGAATGAAGACACCAAAGGCCACCAATATAGGAAACATGAGGCTGCTGTTGTCCGAGGCATAGGGGTTTGGTGTGCGTGGGCCTGACTGAACCCGGTTCTTATTTGCCTGTTTTTTGACAGTGGAGCCATCATCATATTCATCTTCATCATCATCTTCCTCTTTTTTCTCCAGACCTGGGTGTGGCTGCAGCTTTGGAACATCTGTTGAACAAGACAAAAGGTTGCAAGCAGGCAGGATGTAAATTGGGAGATCACTCGAGATACTTCCTTCCCCTCTCCCCAATCCAACACCAACATTGGCCAGAGGGCACCTGAGACCACATCAAAACCACAACCAGAACACCCCAAAGAGAGGATTTTCTACCCCAGAGGATCACACCACTGCTTCTTTTCTTTGCAAGGTAAGAGCATCCAAGGACCCAGCCTGTAGAAAAACTACATCCTTCCACACGAACTGTGTGTCACAGAGACAAGTTAATGCAGAAAAGCACACTCAGAGCACACATTCAGATACTGCAGCTGCTCAGTTAGATCTAGTCAAGAATATGACCAGCAGATACAGGTGCAAACAGGAATAGGAACAATCCTTTCCATAACAGTCCTACTCCACACCACTGCACTCCCCAAGGCTAGAGCTGTGAGAGCAGCATGGCCAAGCCCCACTCAAATCCAGCCTTCTGAGCCTGGGGCCTGAGCTGCAGGTGACACCGTCCACAAGGTTCTTACCAAATCTTCAGAAGCACCTGACCACCCCTGACTCATAGTAAAGCAAACTGATGTTTTGAACAGAGAGGGATCCTAAACCCTCCCAGTTCAGGAGCTGGAGGGGTTTCAACTCCAGCTCACTTATAAAGAAGGTGATGAAAGAACAAGGACCTTTCCAGCACTCCCCGGAGCTATCCAGAGGAACTGGTGTCTGGCAAAAAAGACAGCCTTGTCCTCAAGCTGAGAAGGCAAAACAAAGCTCCAGGTAAGAAATACTTAAGCACTAGCTAAAATAACTGCAAATTATTTGTCTGCAGGGCTGCTGCTGACATCCAAGGCCAGAGGGTATTCATCTGTAGCTAAAGGTTGAGACTGACCAGACATGTTCCCTTCTCCTCTACCCCAAATACAGGAAATTCCAAAACAAATTGATTTTTCTCACTCCAAAATGACACAAGTTTTGTGACTTAGAGGAGAACGAGAACAGTACACACCTACTTCACTATGCAACTGCACTCTGTGGGAACTCAGTGAAAGAGAAACAATTTTGGCAGATGTGGGTCAGCAAGAGCTATGATCTCATAGTCTGAGAAGCAACAGGCTGCTCTCCAAGGGGGAAGAGACTTCTGGCTCAGAAACTGTGCTTACCTTCCACTGTTCCTTGCAGGATGTATAGGGCACAGATTTTCGGATTGTCATAGTAGCCCTAGAAAAAGCAAAGGCAGCAGTCAGTGCTGCAGCTCTGAGACAAGGAATGGTCTCCCCACCTTCCAGCACAGCTCCTCCTCCAGCACAGCTGCACCACAGGACTGGGGTAGTAAGGGAAAGGGAAGATCAAGGCTCTGCCCTGAAAAGCTTATTACCTTTACAAACTCAATGTGGAGCTTTCCTGTGAATGTTGAAACCTCTCCCTGGACACTCAGTTTTCCCTTTTTGATACTCATGGGAATGATCTCATCGTGAGCTGTGCTGTGTCCAACTCTGTCAAAAATGTCCAAGTCTTTCACCACCACGTGGCCATTCAAGCGAACATCAAATACCTTCAGGGTGGAAGAAATGACAGAGAGTCAGAACAGAGTCAGGCACGTGACAGTTGAAATGGGAACAGAACAGGAAAGGTTTCTGCTTTTTAAGCACCCTGGACCAGAAAGCATTGTAACATGCCATGGCCCACTCCTTTGGGAAGGATTCAGAGCTCAAAAGCAGCCAGGTAAAAACACTGAAGCATTAACAATGCCCTGAAATCTGCCTTCTCCTTTTAAAACAGCCCCTATATCTGCTGTACAGACTTGAGGACAGCACAGTTTTATTCTGGTTTATTCATGCTTCTCTTTCACAATTTTTCTCCTGTCTGAAGACCTGCTCTTACCACCCTGGGGTGGCTGTGACACACCACACCCTAGGGAATGAGGCCATTTCCAAGTAACAGCCTGCAGCAGAACAGAGAAGAGGAAACGAGCTGGTGAGCAACACAGGGTTTGAAGGAGGTAAAATGTTTAACTGCTAACCACATCTGTGAATTCAGAGTGAAAGTCCTCCTCAGGGTTGTAATGACTCAAACTTCATGTAGCACCTGGGGAATCCCAGCAGAACCACATGAAGGAAGAGGAACCAAAGATGCCTCAGCCCTTCAGTTTAATCTGAGGCTGGTTTTTGCATCCGTTCTGTAAGCTAGCCCCACCAGTTTTGCTCCCTGAAATACTTCTCTGGCAGGAAGGCAGCAAAGCGCTTAAGGAGATCAGCCATAAAGAAGTTGATGAAATCAGAGGAAAGCCAGACTAAAACACAAGCCACTCACACCACAATTCATCATAGAGTTTTGGGTTCTGTTTGCTTCTGTTTCTACTTTTGTACATGAGGAATTTCAAAAGTGGGCAAGGATTATTCTTCTCTGAAGAGCAAAAAACAGTTGAATTTAACTCTGCTTTCCAGATCAGACTGAACCAGTATCAAGTCTTATTACACTTGTAAAAAATTGTTTTAACTAGGCTATTTAACCCAGTGCACCTCCCTGCTTCAATCTATGCAATACTTCCTCCAGCAAAACTATGCTGTCAAGTCAGAAGCAAGTGTTCAAGAGAAAAGAAAAAAATTCTCAAAGCCAGCACAGCCTAAACAGGTTGTAAAACTCTATAGCTAGTTATGTCTAGTTGCACATGTTGGTTTGAATACTTTGAAATTCCAGTCCAACTGTAAGGCTGGAATGTGGAAAAGATTTTTAAAGGTTCAGAGCCTGTCAGAGGTTAGGACCTGAGCTAACAATTAGTGCCTTACTCCTTCCTCCAGCATGCAAAGCAGCAGAGGCAACCTGAGCACACACAGTCCTAGCCAGGAACTCACATCAGAGACACACAAGGAGCTATTGCTTACCTTCTGTTGAGACTGTGCAAAATAGACCTCTGCAAACTTCAACACCAGCACGTAGTCACCTTCCTCTTTGATGGGAACTTCATAGCCAAAGGTTTCCTCATTGTAACGCTCCGTCTGATACAGAATCTGGTCCTCTGCGTTGGAGCGCAGGATTGGCAGTTTCATACCATAGTCAGAAGCTGGGTGTGGAGCACAGAAGAGTGAGAGGAAAGGTTACATTTTGAGGAAGAAATACTTTATATACTCTTGAAGTGCTTAACTACATAAGCGGCATTAGCACTCAGGCCCCATCGGACCCTTCTGCTCTGACCAGGTGGCGGCACTGCCAGAGCAGGAGCACAGTTCTGGAGCTCTGCTGCAGTCTAAGACACAGGGAGCTCACTCTCACCATTTCAGAAAGAAAAGCTGTTTCAAATACATAACACAAAGCCAAAGGACTTGGCCATTGGCTCTTGCTTTTAAGAGTGAAAATACCTTTCAAATTCCAAACTCCAAGTACAAAACTAAAACAGCATATGACTGACTCGAGTCTGACACGACACACAGATTTGAAGTTAGCAGTTGATAGCATCAGGTTTTAGAGACTCATCCCCCTCAACTAAGAATCTGCGTAATGGCAAAAGGATGAAAAGTATTCAGCATCTTACAAAGCCCTTTCTTCTCACCACAGCCCTGCAATACCTGTCAGTATGAAGATGGGATGAAGGAAACAAGAAAGACACACAAGCATTTCAACAGCACCAGAAGCTCCATCAGCTGATGTTCTCAGAGCCACCCAGATGACATGGGTGCGGGCATCTGAAGACTCCTTGAGAAGTGCCCTAACACCATCCCCAAACAGGACAAGAACTGACAAAATAAGAGAAATCACAGATCTTGCCTCTTTTCAGCGTTTCACCACCTCTACAGCAGCCCCCAAAAACTTTAACCCCGCTTGGAATGCTACTCTATCAGAGCTCCTGTATAAATGCAAACTGATGCAATGTCTCCAGAGCTGCACATCAAACAATTCCCCAGCAAAGCAGGGGCAGGAGGGAAGACTGTGGACACCATCTGTCCACTGGCACTTCAGCCAGAAGTTGATCCAGACGAAGTTCTCTGCTGACACCTCTTCCACCCCCATTTCCATGGGAACAGACACTGCACTGGCCAAGACAAAGCAAGAACTAACCCAGCGTACGTTGCCAAAGACAGAGCCAATGCAAACGAGTGAGAGGAAATTAATGCCAGTTCTCAGTCTCCTGTTTCACACAGAGCTGCTCAGGCAATCTTCCACTTCTCTTTACCACTTGAACTTGGGCATAAAGACTGAAGACTCTGACCACCAGAAATTCAGAGGGTGAAAAGTTTAACCTGTCCTCCCACGCAGGTATTTCTGGCCAGCTACAGATTACAGTGATAGCTCACCAAGGACTCCACAGAGTCAGCTCCTATTAAAGGAAAGCCTGCACAGGAAGAACGTCCTTTAATAGCCAAGAAGGTAACTGGAGAGGAAGAGCTGTCACCTGCATGTCAGAGCTCTGTTGACAGGGCTGTGGAAGCAGGATGGATTTTACAGCACACTGGGTGCTCACTGGGAGTGAGCAGTACACACAAAGCTCTAACTCAACTCTGTTTGGCACCTGCCTATTCTGTAATTGCCATCAGCACAGTCAATCCTTTAGGGCACAGCAGCTGAACGGAGGCCTGAAAAGAAAAAAAGGTTATAATTTGCCCAGAGGCAGTACAGCCCAGAATTACTGTCCCTAGGTCATTTCCTCCCAGTCAGCCATATATTTCTGCTGTAGCCCTTACATGTCTATCAACACAGAGAGGAGCCCAGAGTAAACGAACAATGGTGCAATAAAAAGCCATTGAGGGAAAGGCAGCTGAGAGCTCAAAGGGGTAAAGTCTCCACTGTGCCTGGCACCACTGGCTGAAGCAGGATTACTGTAACAGCCTGCTGCTCAGAGGAGATACCACAGGCTTTCCACAAAGGAAGTGCATGTCACAATGTGCTTGAAAAAGACCCTTTTCTCTCCTCAACTCAAAAATAAATAGTTCAAGTCCATAAGGGCATTCAGGTCACACATGTGAGAAGTCTATGAAGGGAAGCTGACCTACAGTGATCAGGGCACCTTGTGCGACAGGGGCAGCAGCTTCCACGGTGTGAAAAACTGCATTAGAATTTAAATGTGACCTCCACTGTATCCACCGTGCCCAAAAGGCTCTCCATTTGGAATGGCACTCACACAGGGTAAACAATAACAATTCCAGCTGTACAGCACAGAAAAATTCTCACCATTCTACATGGAAACAGCAAAGGTTAGACTCAAAATTCAACATAGAGCTCAACTTCTCCACATTCCTCCACTCACCTGTAACTGACAGCAGAGCAGCTCAGCACAGCTAGCTTTTCAGTATTTTAGTGAATCGACTAAGTTTTGGTGCACCAATTGTTAGAAACATGCACAATTCAAACTGTGGTCGTCTTGGGGGAAGTAGGAAAAGGTAAGCCAAGTGCAATATTAGTTCTCCTTAGTGTCCTAAATGGTAGGCTGAAGATTTTACTGACTTAGTAGTTAGAGCAACCGATGATCTCCCAACTGCCTCCACTCCTGCTCGTGTCCCTGCCCTTGAACACCCAGCCGGGACTGAGGCATGGAGCAGAGCAGCCGGCCGCACCTTCCCCCTCCGGGCCCAGCACCGGGGCTCCAGCGAGCAGCCTGTGCTCTTCGCTGTCGGGACCAGAATGCTGCAAGCATCAGCCCACATCGTGCGCGACCCGGATCCGGCTGCAGAGGGCTGGAAAAGCTTCTTCCCACTGCACCGAGCGAGCTGCGCAGTGGGCTGCGAACTGGCGGATCCTGCTGTGGAACACGGGCTCTTCAGGGGAAAACGGGAGAGAAAAGGAGACCGGCGGGCGCACGCGGCAGGGCTGGCAGCCTGACCGCTCCCGCCGCCTTTCCAGCCGAAACCCCACTCCAGCCCTCGCGGAGCCGCTTCCCCTCCGGCATTACACAACCCCGCAGGCCGAGGACAGGAACACCATCCCGCAGGGCTCATCCCGCCGCCCCTGGGG
>JAHLSL010000041.1:1564487-1589113 GCA_025920805.1 Petroica traversi
GGAGCGGACCCGCTGTGCTCGGGGAAGGGGCTGGAAGCGGAGTTGGAGCAGCGGGAGCTCCGCCGCCGTCGGGGGCGACTCCTCGCCACGTCCCGGTAGCTCCGTGCCCGCAGTGCTCTGAACTGCAGCTCCATAGCCCGGCTCTCTGCCTTGGCAGAACACGCTCGTTCTCCCTCTCCTTCTCCCGTTCGCCCTCGCCATGGAGTAAGGGAATAGGCAGCTGCCGCCCGCTCGGTAAGGAGCGAAGCGGCCGGTGGCGTGTATGCACCTTGCACCACAATATCTGCCTGAGAAGCAAAGCGGCCACAGCAGGGGAAGAGAAGGAGGTGACCGTGACACTGCCAGTGGGCTGATCCCTGGCTTGCACTTCATAGGAGAATATAAAATCCTGGGGTTTTTTTTCTTGGCAAGGTCTTGGGTGGCTGGAGTGAGATATCCCAGGTGGAGGTCGAATGAAACTCACTCCCTACACAAAGGGGGAGCAAATAACTTAATGTTTGCCCTTCTGTCCGATCACGGTGTTCCTTGAGGCATCAGATATCAGCCAGGCCTCAGGGCTGTGCTCCTGGCACCGGCTGCATTAGCAGTGGCTGCTTCTAAGTCCTAGTGATGTTTTATTAATTCAAGTCTTTCACAAAGCATTTGCTTTTATAAATAAAGACTTGATGCTGCAGACTGGGAATTAAATGCATTTGTTGGTTTTGTAGTGCACCTGCAGGCCTCTTAATCAGACGTACTCTTGGAGCAGTGAACTGCTTGGGGTAATGTGTAACCACCCACCCCCTGCTCCCCAATCTGCTCTGCCCAGGTTGGAATGGACCACAAAGCATGCTCCTGCTGCTGTGACATCAGTTCTTGGGCTCATGGTATATCTGGGCCAGGGCAGAGGTGGCACTGCTGCGCTCCCACACCAGCACTGCTGCCAGGAAGGGGTTCCTAAAACTACAGGGTGCCTTTAGGAAACCACATCCATATTAGTAGCATGAAACATGCACGCTTAACACCTCTCCATATTCCGCCACCTCACGCTGATTCCTGGCAAATCATTTCAGTGTTACAGACCCCAGCCCTGGCAGTATCTGATCAAATCCAGGCTAATCTCCTGTATCCCTGCTGTGTTTGTGACCTGTTGGGTGTCCCCCAAGTTCTGTTACCAAAGAAGTGCAAGCAGCCGTGGCCAGGACAATGCTGTCCAGTTGGTGAGGCGGAGGGAGGCCTCATTAGAGCTCATTTGTGCTGATTACAAATGATCCTCCCTAATCCTACACTTTAAACTGTGATGTGTGGGTCAGGAAGACAACTTGGAAGCACATAAACACTTGGAGTGTTACCAGGTGTCCCCAGGTGGAGCATTTTCTAAAAACTAGCCTGGATGATCATTTCCCAAGAATCAGTAGTGCATCACAAAGCAAGTGGGATTAACTGAGTGGCAGTGAGGAGGGACAGTGGCTGTGCTCATCTAGGGACAAGAGGAGCCCTTGCCCTGGCTCACAGGCTGGTCTCAGCTCCTGGCAGAGGATGGCAGACACAATTTGGCCTGTGTCTGTGGTGTCCTACACTGATGCCGCGAATCAATATTTGCCGTCACACCAGCGACTTGATGCCAGTTTGTGCCCCAGATGTCAAAGGCTCCATCCTGTTACTAATCCACTGAACCATCAGTCATCCCTTGATGCAGGCTGGATTTACACCAGTAACCTACAAGTGAAAGGCTCAGGCTCATTTTCTCAATCCCTTGATCTCTCCCTGTCCCCTGGCAGCTGTGCCAGCATGACTGTTTTGAATCAGTCCTGCCTGGTTTACCCACCGCCCTGATTGTTCACGAGCAATGAGGGGTGCATGTTTAGGGTATTAGCTATTTCCTGCTGGAAAATGGGATCAGGATTTGGGATGTCCAAATAGAGCAGCAAAGATGTGTGGGTCAGAAGCAGGCCTCATGGCTAATGAGACA
The DNA here is from genome assembly GCA_025920805.1 of Petroica traversi. Taxonomy (NCBI): domain Eukaryota; kingdom Metazoa; phylum Chordata; class Aves; order Passeriformes; family Petroicidae; genus Petroica; species Petroica traversi. Next base: position 1,566,439 of record JAHLSL010000041.1, read on the forward strand.
TCTAGGAAATCAGTGTGAGCCAGCCCCACTGCCTGAGCCACCTCCCAAATGGCACAGGGCTACAAGGCTCAGGTGCCCGCAAGGGACCAGCTGTGCCCTGCCCTGTAGAACTCCTTGGAAGCCTCCCTGGTACCAAATTGGAGATGAGAGCAAAAGGATTATCTCTGGAATTAGATTATTTCGATTAGATCTTTAATCTCTGCCCCTGTCTACACAAGAAAATAGTGAAACTCCCTGGGATTATTTGGGGTTCATTGTGAAAGCAAAATCAGGCTAGCAGCAAGAGTTCAAGAGCTTCTGCTGGAAGAAAGAAAGTGAAGACTTTTGAGACTTGCCCTGTCTGACCTGTCACAGTATCATGGTGAGTGAGACCTGGCAGAAAAGAGCTACAGATGATTTGGCAGACTCAGCTTTCCTCAGAAGTAGCTGTGGCTCCAGGACTGCCTCTGCAATGGCACAAAGGTGACCTGCAATCACCCTTTGCATGTATTTTTGAGATGACAGGCACAGCTCTGGCACACTACAAACACAGGGACTTGCCTGAGTGAAAATGGCTGTAGTTTGTAGGGAAGATGCCCAGCCACTGTGGTGCTGCACTGTGGATCAGTCCAGCCTCTAGAAATGAGGTAACCTTTTTAAATAAAGACTGTCCTGCCATCTGATGCTGTGAGCAAAAGATGTGACTGCTCAGGGCAAGGTCTGGGGAGGAGCAGGCAGAAACAGCCACCACGCTGTGGCCTCTGACTATCCATTGGGCTCATGCAAGCTGCCTGTGGCACCAGGTGTATGCCCTGAGCAGCCCCAGTGTCCACAGGCAGGCCCAGCACTCTGCAGCACACAGGAAGTAGCACAGCTGTCCTCCTGCTCCACGTGCACTAGCAGCTCCTTCCTCCACTGTAAGTGAAGCACACTTGTGTACCAGCACTCCCTCTGGCAGACAAGCCTGCATATGGCTCCCCCTCCCCAGGATTACCCTGAACACTTTTATAATGTACCGGGACTCTGGACTCTGTTCAGTTTATCACCCTCATCTCCAATATCACCCTCAACAATACAGCTGCTGTGCCAGGAAATGTGGAGATCTGTAAATATCCATTTTCCAATTTCTTGGCTCACACCCACATTTCCAAGATGGGACCAGCTCCACAGATAAACACACAGAGTTTGCATACACCCACTTGCACACAAACTCTTCTTCTGCTGCATTGCCAGGTACCTATCTGCACTCCTTGCTTTTATGTGCACACACACAAATCCTTCCTAGTGCACGCACCTGTGCAAACACAAGTAAACACACACACAAATATAAGGAGAAACATAGTTTTTCCATTACTGGAGCATCAGCCATCACTACAGCTATGCTGGTATGCCACAGCAATAGGAAAGCAGAAGAGAAAATCCTCCTTTGGGACATGGATTTGTGGACCCTAAGAATCTTGGAAGGAGAACCTTGGAAGTGAAAGATTTGAGGAGGAAGCAGGAGGATATTGATCCTTGACCTCCCAGTTTGAGAAAGGAGGCAGCCAAGAGGAAAACAGCTCCCAGTCACACCAAGAAATCCACAGTGATGTGATGATGTCGCTTGAAGCCAAGTAAAAATTAATTCTGGCAACTTATGATTGAGCCTTTGCATAGAGAAAGAAGACAACTGTAGGTCTGGTAGAGTAGGGGAAGGGAGTAGTAGGTTGGGATAATCTTGGGGAAAGGAGGATAAGGTCTGATGTGTCTGAAAGCAGCAGGTAGGGCCTGGAGGCTTCTGTTGTGGTCACTGCTGCTGACACGTGCCGCATTTCTGAGTGTGAAGAGGCTGGAGAGCAGGGCACTGCCACATGAGGAGGCTCCCAGCCAATCCCCAGCAGCAGTGGAGCTACAGCTCAGCTCCCACAGCATGGCCCCACCATACACGTGCTCAAAGTTGTGTTTAAAATTACCTGAAAAGGGTGAGGTTGGCTATTGCTGCCTATCCCCATCCCACCTAGTTCCCCTCTGGGCCTTTTTTCCCTTTGCTCCTTCCCACGAGCAGGAGCTCTCACCTGTGCCAATGCCAGGGAAGGGGATGCAGAGATGGAGACCCTTCACATTGCCCTGGCTGTGAGGCACCTGCAGGCCCCTTGGCCATGAGACAGTGGGAGAGAGGGCAGACTCCTGATACAGGCTTGGGGGCCAGCACTGACTGCCCTTCCTGCAGCAAGGACTTACCTCCGGATCCTGGTGCAGACACTGGGGCCTGCATCGACAAAAGCCCTTCTCCCCCAGCCCGGCCACCACGTCTCACAGGGACATCCAGGCTTCACAGCATTTCAACGTGCATATTTATCACTTTCCCCCCCGCAAGACATATATTTGAATTTACTCTTGGTAAACATAACCACGGGAGATGCAAATAAGTGTTGGGGAAGCATAAATAACTCCACACAGATAGACACACACTGAGACAGCAAACACAGACACAGTTCACCAAGGGAAACCAAGAAGTGCAGAGCACGCCCTGAGGCTGCCACCAGTCCCAATGGCTTTGCTCTCATCCACCAAGCCAGGAGGATTTCTCCTGCTTTTTCTTTGCAGCAGCTGGTGGGAGAATAAAGCTGGGGAGGAGGAGTCTAAAGTTGCAAATATTCCATGAAAGCATCATGGCAAGTCCTGGCTCTGCAGTTTCCTGCAATCATCTTCAAGGAATGGTTCCAGTTGTAGGAAGTTGCAAGTCTTTCACAGTGTGAAAGGGTGGAGGGGCATGGGGACCACCATGAGGGAGGAGCAGCAGGTCATCTTGCAATGTCCTAATTGCAGCCAGCCGATAAACCTTCGTGTAGGAACATCGGGGCTAGATGCTCCATCTAGGTCGTCTTCTGCCCTCTCTAAGGTGCTGATTCTTCTTTAGCTGAGAATAATCTTCAACGGGACATCATGCGAACAAACTCTGCAACCAACAACACAAGACAGCCCTGAACCAGAAGGCATCCATGGGTCCCAACCCAGCTCTCATTCCCTGGAGACAGCAAGCAGCAAGGGTGAGACTGGGAATCCCCAGGCTGCCAGCAAAGCCTTTGCTCTCTGAGACTGGCCCTGAGAGCTCACACAACATGGGCTTTGGTCCTTGCATTAGATATGGTGATAAGATCCCACTAGCAGGTCAGTTCATTGCCTTGGACTCCTTCCCAGCCACCAACGGTCTTGTTTGCACAAGCTGCTCTTTGTGAAACACTACAGCAAGCATTGTCTCCCTTCACTGTAACTTCAGGGAACCTTGATTTACAGTTTTGGGAACACAGTATGATTTCTTAGTAACCTTGCCACTTCACAGAGATACCAGTGTGGGAAAGCACGAGAGTTTTGCTTGATACTGGCATTCTTGTAGAGAAAAGTTTACTTCAAGGGACTTCTTGTTTTTAAAGATACATGTTAACTGTAAGGATACCCTGGATCTATTTCTTGACCACCCTACAGTTTGTGAAGTCAATTGCAATTGTTCAATTGAGTGTAAGTGCCATCAAATATAAATGTGTTTTCATTCTGCACTTGAATTGCTGAGGAACTTAATGACTCTGCAAAGAGAAGGGCAGTGGAAATTACCCCCTTGACTTCTCCTTTTCCATTGATGGAGGTGTCCTTTGACAACTAAAGTGGTAACTCTCAGAGAAATTGATACTGGGATAGCATTTCATGTGTTTTAGCTGTCTAACATAATTTAGCTGTGGGAAACAAGGAGAGCTACTGTCATGTCATCAGCCACTGCATTAGAACAACTGCAGCTACCAGATACTTTCTAGGAAGATACTGGTTGTATTCTAATATTTTGAAAGCCCTCAGAGGCATCAGTAATCTTGAGGACTGAGATGCCTTATCATGTAAGAAACACAGGAATGCTGCTGAGCCAAAAAAATTATGTCAATTTTACATTAATTCTGTAGTTCCTGTACTTCACCCTTACTGCAAAGGGATGTCTGGATTTCCACCAGGAAAGAAGCCGTCTGCCACACTCTCACAGCTTCCAGCTCTTCTATCTTCTTACCTATCTGATATCAACTGCTTCCTTGCCAGAAACCCTGAGCTCTATTAATATTGCTCCTGCCACAGCTAATGGCTAGGATAGTAGCCTAACCACTCTTATTTTTCAAAGTCCTTCTGGCATGAAAAGTGTGAGAAGAAATTAATTATCTCTGGGATTTAACATGACACCTCTAGATCAGATATCTGCAGTCTTAGTGAGCACAGCTGGCATGTGACCATCTTCTGGCATAAAGGGACAGAAACAAATTTTCTGTAAACCCAGATAACAAAGGTGAGCCAGAGGAAATGGAAGGTGCAATGCATTCTTCAAAGCAATCCAGCCACCTCACAGCTCTTGCAATAGATTTAAAGGAAGGAAAATGCCCTATAAAACAACAGCAGGCACAGCATGTGTGCACCAGAATCTGCTTCTGTATGACAGGTTCTGTCTCTTACCATGCTAGAATTATGGAGACCCAATCGAAACTGAGACACAGCAAGAGATAATACATAAATGAAAAAATTCAGCTGACTGAAAAAATGAAATTATTTTTTCTCCATACTTCAGAAACCTGGGCCCTGAGCATGCAAATCTTCCACTTCAGCTTCTGATCTGAACTGTGACTCACACCAGAGCAGATGGACAGTGAGTGTTGATCCCTTCTCACCTTCAAAATCAACATGCCCATCTCCATTTAGATCCACGTCCCGGATGATCTCTTCAATGTCCCGATGCCCCACCTGCTGCCCTAGAAGTTTCTTCATGGCTTCTCGCAGCTCAGTGGTGCTGATCTCCCCATCACCATTGGTGTCAAACTGCAAGTACACGAAAAATACCAGTAGGGGAAATATAGTTAATGGAAACAGATCTTGCTCTGGGTTGGTTTTTGTACTGTCCTACTTCTGAGTGCCCTATATTTTCTCTGTTCCTTCCATGTCCCTCCTTTTCCTCCTTTGGGTGTCTTTTGGATCCAGACTGTCTTTTCTCCTCAGAAACCCCTTGTAAATGCTGTGTTTGCACCATCTTTCCTCTTCCTTGCCTCAAGGGTTCCCTTATCTTAGCAATGTTCTCTGCGCCTTCCTTATTCCATGCCTGACTGGGCTCTTTCTAGGTCTTCATTCTCCTCTCCTCTCCTCTCGTCTTCCTCTTCTCCAGTGGGTCTTCTGTCTATCCTGTCTTGTGTTGCTCACCTCTCTGAGGGCACGCGGAAAGAATCACTCACCTCTCTGAAGGCATCACGGAGTTCTTTCACACCAATCATGTCTGCAGTCTCTGCTAGAAGTTTTGGTCCCATCAGCTCAACAAAATCTTCAAAATCCACATGGCCACCCACTTGGGACAAGATGAAAGATTGTGTGTAAGAACTCCATAAGTTAGCCAAGAACAGCACTTGCTTTGCATTTCTGTGCACCCCAGAGAGCACTTGGCCCTCCAGGAAGCAAAGCACAGAAGGTGTGGGGCAGTGGAAGGGAAAGCAGAGGTAGTTTTACCCCGTATTTTCTGAATTAGGCAGAATGAGCCCAAGCTATTCCACCCTAGGCTGCCACAGACTGTCAGACCCCTCTTGCATCACACACTGCGTATTAGAGGCTTGATCGTTGTAGTGCTTACAGCAACTCTGCTGTGCCTGTGCCAAAGGGCACGGCAAGGGCACAGCATGACGTTCCTGCATGGCCTGGGCAGTGCCCTGCAGCAGTGATGCAGTCCTGCTTCATTACAGCAGCTACTGCACATCCAACTGTTTATTCATTGTATTAGTTCTTTTACTTGTTAGTGCCCTGAGAGCTGTCAGCAACACTCTCAAATTTCCAAGCACTCATGTGCTAGGGTTATCAGCTGTTTTTGTGTGTGACTGGTTGTGTATATCACAGCTGTTTTCCTTCCCTTGACCAAGTAACTTGTCCTTTTAACATAATCCTGTGTTGGAAATAACATGCACTAAATATTCTTCTCCCTGCCTGGCTGAGGGTGATACCCTGCACTGCCACAGATGAGAGGTGACAAAAAATGATGGTGAAAGACAAGGGCCACAAACAGAGTTACAGTGAATCAGATGCATTTGTCACATCTTTCCATGACTGCAGCAGATGCTCCCATCTGACACTGCCAGCAAAGCTCACTCACAGCCCATCCCCAGGCACACAGCTGATACACAAAAAACCACCACAGAGCAACAGCCCATACACCACCAATCTGACCAAAGCATCCCCATCTTCCCAGGCTTGCTCTTCAGTCTGACACCATCTGAAAACAGGTTCAATGTGACAACACACAGAACCTGTGCACCAGTGTCTGCCCACATTAAGGGCAGTTCTATACCTGACAACATAAGCATGAAGGACAAGCCTTACACTCACTGTTACCATACACAGCACAGTCCACACAGTCTCTTTGATAAGCAAAAACAAAGGCATCGACTTCTAGGGACCACAAACAAACAGGAGAGATGATAAGGAGTGAAAATCAGAACTGAAGAAGAGAGGGCAAAAATCCAAAGGAAAAGAGGCAGCTGGAGACCAAGAGAGCCTGAGGCAATGATGCAGGGCACAGCAGCAACAGGCAGGTCCAGCTGAGGTGTATTACTCACAGTTCATGTTGATCTGCTGGGAGAGCTCTATTAGCTCCATCTCAGTGGGCATGTAGCCCATGGTCCGCATGCAGTTCCCCAGGTCCCTGCAGTTAATAAACCCATCCTTGTCTTTATCAAACTCCTTAAAGGCTTCTCTTAATTCTGTGGGAATGGAAGAACAGTATTGAAGGTGACAGCTTGGAATAACTTTTCCAAGAAACCTCCCCAGAATCAACAGCACTTTATGAAGCCAGACTCCGTAATTTCTCCGTATTAAAATACTCAGTATTTTCCCACCAGATTTCTCTACATGAGGCCATGAGTGGAGCAAAGTTAAGCTCTTCTGTCAGCAGTGCTGCTGACCTATTCCTTACAGGAAAGCTTGCTGGGACTACAAGTGTCACAAATGGCTAAGTTGCTAAACTGTGCTCTCTAAAGAAACTGCAACTAGTAAGTTTTTCCAACTTTACCTCTGCACTCTATTATATACCCCTCACGGTAGGGATCAGCAGGTAAAACAGCTTCCTTGGAGCCATATTATAGAATCGTGCTCCACAACTTTCTGTGGGAGCTGGAGGAACAGCAGTTCCCTAACAGTCAATATCCCATTACTTACTTATCCTCCCACCCTGAAGAATCTGGAACAGATGCAAATTCCTTCACAGTCAGCACTCTTACAGTCTTATACATTACTTCTTTTGCTGGGGTTTCCATGAATTATTCCAATAAATATCTCCCTTTGTTTTCCCCAAATTATTTTAACCCTTGGAGGCCAACATGAAAGGGCCAGCCAATAGGTTTTCACTGGGCAGGGAAAAAGGGGACAAAGAAGAAGCAACAAATTTTACCTTCAATTTCTTCTGGACGCAGTTCTCTATCCTGCAAAAAGAGAATGTATTATGTTAAAGATATTTGTTGGCCACAAACATAGATTCAAAATAGCATTTGCTGGTACAAGGGGCTCTGGAATAAGCAAAAAGGTGAGAGAAGAAACAAGAAGGTGATGACATGTTTAATACCATCTATCTAGGAAGCCTTCCCAGCTTTCCTTCCCAAAGAGAGGGGTGTTCACCTGCACACATTTCTCTGGAAGCCCCTCTCCCTCTCATCTGGTGAACAGGGGGATGACGGGTGGTCCCTGAGCAGAATAGACCTGGACCAGCACAGCAAGATGTGTGGCCTCCCCACTGATGGTGCTGTTGGCACCTTCAGGAAGCTGCTACATCATTCCCCAGCACTGAGTGCTGGAGCAGAGACTGTCCCTGCAGCAGTTATGACCTCCTCTAGAGCTCTGATTGTACTTCTACTGCCACTCCCGCTGACACACAGAGATCAAAACAGCTGGAAGCAGTCCTTGTAACCAGCAGGTCTAGACCATCATCTGCTCAGATCACTGCTTGATCGCTGTCCTTCTGGCAGGACAGCAACAGCCACAAGGTCTCTCACAGTCAAAGTCTCAGTGACATCTTCTACAATCTGTCCCCACAAAAAGGTAGGAACTTCCCCCTTCCCCCCCAGCCTCAACTCCATATAAAAACATCTTGAAATCAGTCATGAAGGCAGACACACAACAAATACATCATCAAGGTCATCTACAAATGAAACAGTACAAGAATTCACCATGTTCAGGAAACACTGCAACTTCAAACATCCAATTTGAATTTCTTGGAAGAAGGGGGAGGATATGAGAGTATAGGAAAGTTCCAACACTGCACCAGGAAGAAGAGATGAGCATGGAAATGCACTGCTTTCTGGTTTAAATGCCCTTTCTAATTCCTCTCATGGCTCCTAGGCAAATCCAAAAGATCTGAGAATTTGGAAGCACAGAAACGCGATCTCTTTTGTCGTCTCACTCTCGGTTTTCCCCTCAACCGTGGGGAGTTTCTCCTTGCCTTCCAGGTGTCCTCCAGCCTCACCACATGTGCCTGGAGACGGTGCCTTTGATCAGTTTGAGAAGGATGATCCTTTGCTATTTAACCACAGGCTCCTCTGGAAACTCTAATGGCAGCTGCTCAGAGTGCGTAGCAAACTAGGACACACACTGGTTTACGTCTGTGCAGAAGTGGGCTGTGCCAGGGAAATGACCAGCTTGCCACTTGTAACCTTCCCAGAGGCATCTCTGTGCTGGATGGAACTGTCGGAGCATGCTGGCTCTGCCGTTTCATCCTTCACAGACCTGGTATTTTCAAACATGTCATCCCATTTGTTCTGCTTTCATCAACACCAAGTAATAAAACAATTCAAACTTCTTAGACCGGATGCAGGAGGCATAATTACCCTCCTGCCTGAGATAAAATAACAGAAGAAAACCACCCGTGATCAGTTCCAGCACCTTGTGCACTTTATTCCAACGATTGCAAACATTGATCCCTGCAGAGAGTGGCTGGTGCACAGCAGGTGCAGGGCTGTGAGCACCAGCGGTGTAAAGGGTGCCATGACTCACATGCGGTAGCTGCTGTCTTGTGAGATTGGCCAGGGTAGGACCCGTGCCTTCCTCCAGCACAGTCCTCACAAGACCATCCTCCTCCTCCCCCCCCTCACTGAAGACCACATTGCAACTGACACCGCTGACACTTGTCACAAGTGGGGGCTTCAGCACTGGCTCTAATTTTGCACACCAAAGAACTTGCATTTGCCACAGGCTGCAAATGCAGAAGAAAGGGGAGGCTTTATGTCCCTCCAAAAATGTGACTCAAGTGATAACTAACGTCATGAAGAGGTTTTCAGTTTTAAATTTGAAAGATCCCCTAAAATGATTAAGAAGTAAAATTGCTTGGGATAAAATGGGCTGAATGACTCTAAAGCTCTCGGAGAGCATATGGGAAGAGGAATAAAACTATTCCAAGAGTTTAAATCCTAGATATGAGCAGAGGTGACTCCCAGAGAATCCATTATACTTAATGGTCTTACCCTCATTCATTTCTGTTCTATGCACAATAAATCCTGTTGGTCTAGAGAGTCAGTAAAAGTAAAGCTGTGTATTAGATGCACTTACTCTACATCAGGGTACTTAGAGACATCACTAATCCTATTTTTGAGACGTCTTAGGGTACAGTGAGCTTCCATGGCCTAAGCAGAATGGACACTTGTCCAGCTGTCCACTAGGGAGCTGGACCTATCTCCTGTGACAGGTGGCTCTGTGCAGGTCAGTAAGTGTGCTTGTGTGAGAGTGTGTTCCTTGTTTTAGTGACCTGGCACAGGGACTATGAGATCACTTAGTGGCTGAAGGTTAGGAAGAACAAAAGCCCTTTCATCAACAATGACACATAATGACTCTTTTCTGAGTTGTTGTTTGAAGCAGAGATTTCAGAAATAAAGACCTACTTGTTTCCTAAGGCTGTAGATGACCATATCAACATACAAGTAAAGCAGAGTTTTCTTACAGAGGCAATAAATCTCTGGTTCTGAAGCAACTGGGGTGAGCATTGTTTCATCACAAGAAAATGGAAGGCACTGGGTGAATATCTGACAGTGCACATATTCAATCATACATATCCATAAAAGGTGTGTTAATCATATGTTTCTGTTTGATTTTAAATTAATATTATTGCAGGAGTAGAATGTTTGGGGGCAAAAATATGTTTTAGTTCTTGTAAAGATGCAATATTGGGGTGCATACATACAAGCACATATTTTTATTGTTTGTATATAAATGTATACATTGAATGCATATGAACACATGGTTACAATAGGTGTGACTGAATGAATAGATGTGGTTTTGCTATTTCTCTCTCTCTGTGTGGGAGGGTAATAGCATTTGGTAGCCTGGCACTATTTGCAAATATAAGGACAGCCTGATGTTCCTCAGTTTAACTGGCTGTGATTGCTGCAATATCAGGTTGAGTATGCCAGTGCACAAGAGATTGTGTTTGGGTATCTGTGAGGAGGAAGCTGTCTGCTTATTTCTGCTGGTACTCGTGTGCTCACTGTGAACTGATAGGAACACTATCCAATATGGACAGCTTGTTCCCAATTCAGATGCCCTGATCTGCATTTAACTGTCTATTTAGGCTTTAAATGCTAATCTGAGACACTGGGAATGAGAGGTCGGTGTCTTGCCGGAATAACAGCTTTCAGCTGGACTCTTCCTGAGTCCATATGATATGATTATGGCTACTTGAGTGTAGGCTTGGATCTATCTTCCATAGCTGCAAGTTTAGTATCCTCCTTTCTTGGTGTTTAAGCACAAGGGCATCTGCACATCCTTCAGATTAGACATTTGCCTGTGACTGTATTTGCACATCCTGGAGCCGGAGCCGGGATGCTCGAGACCCAGGGCTGGGAGTTACAGAGCTCCACGCAGACGGAGCAGGGGGGCGGCTCCGCACCCCCGATTCGCGTCCGTGTGGCTTTGTGCGTGTGTCGCCCCGCTGGGTGTAACTTACGTACAGGCAGCCTGTTTTCTGCGAAGCCCTTCCTCAGGAAGATGCACGCTGGCCCCAGCAGGTTGTGCATGACGGCGCAGTTCTGGGCCAGCATCATGAGCGGACCCTGGTACTCGCCAGCCGACGACCCCTCTTCGCTCGTCTGGACAGCTTTATAGCTCGTCTTCTCGTCATGGCGGATCTTCCCAGACAACCAGCAGCAAGCAAACAACACAACAGAGGACGTTACCTCCCCATCTCGTTCCTCTGAAGTTTTACTGAACCGCCTCGCAGAGACATCAGTGCTAAATTTCTTTCATCTGCTGCACGCTGCGTCCCCCCCACCGGCTTATTAGGATTTGTACAGAAGCAGTAAGTCCAGGAGTTGACTTTCAAAAGCTGATAGAAGAACAACCAACCGCGAAAATTTCGCTTTGAAATTACATCAAACTCTCAGCACTGCTCACATCTACCCAGACACAGCCCAAAGTGCCACACTCCCACCATCAGCCCCACAGTTAACACTGCCTTGAATGAGCTGCAAAGGACAAGCACATCCCCACTTAACAGAACGTGTGCCAGCCCGTGCCCCGGGCAAACCTGCCGGCAGAGCCGCGTTGGCCAGGGCATCCCCAGGAGACCAGGCAGAGCGTGCACAAAGCCACTGCACGGGCTCCACGTTACATTTCAGCAGCACAGCATCTCACGCTTTATCACGTTATCAGAAGACCGTTTACAGCATCAGGTGGCTCTGCCAACTGCAGGCTCACGCTGCCTGTGCAGCTACTAATTAGTTACATCCTCAGGGTTTGAGGCACTTACTGCCATGGCCTCTTCTAATCACTGACAGTCCCAAAGTGGAGATCAGGCACGGGCACCACATTTTTGAGTGTTTGCATTTGCACATTTTCCTAAGTGCACACGTCCTGCTAAGCTAAGGCTCCAGAACAGAATCCAGCATTGGATTTTATAAGGAGGCACTGCTTTCCTTTTATAGAAATGCATTTCCCTGGCTCTGCAAAAAACTCTTATCCTGATATTCCCATGCAGCTATAAAAAGCCAACACAACCCACAGGACCCTTGGTTTTACAGAATAAACATTAATCATACATCAGATTCCTCTTCAGGAATGATTCTGCTTTTACAGCCAGTGTTCCCAGGGGTGATCAGAGAAGCTCTGTCACTTGTCATTGTCTCTATTAACCCTTTATTTAAAGCCGGCAGTACATTTTCAGGCTAAAAGACCAGACACAAACACTCCCCATTCACACTTGTCTGACACTATCGTATCTACTCGATGTCTGCCATGTGCTATTATATTGCATGCATGGTTTGTAATTTGCCTTTTTGTACAGAGTCTTACACCAATCTGCTCGGGTATAATGTCATGCGAATATCAAGCATCAAAACAAAAATAACTCAAAAAGCAAGCCATGGAGAAAGAAAATGATGAAACAGAAGAGTGTTTTCATTGCAGTCATGGATGGAAAAGGAATCTGTCTCTGATTAATTCTGACACATAGGACACTTGTCCTTAAAAAACTGAAAGATGAGCATCCATCCACGAATGGCATATTACTAGCTCAGCTAAATGTCAAGACATCTGTGTTGAGCTACACAGCTTTGTGACATCAGTGCAATGTATTTTCAAAATTATCAGCTTTATTTCCTGGCACATTTTTCAGTTTAATATACCAAATAATACGAATCACTTAAATAGCCCACATCAATTCTGTGTTTAATTCCAGTGAAGCCACGTGAAGGATGCAAAGCCCCACAGCCCCAAATGTTTGTTTGCTGACACTTCCAGTCAATAGTTTATTACCAAGCTATACAGCAGTACCTCATAAGTCATCCCATTGTTTTTCTGTCTCAATAGAGGTTGCTAGTTTGACAAAACAGTTGCCAAGAGCCAGTGAGGATTGTGACCAGACAAACTGCTGCAGTGCCAGAATACCAAGGTGAACAGCTCGGCAAGGCTCCCTGCCCTGGCCTGCCACTGCAGGCAGGATTTATGGAGTTCAGTGTTCCCTCTGCCAGAGTCTCACAGATTCTTCTGCAAATATCTACTCAAGTTCCCTTCACCATGTTCCTTCTACATCCCAGAAGAGAGGACAAGAGAGCTGTGATACTGGTGTGGGGCAAAGAAACATCAGGCACCCATTACAGGGGAAACAGCAGTATGCATGGCAAAGAAAAGGCAAGGTTAAGACAGGGGAGATCAGGCTTTCCCAGTCCCTTCCCTGAGCGAAGGACCACTACCCTTCCTGGCCAAGTCCAGCTCCTGGCTGTGTCAGACCAGAAGATTATGGAGTGGTTGACCTAGAGACGGCCAAAGTGATGGAGAGGTGTGGTAAAGTGAGGGACCTGGATGCCAAGACTTTTAATTTCTGCACAGCAGAACACACCAGGATTCACTTCATTTTCCTGCCTGAGTGTCAGAGGACTTTCCAGAACAGCAAGCCAAGAGGGTCCTCCATCCCAGCTGCAGTATCTCTTGGAGGGAAAAGCAGCCAGGATGGCTCCCACAATCACTGGGGGACACTGAATAGTAGGAAACTGAAGCTTTCAACAACAGACATGGAGTCAAAGCCTGAACAAGCAAGGTACCCTGGTGTCATCCAGACCCAGACCAAGCCAGCTGGTGCCTGGGAGTGAATCCCAAATTTGCGGTTGACATCATGTATTCAAGAGTTCAGACTGTCACCCAAGAGCAGCTTCTACACATGTTGTCTGCAGTCCTTCCTCTTTAACATTTCAGCAAAATGAGTTTGCTCAAGGTAAAATCTGAGAAAAATTACTGGGATCGTATAACAGTCAAGTGAAGTTGTGCAATGTTAAGACTGATCTGCAAAGCCCCCACTATAATCATGTGTGTTGTGATCAAAAAAATGGCAGAGTACCAGGACCTGTCAGGATGAGTGTGAGGCCTTATTTCATATCTCACATCTCACTAGAGTGATGTCTTAGAAATTCTCTAACTCAGCTTTGCAACTTTTTCTCTTCAGTCCTGACATCCTAGGTCTTGTAACTAGGCACAAAGTGAGTTATTTGAAGCAGCTTTTAGGAAAGAAAGCATAAATTACCTAAAATACTGACAACACAGAATTTACAGGTTCTTGAATCCATTTTGATTCAAGCAGCCTGGCTACATGTCAGACTTTAATTGCAGTCGCCTTGCACAGCTGCAGCCAACTCCTTTTATTCCAAGTTGGAAGCAACCTACAAGCAACCAAGTTGGTTTGTCATATGTTCAACAGTTGGGTGAACCTCAGCTACTTCTATGTCTCCCTGCAGGGCACGCTGACCTAGGGACGGGTCTCAGCACTACCTAACTGCTTGGTGATGAATTCACTCATCAAGTATCCAGCTCCCCCACAGCAGCACTGTGCCATTACTGGCTTTGTTTACAGCAGCCAAGATAACAAGTAAATTGTGTTTCTACACAGAAGAGGCAAACATCCAGCCAAAAGAAACACTCTACAATGGAGGTCCTCTCCCAGACAGCTCCCTCCCAGAGGAGGTCTCCCAGGTGGCGGGGTCTCCTGGATGGAGCATCTTGATGGCAGTGGCATTTCACTGTCGTCAAGGTCTCCACCGAGGCAGCATCTCATTGCAATACTTTGGATGATCAGCACGGCTTTATCATTCATGGAGAGTGAACTGCATAGTTTTTTGCTGAGCTATTAGATTTGCAGCAATGCCAAGTGAGAACTATGTGGCTGACAGGTACACAGTGCTGTAAGATCTTCCTCAGTCAAACAAGAAATGTTTCTGGGACATGTCATTCCCATTTCAACCCAGTCCATAACAGCAGGATTATTCCTGAATCTAATTTGCCCCAGAACCACTGTAAAACCTCAGCACAGAGTAGACTGTGGGCTGAAGCCTAACAGGTACATGTGGCAGCTCACAGATGAAGTCCTGCTGGGCCCAAGCATGTAGGCACATGGGCCATGCTGACGTGCAACATGACGCACCAGCACAGTGCATCCACTCACAAACAGATGCATGGACAAGCAGAGCAGAGAGAAAAACATGCTTCTGTCCCAAAACACATACCAACAAAACTGATTGTGTGCATATGCAAGGATGGACATAAAAACGTGCAAGCCTACACACAGACTTCTGTGAGGACACGCCCTAGCAGGTGAGTACACACAGCACCATACAAGCAAGGACATGTGTGTAATACACAGAAATTGCCCCCTTCTGCACTTGCAGCAAACCTGCTCAGGCACTCAGGATGCCTGTGTAGGGCCATAAAGAGCTAAGGACACAGAGGTACCTCAGATGGGCCCTGAGGTGTGCGTACTCTTACACAGCAATGGTAACATTAACTGATATGTGAGCCTTCATGCAAATATGGATATATGTCCCTACACCCCTGTCACACATGGTTACTAATGCAGGTAACTCTCAACTGAAGCACGTGCACACACACTCACTCACACATACACACACACATCAAGATGCCCTGGCAGGAGTGTGCCAGCACTTTGCACTGTGCAAATTGACAAGCACATGCTTACACGTACCCAGAGGAGGGCTGAACACACAGCGAGCAGGACACGAGCTTACACACACATTTATTAATACATATTATGCCTCTCAGCATCCTGGGCTCTACTGGCTGCACTTGCATGAGCAGCTCTTACAGAAAAAGTCAGATGAAGAAGCTGAACCCTTCATACTCCTCTCTGTGTTTCTCCCACCTCCCATTCTTATCTGCCCACAAGTTACCCATCCCAAGAAGCAGGGCTGGAAATGCACAGCGCACTTTGATTCAGGGAACATACCTTTTTAGAGAGGTTTCTCAGTGGAGACTTCACACAGTTGCCCATAATATGTTGAGGCTGCCTTTCCAGTGGACTTGGTTATAAAGGAACTGAAGCAATTGATCCCATTAAAGGTATTCCTTGGGAGCAAAGCAAGTAAGACAGCGCCAGGCAAATCCAAACAGCTACTGGCTGCTGGGGCTTTCCCTCTTCAGGGAGCTTTTTCTCTCTCTGCCTCTCTCTCTCCGTATTTTACTTTATGTTCACTTTCTTGAAGAGATGAAGCAGGAAGGAGAGGGAGGGGAGAGAAACAGACAGAAAGAGAGGGAGAGAGAGGGAGAGAGAGAGTGAGTGAGAAGGGGGGAGAGAGGGAGGCGGATGTATAATCTACATCAGATTAATGTTCAAATCCCTCCCACCCCCCTCAATCTGCAGGCAAGATTGTTTCACTCATAGGAGAGGGCTGTTTCAGGGAGAATTAAAACAGAGAGGCAATGCCAGAATGATTTCAGTGATGAGTTCTGTGAATCTAGCTAGTTTGGGTCCGCACAGCCTCTGAACGCTGCATCCCTACCCACCCCCCTTCTAACTCCTCTCAGCTTTTCAATCACCACAGTGCTAGGCTGGCCAGAAGGCAATCCACTTAGGGGCTTGGAGCAGTCCACAGCTCGTTTTGGAGCAAAAATGGACCATTTATCTCGGTGGGATCTGTTTCAGCATATAAATACCAGCAGATCTAGAAGCATCTGATTTTTTTCCTGTCACCGTGAAAGCAACACTCTCAGCCCCAGGACAGTAATATTTAACCACAAGGGAGAGACCTTGAGCTAGTCTTGCCGTAAAGTTTTTCTATCTTTCTGCAAGTAAAAATCGATTGGCAGTTTAACCTGCACAAGTCTGCCAAAGATGGGTTCACACCTGAATCCTAATTCTAAACAGCCTCAGGTAATGTGAATCAAAGAATTTTGACATCAGATCCATTCATTCCATTTGCAAGAGCCCAAGGCCTGGAATAAATAAGAGGCACCTGAACCTAGAGCTGGCTCTAAACTTTGGACTTTATGCCTGTAGCATCGAATAATCTGTGAAAGAAAAGGGATGAGTACACCCAGTACACTTTCTCCTGATCTCAGGCTGAGTATAAGAGCATTCAGTCTGAAAAGAGATTTAAATTGCATAAAAAACACATTATCATACTCAGTCAGGAGGATCTGAGCAGGATAGCAGATGCACCTTTAGCTATGAAGGCACCACAAGCTGCAGCTCCATGAGAAGTAAGAAGATCTACCTCCTCCAAATACTGTGGAGCCCGGGATGACACTGATCTTACACCCTGTTATGCAGCAGGCTGGTTGGACACTTAAGTGTTCAGCTAAAAGATTTCACATCCTTGTTTGCAAGTGTGGTTCCAAACAAAAGCTTCTACAAAGACCTGTTCCATGTACTGCACCTGCTCCTGAGTACTTGCACCACATGCTTTTTGTGAAGGAGCCAAGCACCCACTCTCCTGGCAGCTCTAGGGCTGTAGGTCAGAGAAGGATGAACTATCAATGTCACTACAAAGCAGGGATTTCTCCTTTCACCCTGATGGTGCTGTGGCGCATGAAGCATGATTCTGAGGTGACTCAACAATTGCTTTAGAGCTTAGAGGCTTCTTCCACCTAAGGAGATGAGTATAGGAGTCCAAGTATGACAAAAGTCCACAGCTTCTCCAGTTCCAGTCACTGACAGAAGTACATGGCCATAGGGAATGATGTTTCTTCCTCTTCCTTGTACTAATGGTTCTTCCTCTCAGATTCCTTCAATGCTTTCTTCATTGAATGATGTGGGTAGGAGCTGCCCAAAGGTCCACAGGCCCTTCAAAAGAAGCTGCAGCAGCAGATGCTGGAAGACACTCCTTGCTTGCCCCTTGTATCCAGGGCTGACTGAGAGGAGGACAGAAGGGAAGACCTCCATAGCAGAGCCCATCCACGCTGGGCTGGGAAGCAAAACTCTTCCCAAGCTGGGCCTGTCTCCCGCTGTCACAGGAGAAGTGGAGGGAAAATATAGTCACCCCCTGGGGCTGTGCCAGCCCTGGGCCTTGCAGTGGGGGACTTTGCAGGAGGATGCTGAAACTCCCAGATGCTCGCAGGCTTCCATGTTTAGCCCTATTTCTCTTTCCCCTCTTAAAGCAGCTAATGGGAGGCTGATCTACCCTCTGACAAAGTGCCAGTCATTAATAATGTCCTCTGTCAGCTGGAGCCAGTCCCCAGGCTCCTTGTTTATTGATGAATTGCTTGTCTCCCTTGAGCAGAAGCTGCCACACAGCGAGTGAGGCGCCTGGGCTCCTTCCCGAGACAAACGACTTCAATTCCAGAGCAGAGAGGAGGGAGAATTGCCTTTCTGCTGCTAATGAATCTTTCCCTGACAGGAAGCACAGAGGCCAGGAGCGCCCGGCAACTGAGAAGTGCCCATCTCCCACATTGTCCCAGAGAGAGGGAGGGAAAGAAAGGGAGTCAGACATCTCCTGCCAGAAAAATCCATCACAGTTCCCAGACTGTTGTGGGACAGCTTTGGAATACAGCTGTGGAGTGTGTCTTACTGAGCTCCAAAAGCCTCTCAACGAGATGGTCACCCTCTAAATTCTAACTTGTATCAGAGCATTCAGAGCCAGCCACAGTGGTACATCGCTGTGTTTGCCTACTCTCCAGCTTTTCTTCCCTGCAGTTACAGGCAGTTTTAGGAAACGTGCAGGGCAGAGTGAGAGGGCTGAGACCTCCTGCCAGGCTGGGCAGGGAGCTCGCAATTCAGGAAGGGAAGAGGGAATGGGAGCCCACTTGCACGAGGTTTGCAGCACAGTTACAATCCTTTGACTCTGTAAGAACTCTAGTGGGCAAAAGCCCAAGAGATGCAATCATAAATAATTTTTTTATCTCCTTATTTACCCTGACTCTCTTAAGAGCAACTGGGCAGAACACCACAATTAAACAGACAGCCCCTGCTGAGGTCTGAGGAGGAAAATCTCTCTACAGTGGGTTCCCATCACCACCACAGGCAGCTTAGAGATAGGCAGGAAAGTGAAGTTGGCAGAAAGGTCATTAGAAGATTAGGTTAGAAGGAACATATTTTCTCCCTTCCTCCAACTGAGGCTGCTGTAAGAGAACAGGATGCTGAGAATAAGTGTGTCAGAAACATTTCTGTGTAGGTGCTGATCTGTGGGTATGCCTATATCTGGGGTAGTCAGTATGCATGTGGGAGGGTTGCACATGCATGTATACTGGTTTTCCCACACTGTTCTTCGTGGCAATCACACTGTTCTTTTAAGGTCTGTATCTCTGTTGTAAACTTTCTAAAAATCTGTAAGAACTTTGTGAAATGTGAATCTTGCTGCTATTCATGGATCCCTCCTTTTCTCCTGAGGTCCAAGGTGGAGAGCAGAGACCTCAGAGGATGCAGCTTGGCACACAGCAAGGCCTCAGCTCACGGGAAAGAAGCATTTGGCACACTGACTGACCTGAGCACAGGGGCGGGAGAAGGCTGGCTGACTTGGCATTGAACAAGGAATTATTTAGGTGGTTTAATATGTCTGGATACTTTAAAAAGCAGCAATGCTGTACTTTGGGCTGGCACCTTTGGCAGAAATGCTCATTTCATAGGAAAATGTCGGAACCCATCATAGCTAATCACTTGGCAGCTGCCTCAAACTTTATCCAGTGGCAGCAAATATCCATCAAACACAAGAGAAAGAAAAAAATCAATCCAAAACATGTGATTGCTCATCAAACTGTAGCTTGGCCTGGCAAAAATTTTCAGTGGAAGTATGGATTTGAACAGGGACTATTCAGATGCTAGGCCTGTTTCAGTGCACAGTCCTCAGTGCATGTGCTGAACATTACATTATTGTTCTCAACACAAGACAAATATTGCAACAGGGCAATGCCAGTAGGTAGTAGGCAGTGTATAGTAAAGCAGGGAAAACTCTTTCCTAGCATCTTTTCACTGAAGTCAATAGTTCTACTAAGAGCTGTTAAATGCTTCAAACATTTAGTATTTTAAAATACACCACCTTACTTGATCTATCCTAACAGGGCAGGAATTTTTGTTGTACTTTTTCCTATCCAGAGTGGAGTGTGCATATATGAATTAGTACCTTACAAATCTTCTTCCAATCACCCTTTATCTGGTGACCATAGATCTATATTTTACACGAAATGTATTGCTTCACAAGAAACTGTCCTGTTTACTGAATGATGTCAGATGAGCCTAAGCATTTGAATTAGGTAACATCCTCCTGTTGCCAGTGCTGTCAAGGATCTCATTTTGAAGCTCCCAACCACTGGCACATGCACTGGCACTCTGAACTTCTGCAACTGATTTCTCTTTCTTCTGCATCAGCTCCCAAGTGCTTTTGCTGCACATTGAGTTGTCTCTTCTAACCTCAGATGAACCTTGGATGGTTCCATATGCCAGTCTGACAAGTATAGGTCCATCTCAAGGGGAGGCACCAGCAGGTATTGGTGGATGCAGTCCAGATTCTCATCTAGGGAGAAGAATATTTCTGCACAGAGTTTGGGAACTTTCTTTGCTGTCAGCTGTTCCAGGAAGAAAGTGTTGCTGACTCATGGTGTGCATAACATCCCCCTCCATTAGAGCAATTGGATCATAATCAATCACAAACAACAGAATGTTTATTAAAAAGACCAAGGATATTTTCTATCCTCTCAAGGTAACAAAGCCTGGACTGCCTGTCAACTTCTGTTTAGAACAGCTCAGTCTGTAAATAGCTGGCTTCATTTTGTGTTAGATGAAAATAGATGGGAACGTGCCTTCTCCTGACACCTTCCCTGCAGATCTGATCCAAGTATTTTGCATTAGCCCAACTTCCAAGCTCCTACGCAGGAGATGTGTTGGCCAGAGCACAATGTACAGTGGATATTTGCTGATGATGATCCTGAAGATCATCAATGGGATACAAAAAGACAAGTACAAACTTGACAGCTCAGAAAGCTGCTCTGAGGATTTGTCATGTGTATGGAGTACAGAGATTGTTTATTTAAACCTTACATGGTTCCTTCTCTTTGCTCCAGAATTTGAGAATTTTGTACCACACTGTCCAACTGTGACTACTGCAAAAGCAGCTAATTCTGCCTGGCTCCCTCACCTCTTTGGAAATAAGATGGACAGGGGGTCACTGTTTGGCTGGCACACTGAGGTGCTACTGAAAATGTGGCTGATCATCAGATGAGCAGAGGCCTGGAAAACAATATCAACCAAATACTCCAAACCAACACTGCAACATGATGTGAGATTCGCTACCCTAAAACAGAGACCTGCCTCAGTTTTAATTTGAGTAAGGATCAGGATCTGACAGCACCTTTTAAAGGGCCAAACTGTGCATCCCAGGTCTCTGGCTATATCTCAACACAGCTGGTCCCAAAGTATCTAAACCCTTTGTGTCTTATTTCAGCAGAACACAGTGGGGTTGCTGGTGGTCTTCTGCTTCCTGCCTTTAGCTGTTGTGACATGATACTTAACAACAATACACGGTTGCCTATTTCCTTCCAAGAGCATAGAATGTATTTTGGCTGAGTGGGATGAAACAATGCTGTGTATTCTTTCCAAAGATGGTTGCAAGATGCACACGACTCTAGGGGAGGAATGGGTGGAAGAAATATTAGAATATTGCTAATGTCTTCATTCATTGATAGCATCGAGCTCATGGTCTTATGCTGGTGCAGAAAACTACTCAAAATCGAAATATGATCATAGCTAGGACAATTCTTTCTCTTTATTTTTAAGTGGGGCATTTGACTGAAATTTGAGGATTACTCAGGTTCATGGGCACTACTGCTGCTGCTCTCTAAGGTCAGAGGAATGTCAGAGGATTATTGAAAGGGAGCCCAAAGTGAGCTAGGCGTCTTTTACTGAATGCGCACCATAGAGCTGCTTGTTATTGGAAATCAATACCACTCATGGACTCATCAGGGAAAAACAGTTACTGAAGCTGGAATGCTACAAAGAACCACAACTAATTCGGCTGACAACCTGCAGCTCAGCCACTACATCCAAAGCTAAACTTCCCTGACATTGCGTTGAAACCCAGGATTGCACGAAACAAAAATCAAGCTTAACAAAATGGACAGTGGACTTATATAAATGATGATTAATTTATCACTGAAAGCTTATTTTTCTCTCTTAAGATAAGCTGAATATAACCAGAAGGTTTGTGTATTTCAGTGCATTAGATCATACTGCTGTATATTTCATGAACAGAATATTTAATGAATGTTCTTTTAGCTTGGTTTTATTTTGATGTCTTTCTATAGCCTTTTAAAACAGATTTGTTTAAAAAGTAAATCACTGACAAAGATTAATGTTTGCTGGCAGACCCACTGCAGGCAGGAGGCTTATCCATTGCCCCTTAGTGATTCTGTATGTCTGGCTCACATCCCTCAAGCTCTTTACAAGCAATAAATGTGATAAACTTTTCTCCAAGCTGAGCAAGCGGGGAGCTGAGCGGATATGCTCCAGTGGAACAATGTTTCTCTGTGTCTGAGTTCGTTACGTGCAAAACATGAGACGTACCTTGGCAGGTGTGGCGGGTGTCAGCAAGCAGGTGTGCACGCAAACGCCGACCGATGTTTTAAGCACAGGAATGCATAAGCATGTACAGAGGTGGTTGTGTAGCCACACAGAAGATTTAGCAGAGGCTGCACGAGCAGGCTGTGTGTACATAGACAAGACATGTATATGAAGGCTTTTAATGTCAATCTACATGCATGGACATGGGCTGCGGCAACTCATGCAGGGATGGAAGCACGGTAGCTGTACGGGCCCCACGCAGGTATCCGGACCCCTGTGAATACGCAGTTGGGAGCGGCTCTCGCCTACATCACGGCTCTCCCCGGGTCCGACACACTCACCGGGCGGCCCAGGTACAGGGCATGCCCCGGGAGCCCAGAGCGCGGCGGGTCCGTGCCAAGGCGGCTCCGTCCG
>JAHLSL010000041.1:1599113-1624669 GCA_025920805.1 Petroica traversi
AGGTGGGGCGCTGCGGAACCATCGCCCCCAGAGGCGCGGACAGCGAGGTTGGCGGCGGCGTCCCGGCGGCGATGCTGCGGGAGGCCTGACTCCCGAGGCTCCCGAGACTCCCAGGGAAGGAGCTGAGTGCCTCGGAGGGCAGAGCCGAGAAAGCGAGCACCCCTGTGCCGCGGGGTGACCCACCTGCCCACACGTGTGCCCCTCGGCCAGTTCATCCACGCCGCAACTAGGACCCAGCACGGTGTAGGGGTCGTGGCCCACCTGAGCGCTCAGCCTGTGTGCTCAGCCTACCGACACGGGGCCGCGGTGGACACTGGCCCCATAGGTCGGCACCTGTAGGTCTTATCTCTCTAATAGAGAGGATTCGAAGTCCTGATCCAGATTCCACAAAGTTCAGGAGAGAAGGCTGGGCTGCTGTGTCCTGCCAACTCACAGGACAAGTTTTGATGCAGCCTTTGAAACGGACATAAAAGCTTTGCTAGGGAACATTATGAAAGGACATAAAAATGAAGACATTTGTACCTAAAAAGCCAATTACTTAACATCTTTGTAATCAAACTCAGGTAATTAAGTGGCAACAGGTGATTCAATAACGATGTTCTGTTTAAAAACAGAAAGAGATAATGGCATCAAATCAGACATATGTTTCCAATGGGGAAAGGTCCCAGTTGCTTCTTGCTCATCCTCAGACAGTGATTATGCCTCACTGCCAGACTTGGATACCTCAGCAGTTTATCTACCCAGAAAGATGAAGGTGTGATTATCGCATAATAAGCTTACTCATGCTCACTCTGCTCTTGCTGGCACATGCACAGCAGTTACTATGTGATGACAGTCTTCTCTGCAACAATCCAAATGCAACTTCTCTGCAGCCTGGGGTCCCATTGCAGCCTGTGCTCCCACCACTGCAGATATATGTGCTGGTCAGGGCAAAGCTGCCTTGGAAAGAGGAAGATGCTGCAGCCCTGACTCAGTGTGTCCTGTCTCAGCTGTGCTCTCAGTACCAGACACGCAGCAGCCATGTGCAATTCCTGCACAAGGTGCCCTGCATCCATCCTCAGGATGGCAGAGAGCAGAAGAGGCTGGCCCCTCTGCCCCCCTCCTGTTTAGGATACTTGGAAGTAGCTGTTGTGGTGGCTAAATGGGCTGTTGAAGGGGTTCATGGCAGGGACGTTTGTCAAGCACCAACTTTCCATTCAAACCTGCAGTGTCATTTCAGCTCCTAATTATAGCCCAGGTACCTTTTGGGGTTTTGTTGTGGGCTGTTTTTTATTTCAGAACAGACTGCTCCTGTTTGTTTGCAGCAGTACAGAATCACTACTCCTGGCTTTCCCTACTGCACCTGCATTGCTGGAGCCATGGCTGCTACAGGGGTCCTTCTGCCAGGAATCTCAGAGGTAGCAGGAAGCTGAAATGAACATTTCTCAACAGCTCCGTGTCTTGGAAAGTTAATTCCATCAAGATGTAACATCGCTTCCAGAGAAGCTGCTGTTTTTGGAGTTACAGCTGGTGCTGATGAGGCATTGTTGTGAGGCAGTCCCACAGATAAGATTTCTCGCTAGTCTGACTAACACTGCCCTCACGCTCCTTGGGGTCTTTTGAGCTATTCCTGAGGACTGTAGTGCCATTTCTGTCTACAGGTGGGTTGTAGCTTCTTGCCTCAATCAACTGAGCACTGCAGAATTTGGAGCATATGCCTCATTAGTGAGAAGGGACTCACTAGTGCAGGTGTGATTCATCACTTTGGAGAGCACGTCAGGGATCAGGGCATGAAACGGCCTGACTAACAGAGGCAATAACAATGCAGGCAGGGGCCGTGTTACAGAACTGAGTAACAAAACAGCAGCAGCAGCAGCTAAAAAAACTGTGTAATGGGACAGAGTAAGAGCACAAAGCAGAAACCTGGCTGTCCACAACACCTGTATCTGTGTTTCAGCAGGGAACAAACCCAGCTATTGAGAGAATGTGGAGTACATCCTCCTACAAATTCCTTTTGGAGGTTCTTCATGTGTCTCTTTTTCTAGACAAATTAATCTTGGGATCCCAGTGGCTGCAGAGCATCCACTGCATACTAAAGAGCTAGTTATTCTGGAGCCAAATGCCAGGGACCAACAGTGCCCCTCTGCAGAAAGAAGCACATTAATTCCAGCACAGCTGAGCAGTGAGATGTGCAGGGACATCTCTCCAGAGAGAGCGTGGCTCCTGTTCCATCTGGCAGCACAAAAGAGGACAGGCCTGAATCCTCAAGACATGAAGATTATATTATGTAACATGCATGCTCGCTGCTTCCCGAAACAGAGCTAAGTTAAACTATCTGTGTGATTCAGTCCAAGGCCAAACCAGAGAGGAGCTGCACTTCCCTCCCGAACCTGAGGGATTCTGGAGCAAGTGAGTAGCCCGAGGCTGGCGGGGGAAGGTAGATCCCATTCCAGTGTGCAATGACAAACAGCACTGCCCGCAAGCGTAAAATCGTAGCTTTCTGTAAGGGTGCTTATCAAAAAGCATGCCCATTAGCATGAGCATTTTCGGGGGAAGGGTTTGATCAATTCTTCTTGTCTTCACTTGTGCATAGAGAAAATTTTGACAAAAATGGGAATACTGTTAAAACAAACAAGGGCTGCATTGCCTGCCTGAATTCCATTTCAGTTAAAGGCTTAGAAAAGGAGTTTAAGAGTAAAATGTGTGAGCATTGCCCATTAAAAGAAAGTCTCCAGCAAGCTGTTGATGGGAAGGCACAAAATATCTGTGATGTTTTGCAGCAGTTCTCTTGATTCTGGTTTCTTAGTCTTTATTATTTCTCTCGCCTTCATTTTCAAGAACATAAACATCTAGGGTAAGTATGATATCACACAAACAATTTGCTAAAGCAGACTAAATTCTAAGCTGCTCTGGGCTGAGAATCCTGAATGTTATTCAGGAATCTGTCCTGTAACAGAAGATGAACTGCCTAGCCCTCATTTATGGCCTTTTAGAGGATTTAAGAAACACATCATGTTTGAATAGTCATATAGATGCCAAGTGTTGGTCTTCAGGCATATTGTATTTGGACAGGCATGTGTCTCTTCCAGAGGAAGCAAAAGCACTGACAGCTGGAGATTCTGTTTTCTAGAAGACTCAGTGTTGCTCTTCAAGTTTTTCTCCACAGGAAAGGAATAATCCTGACAGTATTACAAAGGCATTATTGTTCCAGCTGTAATCCCTGCTCTCAAATCCATCCTTCAGGTTACTTGCATCCTGATTGCAAAGAGAGAACTTCCCTTTGTATTTGTCAGGACAGTGGCAGATAGATTGGATGTCACTGTTTTCTATGGTCAAAGAGCATTGAGGGTGGAAAGGCATTGAGGGTGGAAAGGCGTGATCCTGTCATAAGCCTACAGGAGTGGGAAAGGAGGATGAAGGGCAATGGAACAAAAATAACAGTTCATAAGAGAAATAGATGATTGACAGGAAAAAACACAGTTGTAGAAAACCAGATGACAGGGAGATAAGGGACAGTAGAAGTATGTAGGGACAAAACTGAAGCTCCCTGTACTTTATAATGTAAATATACAGGACCGGCCACAGGGCCAGGCTGTGCCCACAAAGCTTGCAGTGGGAAAACAGGTGCAATCATAGTGTGGAAGAGGGGAATTGTTTCCAAAGAGAAGCAACAAACCTTTTCACTGTGATGCTTTGGGCGGGCACAGTCCTTGGCTTGCCTCTACAGCTCCAGGTTGCTGGCACATGAAAGGCCAGACACAGAAGATCACATTTCACAGAGAGATGATGCCCCAACTCTTTCTTAGCTTGTAAAAATAAACATGAAAGAAGATGTAACAGAAATTCTGTTTTTCAGTGGGACAGATACAACTGGGCTCCCAGGGCTACTATGTGTGCCCTAACTTTAGCCAGCCTCCTATTAAGGGATCCAACCTTCCCTAGTTCAGGCACGTAACAAAAGTAAATAATTTTCGTGGAATTACTCCTCACCCTACCTCCTTCCTACACACCCTTTTTGAGTCTCAGTCTCAGTTCACACAGCTAGGAATGCAATTAATTAAGCTGATATAGCTGGCTCAGCTTTGCAGTTGTAGAGCCCACGGTTGGCAAATGTCACCTCTTTCATATTAGACATCTCTGTTGCCAAACTACAGTCAACTTCACAGTCACATCTCTGCAGAAAGCACTGCTGTGCAAGTGCAGGTGAAAGCACAGCTGCCACAAGGCAGGCAGGAAGCACATTAAAGGAGAGGTCTGAGTACATGTTCCAGGAAAAAAACCCCAAACCTCTGGAAATCACTGAAGCAAAACTGATGTGGTTTTAACAGTGGCAGTGGTCTCTCTCTCCATTTGACACAGTCTTAGGCATAAAATGATAATGTAACAAATAGTAAATAACAAAGGGATGCTCAATTGGTCAGCTTGTCTTTGGCTTACATTGAGAGCAACAATTAACTTAGGAGGGAGAAAATGAAATCACTTCAAAATTTTCCACTTTTCAGAAGACCTGAGTAAAGCTCTTTGGTAAGAGCAAAGCTTTTCACAAGCTCATGCAGATGTTTTACAAGCAAAATAAACTACGTATGTGATAGAGTCATCTCTTTCTGAAATGTGATCTGGACTATAGGATTATGGCTGCTTTTCAGAGAGACAGGTGGACTCTTCAGCTGCATTTAAAAGGATCCCTGATTATTAGGTAAAAAGCTTTTTTTTTGTTTGTTTTGTTTAGTTGGGGTTTTTTTTCCAACTAGGGACACTTAATCTTTGCCAGTTAAAAAAAAACCAAAAAAACCAACAAAAAAAACCAACAAAAAAAAAGGTTATTTATCAACTGCCTAAAGAATTACTTCAGGGAATGGAAAGAAAGCAGGACTGAAGGCCAGATACTTGCAGTATGCTTTGGAAGTAGTTTAGGGACAAAGCTGAATAAATTGCTATTGCTTGCTCACTGCCTGGCAGCCTGATCTCAGGCCAGTCTCCTGGCAAAGAAGACCTCTAGTATTTATTTTGGGAGCGGGTTATTTTCCAGAGGGAAGAGTATTAAGGTGTATCAAGTTTATCATACATCAGTCCTCATATTTTATTCTGCCACTTTTGATGCACCTGGGAAATCAGAATAAAAGTAGACGCTGCTTTCATCCCTTGACTCTTTCAATACCAACAACTAAAATATGAGCTGAACAACTCAATATGTCATGGAATAGCTCAGTTATACAACATGAACTCAGTTATACAACAAACAGGCTAGAGTATGAAATAACTGTAGTGAGTTGAAATTCATTTGGGATCCACTGGAGTGAATCACTCATTATCTCCAGGGCAGCTGTTCTCTCTCCATAGAGCTGCTCTCTCTCAAATTTTTTATTTAATGAACACTGATACTCGTACATAACCAGCACAGATACAAGTAGAATATAACTCCAGGGAGAGACAGGGTTTGGCACATCTGGTTTATAACCAGAAAGAAAGCTGTTACAAAGGAAGCTGAGTTACAAAATGTGGTCAGGTTTCTGTTAGCAGCCAGTAGTCCCTTTCGGATGAAAAGCAGCCCTAGGACACCAGGAGGAAGGACACCTTGTTTGAGCAGCAGCTGAAACAGCTCCTGTGCAAGCATGCCCATCTCCCTGCTGAGCCAGCAGGCTCGTGGAGGGAGAGGGGAGAGATGCTGCTACCAGTGTCACTGGCACAGGAAACTAGACAAAGGCACTGAGAATTCTTTAAGGATCTAATTTTTTTTCAAGAATTAAATAAAAAACCTGATGTCATGAACAAAATTACAGCTTAGGTAGTATCACCCTGTCTAAATTACCTTTCAATTTCAGATTAAGTATTTTGCCAACTGTACAAATGAGTTTGTTTCAAAATGCTTTGCATTCCTTATTTCAGAGAGGTGCTGTATTTTGGTAGTGATCTAACAACATCTCATTAGCACAATTATCAAGTTATATTGAATAATGTAGGGTTTTTTTTGTAATTTCCAACGATTGCTTTAAACATCTAGAGAAGCATTTCTATTTCATAATTATTAAAGGATCAATTTAACTCATAGAGAATAAGTAGTTTTATCTGTGCAGTGGCAAAAATCAACTTTGCAGTTTTCAGGCAGTTAACATACACCCGTGTGTAAGCAGGGAACTGCTGTCAAAAGATGAGTTAAGCAACAACCTGACTGGCCACGATTTTGCTTGAATCACAAATGATAAATTCTGGTGTTTTCCCCCATGTGAAGAGTTCCTACAGGAATTTCAGCTTCACTGCACTATAACTTAGTTCTTTACCATGTGTTACTGTGCACAGGCAGTAACATTTGCTTTCCAAAGGGGTCCTCAGGCTTTTGGATTTAAGACTCTCTGTTCAGATACAAAGGAGAAAGTGTTGCAGGCTTCTAAAAATCTTTCAACACAGCATGTACAGAAGCTGGAGGAAACAGAAATCTGCCTCTGGATATGACTTCTAAATGCAAACTGTGGACATGTGCTGTTAAGCCTTCTGTCTTCTGAGGCAGGTTTTAGGGAGATGCTAATATTTGCTGTCTGAAGCCCAAGTTCATATCTCTCTTTTATCTCTTTATTAATAACATCAAACTGTTTTAAAACTGTGTTTCCTCCATTAGTTTACTGGAAAGGCTCTCACTTTGGCCTATCTTTACATGTTGGACTTTGTTCAGTCTGAACAATATATGTCTGAGCTGAATCAATCCTCTAAAAAAATCTCCTTAAGTAAACATGAAGGATTCATATTCTAAATATGCCAGTTTTAGTGTGAAGGCTCACTCCTAGTCTTTACTAAAATATATAAACATTGAGAAGAGCTGGCAATTGCCAGTGTAAGAGGAAAGGGAACAATCACTTATAATGAATTAAAATCTTAAAAATCATAATTCAAAAATTTATTATTGATTAGCGAAAACATATTTCTTTTATTCCTCTTCAGTGGCTTTCTGGGAAATCCACTGTCAGGAAACAAGTAGTTGCCAGTTTCCAGGTGCTCTCATCTGTTTACTCAGCTGAGGAAAACGTAAGGCATAGTAGGATCTTATCAACACTGGCACTTTATGAAACGGCGTAATTACCTCAATTTCCTATAGCTTCTTTCACATTCCAGATGATTTAGACCTGCAAACAAGGCTCCCAGAAGACTTTACAGAGACTCTGCTCATGACACAACTGAAATATGCATATGACAGCAAGTCATACTCTTTCTAATAATACCAAATATTTAAAAATATACATTATCTGAGCTTAGACATTTGAAACTTATTGTTAACGGGTTTGTGCATTAAAAGCGTGAGGACTAATGACAGACGAGGGAGATCAAACAGAGGCTTTTCCTGACACTCTAGCTCTGAAGGATTCAAATGTGGATAAGACTGTTATGTAAGACAGGCTTTTGGATATCACTGAACTGCTTTACAATTAAGATTGAATATTAATAAAAGACTTAAACTGAATACCTCCAGCTATTAGAAGGATTAGGACTTTGCAGTGGGCTAGGGGAATACATACAATGTCAAAGCCATTTTCTTGGATGTGATCAAAGGCAGAAAAGGCTGTGGCAGAAACAACATCTTAGAAGAAGGGGAATAAAGCTGTAGCATCACATAACAATACTGATGATTAATAATAATAATAATAACAACAACAGCAGCAGTAACTACTTGTGCAGAAGGAAAAAGACAAAACTTAGGAGTAGAGCCTAGAGACTTGCCCAGCAATGTGCCCTCTGACAGAAAGTATCTGCACAAGAAGGGAAAAGCATCTGCTTATTTACACCCCTGTGGCTGTACTGGCTGTCCTGGGAAGAGTATGTGAGAACAGAATTCCCACTTGGTACTTTTGTCACTCAGTGGCCATGTCACACCAGAGCAGCGTCCAAGAGAAATGAGTACAGATGATTACAGGGCTCAATGCTACATAAACAAACTGGGGTTTATTAGATTTATTTTCTGGAGATTGATAATATTTTCCAAAAACAATATCTCAAGGAAGTGCCCTAAAGGGTATTTACTTTGAGAGCCCGGGCCATTTCTCTGTGATTCTCATGGGAAGAATTGCTCTGACAGTTTCATTGTGTTCTACTGAAATATCAGGTTGTGATACACTATAATCAGGCAAATAGTATTGGCTGCATTTTGAATATATTTCTTACTTACAAGGTATCCTCCTCTTGGAAAAACCTGGAGATTGTCCCCCTCTGCTAGTGGGTCATTCCCACACCGTGACTTCTAGACTTCTACTTCATGGACTGCCTGTAGCGTGTTCCCTCCCAAGGCACAGCCTTGGACACTGTAACTGTAAATTGTTCATCAGCCCAGGCCCAGGGACCTGGCAAAAGCCTTCACTGGGTTAAGAAGAGACAGCTGGAAATGCGTCACTAATAAGGAATAACTTTGAAAGCAGTTTGGGTGCGGCGGGATTAAGGAATGCCATATGGTACCAGGAATAAAAAGATGCCAAACAGAGTAACTTCAACGAAAAAGAAGAAGCTACAGAGATGTCCAGAAGAGCTGAAAGTCTGGAAATACAAAAGGCAATTGGGAAAACACAAATTGCACGTGTATGTGCTATGAATTCATGTTTATCTAAAAGCCATGTCTGCCAGTAAAAAGGAAGACAATCAGAAGCTTTATTTTTTCTTAATACTCAACTTTGATGCATTTGAAATGTTATGAGGCTCCAGTCAATTCTGGCAGTGAAAACTCCTTAGAAATCCATATACACTATGTGCATTTCACATAAAAATTAAATGTAAAGACTTATTTTCTTTAGGCAAATATTATAAAAAAGGAAAGTGAAGCTGAAGAAATGCATGTTCCTGGCTGATTCTTACCTTTTAAAAGATTACTAAGGGGTGTCT
Source organism: Petroica traversi (assembly GCA_025920805.1). Lineage (NCBI taxonomy): Eukaryota > Metazoa > Chordata > Aves > Passeriformes > Petroicidae > Petroica > Petroica traversi. Next base: position 1,607,949 of record JAHLSL010000041.1, read on the forward strand.
CTCCTGAGATTTTTTCAGAAAATTCAAATTAAGGTCTGTCCTTTTGATAGGGAATTGATTCACCCTCAAAATTTTCAAAGGTGATAGAAGGTCAAAGAACCAGCCTCTGAAAGTCATCCAGTCCAGAATTAAGTGCAAGTCAGATCTAAACTCCATGAAAACACAAAATACACCATACAAGAGATCTGAGAGATGTAAGCACATTTAGATCAAATAATGGAAAACCACATATGGATAACCAAGATGGACTGAGAAAATATTTAGCATGCAGAAGAAAAAGCCAGAAATGTCATGGATCAGCCTTGCACATTTTGCCAGCAGCAGCAGAGCTTGCAAGGACAAGACCTCTGCAGTGCCACCTCCAGTGAACTGTTCATAGAGGAAAGCTCAGTGATGCAGTGGGAAATAAATATGCAATCGGCTTTAAAGGAAATTAAACATTTATTAAATTGGGCAATGGCACACAAGTACCTTGCTAGATGCAGGCTTACATGCAATTAAATAATAAAACAACAAATAAAGCAAGGGATATCCAGGTAAAATTCAGAGATTACACTGATAAGCCTGTCACTATTAAAGGATTATAGAGACTAGATATATCAGTAAATAGGAGACTGAAAAGCATTTAAGGGTAGAGTATTGTTTAGTGTGCCAGAGGCACAGGAAGCCCTAAACTTAAGCAAATGGCAGCACAGGTAGGAAAGCTGGCACAACAGAATGCAAAGCAAAGCTTGATACTGATTTTCCAGCTGAAAGATACCAGTTGTATGTCTCAGACTTTCCAGTGTCAGAAAGGTTTATTTGTCTCAGTCACTAACTAAGTAAAAAAGAAAAGTGACAGAGAAAAGCCAACATGCTGCTTTCTCAGTGGTACTGACACTGTATTCTGTCACTGTGGATAACTTTCAGCCTCCATTATCCTCACTTCAACGATGTGGTAGAAATCAGTATTAAAATAAGTTATCATTTATTGGCAAATCCTGTTGATAAAACTGTTGCAGTCAGATGCTAATATGTATTAATATCAGATAATTTGATGTGAAGCAAACAAATCCAAATTACTCACAATGAATTCAAATTCTAATTGATCCTTAGGAAACTGTCAATTAGATTTATTTCTGTTTTGCAGTCTAAAGATACATAAAATGAGACTTGCCTGTACCATTGCTGTAACAGTTAGATGAAGCTTTCAGGCCAGTAGTATCTATTGGTTCATAAATTAGTGTCCTCTTCTACCTAATTGACTTTACATAATTTTATTAATGAAGTTCCCAAGTTCATTGCTTCAATTTATTATCCCTGGCTTGAAATCTTGAGGATTATCGACAAAGTTGAAATAAAAATAAAATTACAGGCAAGACTATATTAACTGGATAAATAATCCTTGAAGTACTATTACCGTATTTACAACTAAAACTTCAATGCATACTTTACGTATATTATAATGCAAACTAATAGTCTTTGATGCAACATATTAGAAAACCACACTAATAAAATAGGGCTTCTTACCTACAGACAATGTATTTAACAAAATAAAAGATTGAGAATTAGAACACTTATACCGCAAAAACCTGAAGTAAGAGGAACTGGGGGTTTGAAATAATATAAAGAGATAGATAAAAAGGAACACTCTCACAAGTTACACCTTGTAGTCCCCAGATCCACCAGCTTTACAAACATGACACAACACGTATCATGATTTAAGATGATCAGTAACTCTAAACAAATACTCTCAGGAGGCTGTGAACAGAGGAGGTTGTCCTAGAAGATAGGCATATGTTGTAGAGAAACACAGAATACATTTCCAACTCCAGGAACAAGATTTTTGCCTTGACTGACGAAGTGACAGCTTGGGAGCAGTTATAATAAGTTGAAACAACCTAATCTAGATATGGTATCATCGAGTGGGCTTAGCACACCCTAACAACAGTAGTTTTATACATAGGCAGATATCATCAACTTTATGCCACACTCTAAATTCTTCAGAGAATAATGATGATATTTAGCTTTTATTAGTTTTAAGTCCTTATTAGAGCTGTGTATCACAGAGCAATTGTTTTGTTAATTTTGATGATGAGCTGGTTTGAATAGAAGGGTGAAATACTGAGCATTTAAATAGTTTAGCCTCCCAGACACAGGAACTCTGTGGAAGAAGCCCAGCAGAAACACATGGTTGTTGAGCAGATGAAATTCTGACTGATTACTGAATGTTATGCAAGCAGAGCCCCTGCACAGCTCCCTGCAGTGATTTCTGCTGGCAGGAGAGCCTGGAAATTGTAATGAAAAGCAACACTTGTCCATTACAATGGCAGTAGGGTAAATTGTACACATGTTCAAACAAGATGTCAATGCTAAACACTACTGATTACCCACATAATGCTTCAGTCACTAACCCCATCCCTCAGCCTGTGGTGTTGTCTCACTCCCAGCGAGAGCTGGGGAGTATGAAAGTTTTCCCACAGTTATTCCCCCCAGTCCAGTGCTATTCCTGGAAGCACAGTATGATCATATTATCTGAATCCCCACTTGCTGCAGAAACACTGATCTGGAACATTGCATCCTGTACCCCTTGGAACAACAAATGTTTTACAGGTCCTCCTGTGACCCAAGAGGCAGGAGGACAGCATGGGAGGAATCATCAGCAAGAAAGCCCTAATGAAGAAATGAAATAGGTCTCCCTTGGAGAGGAGGCTTACTGGAGTGTAACAAAAACAAGCCCCATCCCTCCTCCCCTGTGCGCACATACACACACCCTAGAGGCTTTTGCAAAGCCACAGGAACGGAAATAATTTTGTTTGAATCCATCAAGCATTAAAATCCGTTCGCTGAGGGATTGAAGTGAAAAATGAGCCGGAGACAGGAATTAGAAGCTCACCGCCTGGACTGTCAAAAGGGATTTTCCCCAGATAGAAAACAAGCAATTGGAAATGCAGGGAAGTAAATCCTTTCAGGCTCTGACATGTATGCACACTCTTGGTTTCCACTCCCAGCCCTCTTGGTTCTGGGTTCATGAAGTCTAACCTGGACACATCTTGTGCACTCTCTGGCCATATTGACCATCGTTGGCATCCCCTTTCAGGGGTGTACTCAAGAATGTTGCGAGCCTCAGGCCAAGAGGAGTGATGAGACACCCACGGGAGCCAGATGCACTTCCATACTCACGTACCTGTAGGTACCTAAAGTGCCAAAGGAAAGACAGGACAGCTGCTGAAAGGATAAACCAACAGCTCTAAGAATAATTTTATTTACAGTGTAAAATTTGCTGAAGATGAGGGGCAAAGTGACATTCTAGTTATAATCACTTGAGTTACAAGCACCTTCGTTTACCCCTAAAAAAAAAAACAACCAAAAAACACTGCACCTCATGTCCCTGAAATACGGTCTCTTTTTCTCAAGATCAGTACAAATATCTCTGCACCAGTTACATTTTGTTGATGTTTCGAAGGTTTATTTGTAACCTTAAAAGCCAAATGTCTACTTTTCCCAAAATGAAACAGACATTACAGAAAATAATGTGGCAGCTAGGAAGAGTTTGGACTACTGTGCAGAGGCAACCTCCAGTCCAGGTCATGAAGTGCAAGTCACATTTACATATCTCTCTGCAGTCTTATAGGTGACTTCAAGAAAGAAATTATCATTGCAGCACTGTTTGGTTTATGCAAGGTAGAATTCCCCTTTCGCTGGTTGCCAAAGCTGAAGGCAATAATTATTTACAGCAAAGCTTCTGTACAAACATAATCAACACAACCCAATGTAAAAAGGCTAGCATAGCATTGGGTCCATAGCACAGGATGTGGGGCAGCCAAAAGAGAGACCACCAAGGAAACCCATATGGATCTACCAAATGGCCTTAACACTCTGTGTTACGCTGATCAAACTGTGCAACAGCTGCACACCACTGAGCCAACTGTCTACTGAATGAAGAACAGAGAGGAAGAAATAAGTAAAGAGGAAAAAAAGAGAAGATGAAGGGCCAGATATGCAGCATTTAGACCATGGGAAGAAGCAACAGCCTGACAGGAGACAAGGAGCCATCTAACCACAGCACAGCTACAGACACGCATTCAAATTGATTTGAGAATAGGACAGAGGTAGAACAAGAACAAGGTAAGAACTCACACAACAGGATCCCTGGTGCTTTGTGGCTTTGAATTCAAAAGCCAGTTCAGAGAAAAGACAACTTGAAGAAGATTGATTTGACATAAAAATTCATGTGTGCTAATGTGCTTCAAGATAAAGTCCACAGTTACCTAGATACAAAGACACATGTATTTGTAGTAAATATTTTCTTTAACACATGCTGTCCTCTACTGTTGCGTAAAATGCTTTCCTATTGTAGTGTGACTCTGATAATAACACTACCACTTAGGTGGCGTTTCATCACTATAGATCACACTGTGTTTAACCCAGGGGGTATCATTATCTCTGTTTCACATGTGGAGTCATGGAAGCACCTAAGGATGAAATGAGTCCACAGCAAGATCAGGAAAATGAATACACTTTTGTAGTGTTAACTTGTATAAAAGGGAAACTTCAGGAGGTTTAAATGGGATTTGCTGGCATCATAAATCCTATTTGAAATCATCCATTACAGGAGTTCATCTTAATGGTGAGCCAGGGAATAAACCTGGACAAAGAAAAGATAGAGGTGATAATGCTATGGCCATGAGTCAGAAAGAATCAGCAAGTGTCAGCTTCGAAGCTGCAGTAGGAAGAGTTTGTGTTTTGTTCACACACATGATATTCACAGTTGTCTCTCTGCTCTTTGAGAAGCTGATGAGTTATCACCAGAATCTTGCACCAGGACCACAGCACCCAGACAGCTGAGCAAAAGACTTGGAAAAGATGCTGACTGAAGTCAGCTAGTGGCTGTGTGGCTCTAGGGACAATATTGGTGTGGGGGGTTGATCTGTATCCATCTCCATTCTTGTCTCCTTCCTGCTGAAGATGCTGCTGCACTGAACCTGAAAGGTCTGGTTATAAATAGCTTCTCCCTGCAGCTCCTCAATGAGCCACTGAGGCGGAATGAGTCATCTCTGCCAGCTCCGTGGCCCCCCCCAAAATGAGTGCGTCAGGTTGGGAGCGTGGCTGCCAAACACAGTGGGACACACTGTTCTCTCTCAAAGGGCAGTGGCCTTGGGGGACAGGGACACTAAACAGTCCAGATCTACTCATTACTCATAAGCACCCAAAAGCCACATCGCTTTGTGAATAATGTAACATCCATCAAGAGGGCCTAGAAACGTACACTGGCATATCAGCCCTCTTTGTCCACACCATTATCCACACCACTCTGGTTTTCAACTGGAGCTTCTAACCCATTAATTGGTTTGTTATGGAAATGATTGAGCAGATCTCTGAGAGTGAACCTCTCACTCTGCTCACAAAGAACTTATTTCTTACTGAGATTTGGTGACATTGTTCAGCAATTGGGTTCAGCAACAAGAAAGTGAGCTGACAAATCCTCACCTCTAGGTGAGATGTGCTACTAGGAGCATCTCTGTATTTCCTATGGTAAAATAACATGATAATTATAACAAGAAAAGTCATGTTTTCTTATTCCATTGTGAGAGAAATTAACCCAGCTGATAGACAGCTGTATCTCTTTTAGTTCTGTTGCAGGAAAACAATGCTCCATGGTGTGATTTCCTGACCTTGCATAGGACACCAGGTGCCCAGAGTAAAGACATTCTAATGATTATTTGTTCATTCATGTTGAGTTTATTCAGAGACAGATGAAGGTCTCCTGAAACATGTCCTTTCTCAAACCTAAGACAATATAGATGTTTCATGAATTTCAGGATAAACACCTATGTAAGTAAAGCACAAGTCCTTGCCAAGAAAATCACACTAATTTGCTGTGGTTAGCTCTGAATGAAGGGTTGGGTATGAGTATTTAACAGTGTGGGAAATAATTTAAACCAATACTAGGTTAAAATGCAGGAAAAGAATATCAGGAAAGGAGGAAAACACAAAGTCAGTGCTAAAGAACAACACAAGCAGGGTCCCAAAGCCAGTATTACCGTTCTTATAAAAAAACCAAACCAACAAAAAAAAAGAAAGCAAGACTTGGAGATGGAACATGAGGAAATCTGCTACATTTCTTTCACATGGAGAGTTTAAGACAACGTGATCAAAATTATTCTGGTATGTTTTCCATAAACTAAGTTTAAAGGTTGTGTCCTGTGACTCACTCAAGCATTGTGTGAGAAAGCAAGCCCTGGACAACAGGACACACAATCAACATAATTGAATAGTTCAGTTAAGTCAAACCTTTGTAACTAGAATCTTGAAAAATAAAATTCACAAATAGCTATTATTTGAACTGAAAACAAGTAAGAAAGATGAAAATCCGGACAAACAGAGTAAACGGAGCAATGTATTTCAGTTCTCTCTGTTTGCCAGTGTTCAGTGGTGCTGACAAGAGCAATATCCCCCAGCCCTGTGGCCCCTGCCAGTGGTCCCCAGCACTGCACTGTGTGGTGGCAGAAGGTTTGTCTGCTTTCAGGTCATGCTGTGATGCAATCAATGACAGAACTTGGCAGACTTTTTGCTACCAGCTGAGGTGATACAGTGTTGTCTCAACAGAGGCAGAGGATGATGCAGCTTTTCATGAGCAGCCCCTTCATTTTCCCTCCAGTTTATAATTCATCATCAAACCAACAAGGTACATCCTGTTAAAAGTTAATGACTTTGTTCTGGAAGAGTTTTAAAATTGTACAGGTTCATTGTGTGCAGCTTCATCATTCTTATATTAATGCCTGGGAATATTTTATCTTTGGTGATCTTTTTCCTAAACAGAAGTGATATACTCCATAGAAGACTCTAAACCTTGAAAAGCCCCTGTTCTGCCTTCTACCACCTTCTTAGCACTTAAACGTTATTTACTGGTACCTGGCTCGCATGAAAGGACAATTCTCCTTTCTGCTACTACCTCTAACCTGTCTTCCCTTTCCTCATTATTACCTTTTCCCTGTCTCCTAACAAGGATACAGAGAATAATTCCTGTTTTCTCTTGCAGTGTTCCCATATTAGTGAGCAAAAACACAAGAGCTTCACTTCCCTACTTTTCAGAAACTTAATGCTTTGGTCCTTTGCTGTATTTGAATCTCAGAACAAGGTATTTTACCCATAGCTCTAGTCCTGTTATTGCCACTTGGATGCAGAGATAGCAGCCAGTACAAAATACAGGACATATCTCAATACGTAAGAGAGCAAATTCTTTGCTCATTTGCAAAGTACAATTCCAATTACTTCCAGAGAGATGACCAGTTACCCAGAGGCAGCATCTGTCCTAATAATACCTGGGAATGCCAATGGCAAAGGCGAGAGTGACAGTTCTACAACTAAGAGAATGGTAATTCTAATACTTAGGAAGCACAATATATCATTTTATTAATGAGCAAGAAAATAGTTAATAGAAAGAAAATTAGGAATATGAGATGTAAGAGCCTTAGTAAAGGCCAAGATCCTGATGGAAGAGGGAAATGCTAACAAAATACAGTTTCTTGCTTTAAATATTTGTAAAGGAGAACACATCCCAAAATACCTTGTAGGACGTGAAAAAAAATCCCAACAAAACAATTCCACCAACATGTGTCCTAATTGCCCCAGGACTGTGAGCTGTGCTCTTTTCACACAGCAAACTTGGAAATTAAAGGTACTGAAACCAAAGGGAATAAAAGAGCTACTGCTAGAGAAGGATGAGAATTTTGATAGAGCAGCTGAGCGATACAGCTGCTCTTACCTGGAAGAGGCTGCTACTTGGAACCATCAAACAAGAAATGCAGTTCCTTTGGTTGAACTGGTTCTTGCAGGATCCTATCTATATTCTTTCTTACCTGAGACCAGGTACCTCTCTGACCTCCAGGTCTGTTTCATCCTCATCAATGTCATTCTTTGGCCACTCTGAACAAGGGGAATTCCACCTCCTAAAGACAAAAAGTGAACAAGCAATTAGCCCAAATACACTGGTGGGTTATCTGTCTTTTAGACTGGGATTTATTCAAAGTATTACACAGACTTCCTAGAAAAGCAAGGCTTTTTAAGTCCTAGAGGCTGTCTGCGAAACTCTCCAGAAATTTATACAGACTTTCCTAAACCTCCCAAGGGAGGATGTTTTCTGTTATGTCTTAGATTGTGCAGTTTTCCACAAAGAGCATGGTATACAAGGTGAACAGACATAACCAGAAGTTTTTCATAAGCAACACTCCTTTCCAACAGACAAAAATTCATGCTTATCAAGTTCCAAACTGAACACTACACTTGAAAACTGACCAAGGAAATATTTAAACTGAAAACTTCAAGGATCACGGGAAGCAGTTTAAAAAACCCAACTCAACCCACAGCAGGTTCAGGTAAGAATAAAGCAGGACCCATACTTCAACTCTAATTTCATTCCTGCATTCTTTCACCATCATATTTTTTCTCCTTTCTGATCCACTGAATCAGCTTTCCCCTCTGCCTATTCTACTACATTGAGCAGAGAGAGATGCAGTAATTATGCAACAAGATTTTTCTTAAATTGCAAGGTGAAATTATTAAATTGTGTGTATGAACAGAAGAAAAATGCTCCTGATGGAACTAAAAAGTAAAACACAGGTAGAAAGGTACTGATGCCCAATGCACATCCAGTTGCTTGGCCATGCTGTACAGAAAATGCCGGAGTTGAAGTGCACTGTCATCCAACTCAGCTACAGCAGGACTTCAGACAATGACCAGGACACAGCATTTATATTTGCTGTCATTGTTGTTTAAAAGAAAAATATATTCCTTTTATCCTGCCCAGACATTTTGATTTCTCTTAGGACGCAGTTTAAGAAAAATAAAAAGCAAAATAAACTGATTATTCCACTGTGGCTAGGAATATGGAGGAGGTCACCATATGTGTAGCATAAATATCCTCCTATTGCAAACTTGTATAAGTCAGTCACCATCATCTGCTCTGTGGGATAAAAATGCCTCAGACACAACAATGCCTCAAACATCAGAATTGCCCATCTAATTTGCAGTGCTTACTGCTGTTCAGCAGAATCAGCTATGAAGATTAAGGTGATTTTGTGCTCTTTTGCCAATTGCCTTTTCCTTTTCTTTATTTTCTTTTTTCTTTTTTTAAGATTGAATGTTCACCTCCTCCCTTTCCCCAGTGCTAGAACTCTGAAGAGACATCAACAGAGTCATGAGACTCACAAAGGAACTGATTATGCTGGGGTGAAGAAATTAGATCGCTCCACAGAATTTTCAGCAGATGCTCTCCAATACTGCTTTTATGCCTGTCTTTCATTGATTTTGTTATACAGTATCAAAAGGGCACTGTAGACCCCCATGGGAATCTAGTGCCAACGCTCTGAACAAAAAGTCACTCTGTCCCAAGGGAGAACAGAAGGAATGGGTAAAGAGGAACAATGTGAGAAAGAGAAAGCAGCACAGAGAAGAAAAGAAAGACCAAGAAATAGCTGAAAAAAAAAAATTCTTTTTGCTCTGTGTAGCTTCACTTGTTTCTTTCCCACACTTGGGTCCCCTCACCTGAGTAGTGGGTTAATCTGGTCTGCAGTATGATGGCTTTAAACTGAAATCCAGTCTAAACCTGACTTTTCAATTTCTAAAGCTCTGGAAGGGAACGGGCAGGAGGTAAGAGCATCCCAGAGGAAGCAAGGCTTCTCTGGCAGAGCTGCTGCAGCAGCAAAGCTATTAATAAATGTTTGCAATCTTTTAATCGCTCTTCTAAATTGCCATGGTGTTCTTGCAAACCCCATAGTGTGTCAGTGCAGCTGCCTCCTCCCGCCTGCCTCCCCGTGTTCGTGCATGTGAGTGAGGGGGAACATCAGGAACATGCTCAGATCCAAGGGCTGCTGCAACATTAGAGGGAAATGATTTTGACAAGTGCCTATTTAAATCTTCCCTATTCCAAAGGAAGCAGCCCTATTAGTTACATCCATGAACCCTATTTGCACCTGGTTTTCCTCCTCCAGCAAGTTCCACCTCCTCGATTAAGACACTAAACTTTTTTTCATTAAAATATCACATCTGATCTGTCAGGTTTGAGACCTGCCACCCAAGATGCCATGTCTTGTGATGTGATAGCACTTCAGTCTCCATCACCAAGCAATCACTCTGGCTTAAGCAAAGATGTTCTCGGCCATGGAGTATTTTTGTACACTTAAGGAGACCCACTATGGAGCTGACAGGGTACAACACAAACATATATTGCTTTTCAGGCTTTTCTACAGGGTCAATTAGTCAGAATATAAGTGGACTGGAGAGCGGTGATCCTATTTATGGTAAGAGATAACATTTCAGGATGAAAAGGATTAATACTTTTAAATAAATTGTCTGTTTGCCTCTTCATGTTTCTAAAGTATATCCATTATTGTCCAAACTAGGATATAGCAGACAAAGCCACCTTCTAACGTCATGGTGGAGATCAGCTTAATCCTTTCTCTGTTCCCTCCCCCAGCTCAAACTCTCATCTTCATCCTAATTATAATAGCATTTGAAATTATCATGGTTTAAAAAAAGATGCCAGCTTATATAATATTCTTATTGCTTATTAATGATTTCAGAAGGGAGAGCAAGTTGCCTTGCATTCTGGGAATTATGCAAACCAAGGCTGAGCCATACCTTGTTGGACTCCACCAGTTTGTTATTTGGAAGCCTGATGCATGAGGATTACCATGTAATAACAGATGTTAAGGCTTTTAGTGAATGACAGGCCTGCTGCACAAACTTGAACAAGAAAACATGACAGGCATCACATTTCACAGTGATTAGCCTTGGGCACTTTTCAAAGGCAGAAGACTCGAGGCAAAGTGACTTTAACTGCCCTGCGTGCGTGATAATCCCCGAGCCGGCACAGCCTGAGGAGTTTGATCGCTGTTCAGCACGGGAGCTTGTGAATAATGATACAGAGAGCAGCAGCACTGCACCAGTGACAGGGCACTCAGCACTGACAGCCACAAAGACGGGCTGCTTGCATATGAACTTCTTAAGTCCATTACTTAATCTGAAGTTACTTATACCTGTCCTCAAAACATCACCTCCTCTAGAAAGCTATAATGTGAGAAAGGCACTAAAGAACTGAATTCGAGATTTAGTACCTGTCCTTCAATTTCCTGTCTTTGCCACTGTGGTAGCTGTCTGTTGGAGAACATGGGGTGGAGTAGGAGGGAACATTAACAGGAGCAGGAGTTCTGTATCCATGTTATAAATTGCTGCAATTTTATTTAAAAATGAGCTTCAATATAAGATGACACCATCCGTCTGATACTAAGAGACTATTAAAAGACTAATGAAGTTGCTTGCCCCCACACTTACAGAGAAAGACCTGCACCCTGCGAGTCCCAAAAATAAAAGAGCTTAGTGTGTATAATTTAGGTAAATTAATTAAATAAAATCATTCTAAAACGATTTTGTTACTGTCTGTGATCTGACTCACAGGTGCTGATCTTACAATTCTGGGTAACATTATAATAATAGAGAAACATCAGAGAGTATATATTCTTTTTCAAGCAGTGGGTTATCAATGTAGCAATATACATAAAAATGTTGAGAGCTGAAGTTGAGCATATATTTTAGAGGAATCTAATAAATACCCAAAATCATAATTTTATGCTTTTTAAAAATCCTACATCATACAACACAAGAATTTAATTTTTATTGATTGAATAGCTCTCCCTCTGTGTACCACAAAGCTACAAAAATTTTTTGTTTGGCCAAGCAGCTGGGGTGGGGACAGGGAAGTAGAAGATACAGAACCAGTTAAAAGAACCAATTCATCTTCTGGAGACAAACTATCACATTTAGAAAATTTCCCATGCCAGCATCTTCAGAAATAAACAGGGATGTCCTGCAGACAGTGCTGGACGTTAAACTGCATCAGCAGGGTCCCTCCTTTGCACTAACCCTGAAATGGTGTGCCTTCAGTGCCTGTTTTGGTATTGATAAAGAGAAGACACACTGCAAACACAATGACTGTTGCAGGATAAAAATCTTGCTACCTCTACACATCCTACACAGAGGAAAAAAAAAACCCACTTAACTGGTTCCAGCTTAGTTTCTTGACCCTGTAAGCAGGTTCTGGTTTTAAGCTACACACAGTCCACAACAATTCCTGATGTGTCTCACATTCTGTCTCCACACCAGCTTGTGCCTTGCTGGCTGAACAGTGGTACTTGGCTTGGCACGGACACGCGGGCAGCCCAGGGTGCTGACATACAACAGGCATATGCTGAAATGTGGGGAAAAGTGAGCTCTCTCAGGAAAGATGGAAAATGAAACTAGACACTACCAATACTGAGAGAGAGAAGAAACCAGATCTGATCCTTTAGATGACTTGATGGAAGCCGCTCCTGTCCAGAGACAGCAGGACCAAATTCAGCTCTAATTAAGTCACTAATGTTACAGGGAGATAAACATGATCTTTTAAGCATCACAGGTATGAAACAGGAACACAAAAGGTCACATAGCAACAACTCCTTGAGCTCCAGCATGAACACTGTGGAATTTTACTGAGGAGGCCTGAGGGAGGTGTCCTGGGTCAATTCTCCCCAATCATGTCATTGTGGCAGATGCTACCAAGCACTGCAAAAAGATTGTTATGTGCATCACCAGAAGCTTTAGCTTGGAACCAACCAGCAGCAGGCAAAAGGCATCTCAAGTGTAGCTCAAACCCCTGTGCCCTCAAGGCAACTGGTGGCAACAGCTTTGAAAATCCAGCAAGATATTTTTTTGGTTTGCTTCAGTCTTCATGGAGCACATAGCTAAAAGAGTGGCAAATATTGACAGTCTGACTCAGGTGCAAGCACATCTTTAGAAAAAAAAAAATTGAACAAAATAAAAATAAAAAGCCTGAGCAAGCTTCCTAAAATAGGCCAGATGCTTCCAGTGCTTTTTTGTCTTCTCTGATCTGTAACAGCCATCGCCTCTGGAAATCTGTTTGCATTTACTGGTCTTTGTGAGCACCCCCAGTCAGCACAGCAGAAACAAAGTCACTCTTGATTGTCCGCACCCAAATCACACCACACACTACACCTACTCTACTTTTGAGGGGCTTTCACTTGCTGTGCTGGGCTGTGGGATGCTGTAGCTAAAATTTGATCTAGGCAAGGACAGACGGGTGGGGAGGTCTCTGTCAGAGTGGGTCAGGCAAAGCGTTGAGACCCGCGTGCCCCAGCTAGGCAGTGACTGACACCCTCCTTGCACCGAGCTGACACCAGTACAAGCCGAGACCCTGCAGCTGCCGAGGGGTGCCCTGGCTGTGCCCACCGAGCAGGAGAGGCTCCAGCACAGCCCCCTTCTCCCCTGCACGCACTGTTGCTGCCCAGCCGAGCCAGGCAGCAGGCACGCATTATATAAGGTTGCTCCAGGATGCCTGTCCTCTCGCCTCAGCACTGAGTGATGGATGCACTGGAAAATGCTTTTCATTGCCTCCCTCATCAGGGAGACAAGTGCTCTGCGTAAGACTCTGATCCTGTACTGCTCCTAGGCTGCTGGAGTTAAACATAAAGCCACGTAGAGAAAGGATTATTCAATATGCAGCGACATAAGCAGATACATCTTACTGTAAAATAGGGCCTTGGCTTAATCTGCTCATGGGAATTCAAGGGAAAGGAGAAGCAGAGAGCAAAGATTTGCAAGACGACAGCAGCACCAGACACATATTTTTGTTTCAGAGCGGCCCCTGCACCAACTCATACATGAGGAAGGTTGCTCAGGGCAGGCTAAGTTTATGCCATATGAGTTTCTGTTATCTCATTTATTATATTACCTAAGTACATAATAACTCAATAATTTATTTGTAGCACTCCTTGAAGTAGATAAATATAATTATCCTCAATTTGCCAATGTGAAACTCAGGCCTGGAACTTAAAGGTCAGATTTTTATGCATATGATGGTGCCCAGATCCTACTGAAATTAAAGGAAGTTATGGACCTACATATTTTGACAACAGAAATCAGTGGGGCGGTTAAGAATTTTGGGTCACAGGCAAACCTATCCACTAATTTTACATAATTGAAAGTGCCCTGCTCTTGTAAAAAATTCTAATTTTTCTTTTTTTTCTTTTAAGCAAAATTCAAATATCTCAACATAGTCTCCACTCTGCCAGGCACCTCTGCTGTCTGTGCTTACCCACAAAAGACTGGTTACTAAAAAGTCATGGGTGGGTTTTTTTCTTTTTTTCATAAGCTTCCTCCCCAGATAGTCAATCTCTCACTTTGTTGTGGTTGTTTGTTGTTTTCTAATACTTTCCCTTTGGTGGTTATTCCACAGATTTCTGGAAATTTACTGAGGAAAAGTCTTACAGCATCCTCAATAACAGCCAGCCCTTCAAATTGCACCTCCTGTTTCAGTACATTCAGCACAGAACAAAATATAAGTCCTGTCTGCCAGGCTGCTCTGAGATCTGTTCTGCCTGAAAATCCTGGTCTCAGGTGTGGGCTGGAAAGCAAGACTTGCTGAGACCGTTCTTAAATTTATGGCAGTCTTTGCCATAACATTATGGAATGTTGTAAGACTCCCTATAGGCAGCAATAAGTTAAAATCCTGCTAATGCTACTGGATTCTTTGTGAAGAAGCAATTTTTTCAATTACATATAATTAACAGTAATTACCCTTTATCTTCAGAGACCAGAACAAAGAATAATTAATCCATCTTAACATCCACATTAAAGATATATTAAATAAGGGGGGGTTGCACAGCAGATTACATAGTAAAGTTATGTGGCTTACAGCTGAGTCTGTGTTCCCTAATATGGAAAGGAAAGAGAAAAGAATCCTGAACTATCTGAACTAATATTCTAGTTCTTGCCTTAACTGAATTAACTCATTTGGAAGCAGCTCTTTGCTTCTTACAGCAGCTTGCTGCAAATGAAGTGTGCTGCCTAAAGATCTCTCATATAGAGCAGCAGTTTTAGAATATTTGATAAATAATAACATTCAAGTGGACAGTTTACTAATTTTTAACATATATCTATGAATAAGGTATTTGCAATTATCCCTATTGCAGAGCTGGAGAAAATGAAACTCAGAATTCTAGGTCCAGCTTCTCACTTGGCTCATCACATTTTTGTACTGCTCTTCTATCACACTTTTTGCTGCACAGGGAGACTCCTGATTCTGTGTTCATGCTAGACAGCACGTGCCAAGCTCACAGACACTCAATGCCCTTTATCAGATCTCAATATTTGGCTTCAATCTTCCAATGTGACTTCCAATTTCCGATATCTTAATGGAAGCTCACCCTATAACACAAGGGATGTCTCTCAGAGCACGTCCTGTTCTTGACTATTAAATAAAAAAAATCAAAGAAATCTGAATTTGCTATTTTGAACTTAAGCAAGTAGTCCAAGATCACACTGCCAGCACTGAAAGAGGCTGCAGCAGAATTTGCTGCAAATGCATGGTTTTGCAAGCCAATTACTCCACGTGGCAGGATGACAGCAAAGATGAGGGCAATGCTGCAGGCAGCTCATGTGGCAGCTCTGACAGCCCAGCAGTCTCTGACCCCTGACAGCTTGGGTGTCCAGAAAGCTTATGATCAATGATTACATGTTAGGGTGATAAAAAAGGGATAGCTTTTAGTCTTATATGTATTTATCTGAGGGAACCTGAACTCAAAAGGGAGGAGTAGAGAGACATAGAAAATGAGGGAGTAAAAAGGAAGAGACCAAAGGGAGAAGGAGAATGTCCCAAATGTTAAATGAAAGCATCTGCATGAAAGGCTCCAGGCCAGCACGCTCAGAGAATGCACTCTTCTGTCTCAGTGACCTTGTGAAGATAAACTGAACAAAAAGCTTCAGGCAACATCAGACACGATTTAAGAAGTAGTTTTAATTTTAGCCAGATTGTTTCGTATTTTCAGCTCTGAGGTTATCTGGGGATGCAATGTGCATACAGTGGAACAAAATGTAGTTGTCTCCCCCAAGTCTGCTAACACACCTGATGGCAAATTCAGTTCTGTGCTTCCAGGGAGAAGCAAAAATCATTATTTTGGCTGCACATGGAAGATATAATTGTGGTACCACAAGGATGGAGTACCAATGCATCCTAATTTTACTCCAGAATGTAATTACTCGGCTACTTTATGCATGAGCAACATACCAGACCTATACTCTAGCACAGTATGTGCTGATCTGCCAGTTCTTTCTACTCACTTTATGTCCTTGCTCTCTATCTCCTGACTGACAGCTATTTACCAAGAAGAAACTGTTTATTCCCCCTGTACCTTAGTTTCCGCATCTAGAAAATGGAAGTATTCTACCTGAAAAGAGTGCAAGGATTCATTAAAATATGGGGGGGGGGTGTGTATTATCGAATATATTTTCTGGTAATTTTAATTACACCTTAGCACCCCCGCTTTATTGGACAATCACTGATGAACATTTACACTGATGGAGAATCTTCTATCAAAAGTTCTCAAACTGTTTTACAAATTGTCTCTAACATGTATAGACAGTTATAGTGTATAGCATATTATTTCCCCCTGTCCTTGCATGCTCTGTCCTCCACAACCTCTATTTGATAAGATATCACAAGGCCACATTGTTTCTCCCAGTCTGCAGGAGAGACATCCATCCTCTCTCTTGGCAGGTCTCTTGACCCATTCTTCCATTTAAATAGCATTTTCTGATTTTTTTTCTCTCTCAGATCTTTGCTTAGGATACAGTTCTTTCCCACCTTGACTGTATAACTCACCATCATTTGCAACAGTTTCTTGAACCTC
>JAHLSL010000041.1:1629669-1651490 GCA_025920805.1 Petroica traversi
CGCCAGTGCATCGAGGACCGCGCGCTGGGCCTCGCCGTCAGAGACGCCATCGCGCGGGTGCACGGGGACTACGGCCTGGCGTGCTGCTCCATCTCCTTCACAGGTGCGGGCGGGACGGGCTCCCCGGGGCTGCGGGGCCCCTCCGGCTCCGCTCACCGGTGCGTGTCTCCCGCAGTGAAGTACCTGAACGCCTACACCGGGACGGTGCTGCTGCGGTGCCGCAAGGACTCGTACCGGCTGCTGTGCTCCGCGCTGCCCTTCGTGCGGCACCTGGAGAGCCGCGCCCAGCGCTACCCCTGCTTCCTCAACACCCTGCACGTCGGAGGTCAGGAGCCCCCGGGCCTGGGGGGAGCACGGAGCTTTAATCGTACCTGCCACGTCCCCGTGGTGCTGCTCTGGGTGCGACAGGCATTCCTCGTGTGCTACTAACATCAACTGCTTTCAGCGGATCCCAATAAGAAACAGGCACCAGCAGATCTTTTTTGAAACCCTCGTTAATTTTGCTTGAAGCTTCGTTACATATATCACAAAACCAGAGCAGCGAGTACAATGTTACATTATTTTCTTTTAAAAATATATTTTCAAAGTAGTAGCTTCTGTATTGTGAAAATTAACCCCCAGGGGAACTAAGCACTGCATGTTACAAATTATTACTCCACCACTTAACCTCAGCAATGCAGAAATGAAGTCTACAGCCCCTTCTTAGCATTTACATAAACAAACTTGCTTCCTGGGGCATTTGTCACTTGATACAATGCTTTTTGGGAAATAACAAGAGCAGCTCTGAAGCATTTGATTGTGTAGACTCTTACAAGCTGTTCTTGTGACTCCCACAGGTACCATACGAACATGTCAGAAATTTCTGATTCAGTATAACAGAACACAGCTGCTGAGGTTGTTGCAGAACTGCACAAATGAAGGTGAGTTTCTCCAGCCACTTTCCTAAAATATAGCCTCAGTTCCTGGGATTTCTCAGTTGCTGGGCTACTTTTGAATTCTTGGCCTGAGAAATGTTTCTTTCTTTAGAAGTGGAGGATAGTCCAGTGTATGCGAAGAGATCAATAACCCTCTGTTGTATTCTTTATTGCAGAGGAAAGACAATGTATACAGAAGTCTTTGTTGAGCTGTTCCCTTACAGAAGAGCAGTCTCAAAGTGGAGATGAGGAGGAGGATGATGGCACAGAGACAGACTGAATGTGACTTGCTACTGTTCACCTCCATTCTGTACTTGTTTAATCAAGATGTGACTGGTTATCTTCAGTGTTAAGCAATGCAGGGGACAGGGAAAGCATTTGTTCATATTTGGACTTCGTTTCCCATTCCGAATGTTCTTAAACAAATTTTTTAAAAATAAAACATTATTTCACTTTAGTAGGCTACTTGCCTATTTCACTCCAGGAGTCAGAACCACTTGCACTCCTGAGGAGTATTAGCAGCTCAACATGTCCATGCTGAGGTAGAAGTGATCTTTAGGCAGTTGGCACAGACAAGGAATGTACTTATTCTCCTTCAGCACCCAAAAGCATTAACATCTGCTTTTTACCTTAAGTGCACTGTTAGCCACAGGGCTATCCATTGAGTCAGAAAAGCACCAGTTGTGTACACAGGAGCAGAGAGTACATGGAATGTATGGCAGAGCTGCAAGGCTCAATTCCATCCCCCCCATTACAAAACTCATAGGTACAAGTACTGCTTAGATATTTATTAAGTTTACACCAATCAGTTACAGGAAAGTAGCATTGCTGGTATTATCTCGAATCCATAGGAAAACAAGATACAATTGAAGATGCTGTCCCTGTGGGGACTGCCCCTGCAGCAGGGACAGCCTGCCTTGCCCGCATCACTTCCCTTATCCTAGTGCCTGTGACATGTGGAGGTGAGTTACACCAGCTCCAGCTATTCTTTCTTCCCAATGCAAAGAAAATTTGACTATAAATGTGCAGAGATAATAGAACACAACAGATACTGGTTAGACACTTAAGTAGTTACTCCTGTTCCATGGCTTAAAATGACTTGCTGTAAACACAGTTCACTGCATATCTGAATCTCTCTTGGTTCTTTCCCTGCCCTCACCAATTGTTGTCCCACATTCATTTAAAGTATTGACAGCAAGACATGTTACCACTTTCAGGCATCTTGTCTTAATTTCTTTGCAGTCCCCTGACAAGCTGTACTGTCTTTCCATCAAGTGGGGTTAGTTGTGACCAAGCGTGAAGTCAAGCTGCTTTCAAAGAATGTTTTGCAGGTGTTTCCTCTATCCACCTGTAGCAGTTGGAATATTCTGTAGCTCCCTCTCTCCTGTTCTTTCTGGTTTACAGCCACATGTGGTGTACTCTTTGGTACCAGCTTCCCGTGAGGCACACATGTAGAGCCTGTTGCTTTGAAATCAAGCACCCATGTATTGACATCAGCTTTTTAAACAGGGATACAACCACTGACTGACTGCCAGTGGTGTTGGAATACCTAACTCCAGGAGCCTCAGACACTTCCCTGCTCAGATCTGTCAGAGGGACAGCACACAAGCTGTGCCAGCAGGGCTGAAGACCACAGAAGACACTGTCAGTCTCCCTATGTAGGTTCAGTGGTACTTTGTACCAGCACCCTGGAATTAGTTCTGCCAGCATGAAGGTAAAATTTGAATCTGTGCAGTGAAGGTTTCTAGGGCTCCACGCTGCTATGACAGGTCAGCTACAGCTGAGCAGGGGTGCAGTACTGTAAGTGCATGTGCGTATGATTTATTGCAACTGTTGGCCTTGACTGGTACATTACACCTAAAATTCATTTTATTCAACAAAATCCACACCACTTAACTCATAGCTTAAATCAAACCACAAGCAGTGCAGAATGTGACCACTCAAAGAAAGAGCAAGGAGGGGTCCAGGAGAGACATGTTTGTAGCACAGATCAACTTAAATCCCAGAACCAAGCAGATACAGGCCCTTATCCCAGTACAAGAGAACCCCAGTTTCTTGCTGGGGTATAAAAGTTATCTACAGACTTCAGCTATCAGTTGTTCTTCCAACCCAAGAGCAGCCAGTGTCAAACCATCATTCAGCTGTTTACCAGGAGCCCTAGAGGGGAGTGTTCATTCTAGATGATCAGGTTAAAAATAATGTGTAGCCCATGGCTGGCAAAAAACAAATAAACAGAAAGTAGCAGCCTCACTCACCCACATTAGAACAGATCTGAACAACTGAGAGAAGTCAGGAGGTTCCTTCTACCACTAGTGCCAGTTTGCATTTTGAAATACACAAATCATTGAGCCACTTTAAAACCAAGTAGCCAAGTTCTGCTTCACACTCACCTCAGCTTTGTATTTTTCCAAGCCAGGAGAACAGGAGGAATTCTTGCTCTTTAGAAAAAGAACAGATATAGCAGCTAACACTCTAAAGCCACTAAGCTTTTTTGCCTGTTTCCAGTGCAGCCAAAACCAGTTTCTCGTGAGAGCAGTTTGACAGCTTTACTGCAACAGCACTACTGTCAGTCAGATGGACTTCTGCCCATGAATAGTAACAGAAAAATAAAGGCTCTCTGCCTTTTCTCTTGGGTAATATTGCAGTACTTTGGCAGTGCCACACAGCTGTAAGGACTTTCACACTGCTTATCAGGCCCAAAGGACTGACTTGGCATAGAAGCCTTGGGAGATTTGTCTCTTCCAAAACTCTGTTTCAGTATAAATTCATTAAGCAGTTGGAATCAAAAAATGTTACTTCAATACTTTCTGTCATGGTTTCCTCCTGAAGCCCCTAGAAGTCCTGGAAACACAAGTTTAGGCTGTTCAAATTTAAATACTTAAACTATAGCAGCAAAACAAAGCAAAATTAAAAGAAAACCAGGAGAGGAAACTTCTCTTGAATAGCAGAATCACTTTGTGTGAACAACAGAGGTGCTGAACAATAGCTTCTGCTTCTGTTTCTTTCTTTTCTTGCCTCCCTTTTCCTCTGTGAAGAATTAAAATGATACTGTCATTCTTGTCATGGAACAGGAACATCACACACAAATGATAAATGGTCTTCCCTGGCCTAAGTGGCGTCTACAGATACACAACACTTCCTATCAACTCACTGAACACCAAGTACTTTAACAAAAAAATTACTGCAGATGAACTAAGGGAGACTCCATCACACCTGAAACACAATTATAAACATGCCTGAAAGATTATAGAGTTGCTGTTGCAACAGCAGATCCTAGGGCTGCAGCATCCAGCAGTTTGCCTTTCCAACAAGTATCACTTTCACACATGTCCAAAAAAAAAACACCCACTACAATCAGAGCAGACACTCCACTGAAACTCCCAGCCCTCCCATCCAACTCTCTTCGTCATCCAGTGCAGTCTCCAAACACACATCAGAACTGAGCATTAAAAATTAGTTTCACCAGCCACCACCAGGTTTAAGTTCACCTCAATTTCTTTCACATTCCTAACTTGCAATTGCAGCTAGCAGTTACCTCGACATTTTGGTCAAACTGAAGTGGTAGTTCAGCAGCTCGGGTATTTTTAGTTTAGAAATGTGTAACCTGAACTTCCTTAAGATAAAGCTTAATTTAGGTTCCAGCAGATACATGGCCAACACGATTGTCAAAAGCCATCTTTGTCCTAACAGGATTCTTTGCTAGTTGGAGATCTCAGTTCCCACTAAGAGGCTGCTTTAAACTGACAGAAGCCTTAGCCAAGCTGTTCAGAAACCACAACCTGACGATTTTCAGAACTGTTCTCTGGCCAATTTTTGGTCCCCAAAATTGCTGCTTTCACTTCTCCCAGAGGAAGAAGGGGAAAAGCTCAATTTTTTCACTTCAGAAAGTTCTCCTGCCTTCCCCCCTGCCTTTTACCTGATAAATGATCAGCTGTGGACGGTTTGTCCAGTTTCAGGAGGGCTGCCTCAATAGCTTGGCTGAAGGAATTCTGGAAGCTGGGCACAGGTATCCGGTCAGAGCTGTCACTTTCTCCATCACTGTCTGCAGGCACAGGGAGTGCCAGAGTGTTCTCATCTGAAAGAAGGAAGGACATGCAGAAGGCTGTATAAAACTTTCACCACACAAATGCCCTCCACGCTCCAGATCCTTCTTTTGCAGTTACAAAATTTATAACATTTATAAGAATGCTAAAGAACCTGAAGAACTTTCTTACCTCTTGTCTTTGGAGCAGGTTTAGGCCACGTTTCTGGTTTTGCCTTTCCAACTCTCAACATCTATCAAAAAAGTTGTAAGATGTGATTAAATTCCACATACCTGAACAATCCTCTTCCTAAGATTTATCCCACATTGTTTTTGTAGGGGAAGCAACTGTAGTCTCAGCCTAATCCCCAACTAAGACATAAGCAACTCTGACAAAATTCACTCTGCTAAATTGTTTACCTGGGCAAAGGAAGGGAAAGGAGACTCTTCTTCCAAGCTTCCACAGAGCAAAGGGCTGACCTGGCTGGCAGCAGGTGACAGCGGAGCTGGAATAGACTCTACAGAGAAAGGAATTGAGAATTAAAGCCAGTTGCATTTGGCCAAGGCAGTCATTATGCTACTTATCAGGATGCAGCAGAAAGGAAGTTTTATTATCCTGTGTAATTAATCACTTTAATCTTATTGGGTCATCCATCAGTCACACAGCAGGACCTCTGAAATTTCCTTAATTTTTTTTTATTTAAGGGAAATTTAAGTTCGCTTGTAGTTTTTTTTTGGTTTTGTTTGTTTGTTTGAGGGGTTTTGTTTGCTTATTTTGGGAAGCTGGGGGAGGAGCTTTTCACTGGGTTTATTTTAGTGTAATGTGTTGGAGAAGATGGAGATGACAGAGAGAAAATGCCAGTAGTGCTTTCCTGGCATGCACACTTTTCTTCCCTTTTTGGGGTCAGTGTTTCTTTTCTTCTGCCTCATGTAAAAGATGGGGTAACTACAGTGCAGATCTCATACTGTCAAGGTGGAGACAGTAAAAAGCAGACAAAGGAACAGAATGCTTCTTAGCCATGTCTGCTTTTTGTGTATGATCACACAGGCAGCCTAGGAGAGAATCACAGAATGGTTTGGGTTGGAAGGGACTTGAAGATCATCTCAGTCCATCCTCCTGCCATGGGCAGGCACACCTTTCACTACACCAGGTTGTTCCAAGCCCCATCCAACTTTGCCTTGAACACTTTCAGGGATGGGGCAGCCACAGACTCTCTGAAAAGAAGCTATCTTTGATCAGTATTGAGAAAGCTTAGCATGATGAACTGAGCAATAGATCCCAAAAGAATGATCAAGAGCTGGACGTGATGTGTTTTTCCAGATGCTCACCTGTCTGAAACACAGGGCTCCTGCCAAGAGGAGACTGACAGAAGCCCTGATGATCACTGCTGGTAGTTTCTCCTGGGCAAGAAGTAAAAGCAGGGAACTGCTGCAGATTCTCTAGAGCAATATGGACCTCTGGATCTAGAAAGAGATTTTAAATTAAAGCACTACACGATGTGGGGGAGGACTGTCAATATGCAAGTCATTTCAGGAGTCTAGGAGGTGCCAACTCATTTCTTTCCACCCTCTATTTGGAGACCAGTACAAGCCCTGCTGCTGGATGGAAGCAGTTTCTAGGCCTTTTTTCGCTTTCTTCACTTTTCACTTTACATCGTGATTACTATAAAAACAGAGAGCTATGTACACCATGGAGATAGCTGTGCCCTTGAATGCCCTCCATCTCTCCCAAAATGCACAAGTATGCAGCAATTGCATAACATCCCTTAACATCCTGACTAAAACAGCTTATGCTTTTCATTATACTGACATTGTTCCTAATACTTTGTAATCTTGTTCAAAGTACACACTACAAACTACAGGCCTCAGAGTTCATCCTACAGCTCAAGAAATCAGCTCAGCAACCAAATATGACTGAGAACCCATCAGTTATGCACCATCACCACTTACATTTGCCCTGTTTCTTGTTCTCTTCTATCTCAATCCTGCGTTCGCGCCGTCGTTCATCGCGAGCTTTCTTCTGCCGCAGACGTTTCCTCTTCTCAAGGTCATCTAGGAGCAATGCACAGTACTGGATATCAAAAAACCCACACCAATACTCTGGCAAGGCTTCCTCCAGCTCTGAGAATAACCTTGTAACACATTAGTAACAAAATACGCTTACAAACAACATATGCTCTTCTGAGCAGTTGGGATTTTTTAATCTTTTTGTAATTGTTGTCTATGAAACAGAGTTGGGGCTGTTGTGTCTAGCAGACATCAGACACTTGGTGCCAAGAGGAGTAAAGCTCTAATGTATGTTCTCTTCTCTACCATTAAAGGGATAAGAACAATTTCCCCTTCACGGCAGAACTGACTAGAAAGGTAGTACAAACCTGAGAACAGCTCCAAAGTCTCCTTAGAGATGACAGGTGGCTTCAGAGCCAGTTCACAAATGCTGAACTCACAGGTGAGGGGCAGGTGACACAGGTAGCGATGACGCTGTCTTATGTCCTGATAAAGAGAGTGATGTGTCACCTCAAGGACTAGAGACAGCCAAGGTGATGAATGGCAATAGAATGCACACCATTCATCAAAACAAATGCAGAAAAACAGCACCAGTGACACAATAGTCACTTTAAAAACCACAAACATATGATGGATGCCCTGAGTCAGAATCCAAGACCTCCACCAGCCACATCAAAAACAGGACTGGATGTAATTACTTCAGCTCACTTGCTGATTTTTGTGTTCTTCCTCCCTTCTCATTCTCATCACTGGAATAAAATTCTGCAATACCACACTTGCAACACAATTATTTTTGTACTGGACCTTCTAGGAAAAAAAACTAGACTGCAGCCTACTTATCAAAAGAACCATAACCTTTCACATATGCCCTTCACAGAGTAGTATCCCTACTCATCCATACTTATTACTTCTTACTGCTGAAGAGAATCAAGTCTCCTCTACCAGCTACAATGACCACTCTGCTAAAACAAGGCCCTTCATTAGTAAGAAGGCAAAATAACTACCTCTGTCATGGAGTAGCCAGTGATCTCCACCACAGCTGCAGTTATCTTCTCTGGGCTCTTCTCCAAGCTGCCGTATTCACGCACCAGGCACCGAACGTTCACAGGGTGAAGGTACATGCACTGCCCATCCTCCGCTGAAAGGCAAGACACCATCACTCCTTCCTTGCCTCTTCATTTTCAGTACCCACCTCAGCACATCCCCCATTAATAAAATTAAAGCTCCTTTCTGAGTTCCTGTGGGACTTTTACTTCACAGGGATTAGCTGCATCTAATGAACTGACAAACACATTCCTCAAGGAGGGTTCCAAAGGAGGCATCTCTGCCCCTAATGATTCCAGGATTTCATTGCACTGACCTTGATAGAAATAGTAAAAAGGAGAGTTGCCAAGATGTCCACTGCTAACTGTATCTTTAGATTCTTGGCAGCTTGTTTCAGCTGGATTTGGTTCTTCTACAGTGTTCATAACAGGTTCTCCTACAGTGTCCACCTCAGGTACTTCCTCCTCCTCCAGCACTGCCTCTTCTACTTCCACAGGAGGTGAAAAGGAACTTGCCAGGTCAGAGCAAGGCTCCACAAGCTCCTCATCGAATGCAGAGAGATATTCCACATCACACTACCACAGCAGAGAGGACAGAGTTAGTACCACGCCACCTACTTCAAAGATGATCATCTTTGCAAAAATCTTTGGCACGAGTTTACCACACACTGCAGTGTGAAGTGGCAGAATTAAGTGTTAACAGGATCTGCCTGAGCAGATTTGTCACCCACCTTTTTCTCTTGGGAAACAGCAGGCTCCACAGCTTTGGAGCTTTCTAGGACCAATTCTTCCACAGCTGCACTGATTCCAGCAATGCCATTGTTTTTATCCTGGTCAGCAGAGAGTGCTGTTTCTCGCTCCTAAACATCATTCAAAGGGATCAGGTTTCAATTTGCCATTTAAGCCAGGAGACCATCCCCATAGTTATTTTTAGCCTTGCCCTGGTATTTCTTTACTGGAATACCATCCAGTAAAAACCATTCTGCTGTGTTATCCTGAACACCACCCCAGACACCTGGGGCCCAAAGGCTACAGTCTCCTCCAAGGTGTATAATGCTACTCCAGCAACTTGCCAGAGACCAGAATAATCACACACAACCATCCATGCAGCAGAACAGGAATGCTCAGCACACTCTTAAAAGTAAAGCCACTAAAACCCTCCCAAGAAGTTACCTTCAGCTCCTGGATAGCTGCCTCAATGAAACAGGCTTCTGGGGTGTGTTTTTCTTCCTCATATTGTTTCAGTAATGCCGCTTTCTCCTCCAGAATCACCAGCTGCAAGACCTGCTCCCTAGATGCCAGGAGCAGCTTTGAATACTGACTGTGCTGGTCATCTGCACAGAAGGAGCACCAAATCATTAATATTTGCACCACAGACTGGTGAGTCTGGTCTGCTGCTTCTTCTGAAGTTTTGTTACTGCTCACTTTTGAGAGTGAATCTCCCAGGGCAGACAACACTCAGCGTGAGTTTGATACAGACTCCACAAACTACCATTGTATCACAGGCTGGTGTCACACAGCTGCTCTGACACCTATCTCCCCCACACAGCAGCTCATCTGCCACTTCACCACTGAGTTGCTACACATCAGTAAAAATCAAGCCTAAACTTCTACTGTAGAAACATCACCTTTGAGAAGCCTTGGGGGCGTCAAAGCTTCCTGAAACAATGCAGTCTGCAGCTTCTTCCTCTTTTCTAAAAAATACTGCAGTTGGAAATTTCTATAAAGCCTCCTGGTTTGGCTCAAAGTAGTTCATGAGCCCGTATGTATTAAAAATCCATACAAAACATATTTAGTCTTTTAAAAGAAGCACAGCAGAAATAGTTGCTAAAGAATTGCATTTTAGCAAAAGGTGACCATTGTTACTTTACAGCAACCACAGCATCCCACATGAACACAGTCCCTGTTTCACTGCTCCCCAAGGGTCCAGCCTTGTCTACAGACACCGAGTTAAATGGTGAATTTCCTGGCTTTGGAGTGTTCTCAAATCCTATATTTGTCCTTTTGTTTGTTTTATGAAAGGACTTAAAGTCCTCTGTTTAAAAATACTGAGAAACATCTAAGTCCACAGCCTGCGTGCTGGATATCCATCACATGCTATGAGACTTGACTTTTTCCAGAGAGTTTAAATGCATGCAGCCTTTCCTAAATGTGACTGCAAAATGGAGTGAGCCAAGACAGCCCACAAAGCAGCAATGTTCTGTAAAATTATTTCTTTAGTCACTAAATTTTTGCGATACTAACTGATAAGATGATGATGAATTAGTCACACTCTTGACTGGAGAAAACTGAAGATGTCAGGCAACAGATGTTTGGAATAGGTTTGCAATAATTTTGATTATTTCCCCATAGCATTCACTGACTTCAGTTGGTAAGTGAAGATGATGAAAACCTTGTTGAAGATTACAGCCTTGAAATAGTTTAGACATAGAGACAGTTATTTTTGTGAAGCTGTATAATGAGTCAGGAGGAAAAAATTTAAGGACACTGAAAAGCCAATAAAAGCAGTAAAGAGTCACACCAATGACTGTAGGATACAAAGAACACATCAAACTATAAGCAGTGACTGTGAAGGCAGAGTGTGCAGTTCAGTCACTTGAAGGGACACAGCACACAAATTAAAGCCTTACAGAGAAACAGTGTGAGTAGAAAGTTTACTGTTAATATGTGGTCATTAAGCTTTTCAGCTGCTAAGCCCCATATTTTGCAGTCTGGTGAATTTTAAGGTGACAACATGGCATTGCCAGGGTCAATTGTCTCTATGCAAATCCTAGTCACAGTCAGTGACAGGATTCAGATACACTCACCTCTGATGTAAACAGGCTGAACCACATTCATCCACTGGGATTTGGGCAGTGCTACCAGAACACCTTTCTCTCTTCTCATAAGTTGCATTGTAATGGTATCACCAATTGCATATTGACGTGTTTCCATAGCAACAACACTGCAATGTACGGAGGTGGTTAGCAGTGTAAAAATAACATTCCAAAAAGATGCATGATTTAAATAATACTGTCTCACCTTTTGAGATCCTTCTTGTGAACAGAGCCATAACAGATAGGACACTTACTCCAGGTCTTCTCGCTCAAGGAGAGATAGTGAAGGATACATGCCCAGCAGAAGATGTGCCCACAGCGGGTGATCTTGGCTGCAGTTGGTGGGTACAGACATATGGGGCAAGAGGGCACTTCATGGCTACAGATTCGCTGAAATGGCACATGAGAAGAACAGAACAAGCTTCAGACTCAGAAATCAGCTCCTAGGATCCAGAATAAGCCACCTGTAAGATCTGCTCTAACATTATCTTCCAGCTCTTTACGCTCTGTTTATTTACCAAGAAATTAGTGCACTGTGAACTAACGCCTTCAGACATGGAATATCCCTCTAAGCCACCCATCTTATTTCTTATGTCTTATTTCTACTCTAATGACATAAAAAAGTGAGTCTTCTCATGTTTCCCCTCATGTATTCATCATCTCTAAGAGTTATCAGCATCTTCATGATCTGAATTCAGACAGTGAGAAGATGGCAAGCGAGCTCTGAGGCCTCTCGCACAAGCAGACTTGCACAGCCCTCTGTGAGTGTGAGACTGAACTTACCCACTTCCATGAACATGCCAGGTCTAGTGAGACACTTCGGGAGCATGTCTGTGTGGCACAGACATAACTGCCAGGCAAGCACCTAGATTTTGTCAGCTCTCTTGTAGTGGCAGGTACCAGTAAGCCTACCTCCTCTCCACCTACACCATGCAGCAGACTGTCTTGGCAGATATAAATTTCTGCTTGAGGCAACCCAAAGCTTCTGACCACAATTCTCAAGAGATTTTCCATTTTGTTGCTAGGCAAGATAGGCCACCTATGCACAGAATAATTCTTCAAAATTCTACACTCTAGTCCTCTTCCATGGACTCATGCCCAAGTTTTCTGTTAATATCTCGATCACAAGGACTCTGTCTACAGAATGTCAGATACTATTTTTGATGAGCTCCCATCTGCGAAAGCAAGAAGAAGCTGCTAATTTTCCTAATAGATTTTAGCACTTCTCTTTTCCTGTCATGAAAGTATTTCATAATATATTCCATGACAGATCTTTCCCAGTATTGTGGGAGTGATAGAAAAGGCCTCAACTTAAAAACAGCTGAGTTTTATGTAACATCACAGAGGGAAAGAGGTAGTTAAAGACAGGTTGAGGATCTTAAGAAGGAAAAAAAAAAAATCTAGCCCATCACAACTGACCACTTGCTCCACAAAGTCCCAGTTGACCAAGGTATCTGGATCAGCAAAGTGGACTGTGTAGTCCTGTTCTTCAGAGACAACAAACTGGCAGCTGGGGAAAGGCAAAGAGACAGGTGATCCACTCAGTTGTTTCTAAAAACTTTTTGAGAACTATCCTACAGGATTCTCTGAGCTTCTTGTCCAGCAGAAAACTGCTGGATGCAGCCAGTAACTTCTATCAACAAGAAATCAAGAGTTCAGTTCACAACCAGATTTTCAGGATACAGGTGTGTCTAATTTCAGTTGGACACAACATCACACACTAAATACAGAATGAGCCAGGCAGACTGATTTTCCAGAAACATGTAAGAAACAGCTGCAATGGGGATCTATTAAAAAACAGGGAATCCACAAGGGGAAAAATATTGTCACAAAAACTACAACTACTGGGGTTCCTGCAAATAGACTTCACTACAATAAGCCACAAAACATGATGGAGTAATCAGAAGCATCAATGCTGAAAATACTTTTTATCTTTAACATTATCAGAGACAGGAAGTCCGGAACACACTTCAAATTCTGGGGAACTTTCCAGTGAAAAAGGAATTCTGCTGCTAGGTTACAATACTGATCATCATTTGGGTTATACTACATACTTAGGGGCCTGCAAAATAATCAGCATTTTAAGAACTAAGACCCATATAAGTAACTGCCTTTGGGACTTGAAAATTCAGATTAGCTTTCAACTAGCAACTGCTACCCCTTCCATCTCAACAAACTAACTTTTGGAAAAAACAACTGTCTTCTATAAGGAACTGCACAGATATTCCCAAATAGGAGTGTCGTGTCCCAAAGCCATGCTTCAAAATCTGAGCAGAAGATTTTTTTTTTTATGTGAAGGACCCACTCCATCAGATACCTTGCAAATAGGTGAAGACAACATGCCTTTAAAATATAGTCATTAATGCTAAAAACACTACAGAAAGGTAATTTCACCCTGGAAAAGACAATAAATTAGTCAGGCCCAAATAGAATTCCCTGGCTTGTCACCCCTTACAGCTCCATTTCCCTGCAGAAGTCAAAGAGCCCCATGGATCTCCCACTCACTTGGCCTGCAGGACGAGCTCCTTGTTGAACGGTTTATGTCCCCACTTGTTCCTTTTCCCCCAGTTGCCATGTCCATTCCCATCAAAATGTCCTGCTTGGCCACGGGGTTCAAAGGTGAAGTTCAGTAAGTGGTTCAGATTAATCTTCTTGGGACCAGAGAACTGGGCAGGGCTGAACTCTGCCCGTTGAGCCTCTGCTACCTAAGAGAGAACAGCATTTGTTAGGAATTGCTGGAGTTTACAGCAAAGGCATCAGTACAGGTGGACATCCAGGCCCCAGCAGTGATAGCACACAGAACATGCAGCATCTACTCACTCACCTTCTCCCATCCCTGTTCTGCAAATCAAGCAGTGCAGCATTAGAAATGCACAAGAATCTGAAAGTCAGAACTCAGGGGTCTTACCCCACACTGAGCAAAAGGAGGAGAGAGTTAAAATAAGCACAAAAACAAGTAAAAGCTGGCAAAACACAGCTGAGAAAAAGTTGTTGAAATCCTGACAATTCTCTTTTAGACAGTAATACAAGTCTGATTACTGTTTGCACAGGTTGTACTTGTTTGGGTTAGTTTTCATACAATGAAGCAATGAACCAGAATTCAACAGGCAGTGATCTAGGTGAGAAGTGCTCATCCATGAACACTGAAGAATCAGAATATCAGTAAAAGCCCACACTCTACAGAACTTAGATCCACATCAGTAATAAAAGCCTCAGTCTGGTTTTACCTTGGTATCAGCAAGGCCAATACAGTTATTTTCTCAATACCATCATCAATTGTACATTTGGTGCCTGAAGTGGCTGGGCACAATCAATCTTCAGAAGGCAAACTTTGGCCTGCATAGGAGACTGTTTGGCAGAGTCCCTTGAGAGGCAGTGCTGAAGGGAAAAGGAGTCCAAGAAGACTGGACATTTTTCAAGAAATCTTAAAGGCACAAGAACATGCTCGCCCTTGTGCCAAAAAAATGAGCCAGTGGGGACCAGCCTGGCTCAACAGAGTTCTAACTAGAACTCAGGAAAAAAAGGAGTTTATGACCTGAGGAAGATGGGATGGGGAACTCAGCAGGACTACAAGGATGTAATGAGATTACGTAGGGAAAGAAGTGAAGGGCCAAAGCCTTACTAGAACTTAATCTGGCCACTGCTGTAAAAGACAAAAAGATGTTTCCATAAATACATCATTTACAAAAGGAGAGCTAAAGAAAATCCCCACGTTTTATTGGATGCAGAAGGAAACACAGTAGCAAAGGGTGAGGAAAAGGCTGAGGAACTTAATGCCTTCTTTCCCTCGGCCTTTAATAGTAAGACCAGTTGTCCTGAGGTACCCACACCCTTGAGCTGGAAGACTGGGACAAGGAGCAGAATGGAACTCCCATAATACACAGAAACAGTCAGGGACCTGCTGTGCCACTCAAGACACCCCCAAGTTCATGGGACTGGATGGGATCCACCCACAGGACTGAGGGAGCTGGCAGCAGTGACCATCATTTACCAGCACTCCTGGCAAACTGGGAGGTCCCAGCTGACTGGAAGCCAGAAATGTGACACACACCCATAGGAAGGGCTGGAAGGAGGATCTGGGCAATTACAGGCCTGTCAATCCGACCTCAGAGATGGGGAAGGTTATGGAAGAGAACATCCTTCAAACCATCACACAGAGTGTACAGGACAACCAGGGGATCAGGCCCAGCCTGGGTGGGTTTATGAAAGGCAGGTTCTGCTTGACTAACCCGATCTCCTCCTTTGACAAAGTGACACTCTTGGCACATGAGGGAAAAGCTGTGGATGTTGTCTACCATGACTTTAGAAAAGCCTTTGGCAAAGCTTCTCACAGCATTCTCCTGAGGAAACTGGCTGCCCATGGCTTGGATAAGTGCACCATTCCAAGTAAAAAACCTCTCAGGCTGGGCCCAGAGAGTGGAGGGACATGGAGTGACACCCAGCTGGGCCCCACTAGTGGGGCTCCCCAGAGCTCATTGTTGGGCCCAGTCCTGCTAAATGCCTTTATCAGTGATCTGGACAGGAGGGCTGAGAGCCCCCTACACAAGTTCACAGATGACACCAGGTTGGATTGGAATGCTGATCTGCTGGAGGACTGGAAGGCTCTGCAGAGGGATCTGGACAGGCTGGATTGATGGGCCAAGGCCAGGTCCTGCACTTGGGTCACAACAGCTCCTTGGAATGCTCCAGGCCTGGGAAAGAGCAGCTGGAAAGCTGCCCATCAGGAAAGGACCTGGGGGTGTTTGTTTACAGCAGCTGAACGTGAACCAGCTGTGTCCAGGTGGGCAATGCAGCCAATAGCACCTGGGCTGCACTAAAAATAGCGTGGCCAGCAGGAACAGGGCAGTGCAATTGTGTCACTATATATTTTCACAAAAGACCCATGACATGAGCTGTGTACATGGCCTGTCTTGGCACCCATTCCTCAGATGGCATTTTTTCTTAGAGCAAAGAGCACTCCTCTTCTGTAGTTGCCAAATTGCTCTGCTCACACTCCCTCTGGCATCTCAGCGATGTTAGCACCTCTTATCACTCTGTCCCTTCCCAGCCCAGGAACTGAACACAGCAGACCTATCTAGGCAGGTCAGGGTGATCCTCTCATCCCAAGAAAGAAGGCCTTGGAGACATGGCATTCTCACCTCATCTCGTCTTCCACCATTAGAAAAGCTAAAAGTTTTGCCACTTCCGCCGCTGCCTCCCCTTTGAGGGGGCATCTTGTTAAAAGCTTTGCTTTTCTGTGAATTGGAGCGACGGGACTGACTGGAAAAGTTCTCATTTTTTGAATAGGAAGTTTCTCTTTTACGATTATAACGCTGTTTGGATCCACTCGCATTCTTTCCATCTGAAAGGAGAGGAAAAGAAGAATCAGATCAGCAGCCTCAGAGTTGGCCCCATGTACTGCACCTCAGCCACCTTCACCTCAGAGATGAGCTCACCTCAGCCACTCTCTTAAGGGTTGTGTTTATCAGGACATTAAATCCCCCCAGCAACCCAAACCATTTCATTCTTGTCACTGCCCAAAGAGCTGGTCAAAGAGTTTAAAAGAATGTATTTGCTGTGCTCTACCTTTTATAAAAATAGTTGAATTTCCTTCTTCCAGGTTTGGAATTGCCACACAGACATTAGTGCATTGCCCAGTACACTAAGTTATACATACTAACATCACATACCACATCTGCATGCCCCATTACAAGAACTGACAACAACTAGTTATTTTTTTCACTTAATTTGCCATATTTATCACAATTTATCATATTTATCACACAAAAAACACACTGTACAAATACACTGCTGCCTGCATTTTTCTTTAAGGCCTCCATTGCCTGTTCTCATTCACTTCTGCTTAAAAGATCCTAGCAGATCTAATTCTGTTTAAAAAATACACTTTTATGCCATCAGGCCAACAAATGTTAATCAATCTTGAAGCCCAAACCAAATGCTTTGTGGCCTTGGAGAGCACATACCTAAGATCTAAGTCCACCAACCTAAGCAACAAGAGCTGTTTGTCAAAAGCCATACTCAGCAGATCACTGACTAACACAGGACATAGTGGTGAAGCACAAAGCAAAATACTGCACGAATCAAGTTCACAAGAGCAGAAAAATCAGTCCAGCTCTTGAGAGGGGTTTTCTGTGCCTCAACAGCTGCTACATCAAACTGCTAGAATAGGGTTAATACTAGGAAGGTATTTCTAGTAGTCTTAAGACAAGATCAGAGTTGCCCAAGGACACAACAGGCTCTGGACTGGTTGCTTACCCTGGCACTTGCAGCATCTGCCCTAAGTTTTATCTGCAGGAGAGGTATGGTGATAAACTCAGAAACAAAACTCCTCCAGCCACACAGGACATCCATCCACAGCAGCCAGCCCCAAAGTCACTCTGGATACTCAGTAAACACTACACAAACAGCAAGGCCTCACACAATATCTAGTTGCATTTTATAAAAGCCTGTTAGTCCCCTTTTCCCACTTTGTAGTGATCCTTCCGAGCCTTAACATAAATCTTTTGTGGCAGGCAAACACACCACTGTGATTCAGGATCATGTTTCTCATATGGGCAGTTTCATTGCCAGTCCTTCCAGTTTTCCCCTTGCCCGGCACCACTTCCCATCTACTCAAGCATTTAAAACAGCTGGAACAACATCATCCACATGAAATATTTTTTTTTCAGTTGTTGTTATTTTAAGGTTTTTCTCTCACTTGCATCCCCCAAAAAAGGTGAGCTGAGGACAGGATGGTCTGTGTGTTATTGTATATTACCGAGGATCCAACTTCTTAAGAAAAAGTTAAGTAATAAAAGTGGCTGGAGCAGATTCTGTGCTGTTTCTTGCACTTGTCAGACTTCAGTCTCTCCCTGCAACTACAGCTAAAACAGGACACTATCATTACTTTCACACGATGTGACAGGCCCATATTGCAGACAAACTTCATCATCAGAACTGGTAATTTACTCTGCTATTCAAAAGGCTGATCCTTTAATTCAGAATTAAACCAACTCTGTCAGAAGCACAGCTGTGTAACTCAAACACATGCCTGCATAGCTGGCAGTGTTTTAATGCACATCAGGCTAAAAAGACATGGCTTGAGCGTTATCAGGAAAAAAAAACACACCAAAAGCTGCCAAGTACTGAGGGTGTGACCAGGTCTGGCTGAATGATTAGACAGGTCTTTTTTTTGAGAATGTTTGTAGGGAAGTAGGAATAACCAACACCTCAGAGTCTCTGGAAAAAAAGTAAGTAGTTTTGAAGAGGTTTGGACTACTCCTTAAGTCACTCAGGAGCAGAACTTGTCCATTTAGAGCTCAAGCATCCCCTTAAATCTGTAATTTCAGCAAATGCACTAGAGGGGCACATGCCTGTTGTGTCTGTACCACTTTGCACCTCTCTGCCATCTTCAAATGGGGAAAAGAAACAACACAAAAAAAGGCAGTCTAAAGTGGGTGTTTACATGGCCCCAGAACAAGGAACAGCTCACCCCTGCAGCTGACAGAAGAATTTCCTACCACTTAAAGTTTTAATCGAGTTACTCACCATCAGATTTGTCAGTCAGATGGTTTACACACATTCCTGTCATATTATAGGTCCTTTTAAGGCACCTCCTAGAGCCTTTTGGGAGTCACTTTAGTGACTCTCACATTTTATAGGAGAGAACTCTCCACTTGTGCCTTTTTTAAAGGGCCCTACAACAATCTAACAATGCTTCAAACCTGATTTTACAGATTGGTAGCTTCACCCCCCATTACAAGAATAACTGACCTCAATTAAGCCTGGTCCATCAGCATGGTAATGGAATTGGTCAGCAGACAACCAGGAACTTGGAGAATGCATTTGTAAATTGGAACAGCTTTCCCCCACCCTGAGCCTAAGCAATGCTGTTCCTTCCAAACTTTCCAGCATGCCACACGTCAGAGCTCTGCTTTCTATCACCCATCCCAGCTCTCCCACAAAGAGCAGAGCAGGACAGGATGCACCCAGGCACAGAGAAAAGCATAAGATTCTCACTGCCATTCTCTCTTGTGAGATCCCAGTTTTAAGTATGGTAAGTTTGGATTTGGTAGTTTCTTTTTTCCTTCTTTTCTTGGCAAATTAGGAGTACTGGTGAGGTACTTACTCTTCACTCAAGTACTCAGTCATTTTGCTGTTTTCATGGCATCTAACCTATATTTATTCACATTATAGGGATTTATCTACCCACTCACACTCCAAGAAAATTATAAAAAATACTCTCTGTATAATTTAAAAACACTAACAACAAAATTGTTCTTGCATTTTGGAGCAAGCCCTGAGATTTGTGGTTTCTCCTGCTGCTAGAGAATTTATATCTCCAAAGAACCAGAGAGAGGAGATGAAGTTCAGAGTGTTAAAAGCAGCTCTAGGTGACCACTTGGACAGTGGAGCTGCAGAACTGGTTTGCTGCTCGGGTGAGAACTGTTGCTTCCTTCCACCTTTCTCCCCTCTGTTCTGCTGAGCTGTGCTGAAGCCAGCAGCATTGCATAAGGGGTTTGGATCACACTAAAGCCACAGGGTGGTTTCATGAAAACACACTGAGGCCACTGCTGCTGCCAAGGCAAACATCCCAGTGAGCAGGAGGTGACCAGGCTCTCACACAGCCCAGCCAAGCAGGCTCCCACTGGCTCTGATAAGGCCCAGGAATGTTTGTGACAACTAACACTGTCCATCAGCTCTCGAGGGCTGCAGAGAGCCCCAACAAGCCTATTCTGCCTTACCTACTTCATTCCACTCTAACTGGATGTGATTCCTGTTGGCACACTAATACAACATAAAGAAACTTTTCTGTTGGAAACTTTCAGCTTAATTTAGTCTCTGAGGCTAAATTTGAAAAAGGAGGAATCAAACATGACAAATACAAGGGAATACAGTACTCTATTTAGCCCCATTTCCAGCTGCACTGCAAGAGAAAGAGAAGCTACCATAAGGATTCAGGAATGCCCATTTCTTCACTTCCTCAGGTGGACAGTTTCAGCAGGTAACTCTGGAAAGCAAATGGCAAGTGCATGACTGGATTTAAGCCCATGACCATCTAAGGAAGGCCTATGGTCCATAAAATTACCTTCCATTTCAGAGGAGAGGCAAGATTTCCAGAGTATATTCCTATACCTGTCCTTAAAGGGGTGGACCTCAAGAAAACTCAAGAAAAGGAACTCAAGAAAAGATTCCATACGGTGACATGCCAGTGTCCTGCATGCAACAGCTATGAAAACACAGCCCCAGTTTTACCCAGCTGCATCCTGTTGTAGTTCCTTGCCCTAATTTCACCAAGGGAACCTTTTCATTTTAATTTTCAGTACCCTCCAGTTAAGATATTCCTAAATAAACATCTACTCCTATGAAAAGGTATTCTAATTTTTCCAGGTCTCTTTGATGCCCTGTAAAGGAAGCAACTATTCCCTTTGCTCTCCACTGTAGTTCAGAAACAAGTATGAAATGGAATTATGCCATGACAAAATTTTCTTTTGTTTTATTAAAAAAAGAAGTCTAAAAAGTTTGGCATTTATTTAATTAAAAGTATTGGAGTAGAATAGAAGGGTCATCAGATTCCTCTTCCCACTGCTCTTGTGCTACCAGTGGCATTATTTCAAGCCTGTGAAAGGTGACATTCCACAAAAATCACTCAACATTTTTATTCTGGGTGTAATAACAGGCATTTTACTTCCTTCCTCAGTCCAGACACTGTGTCTTCTACACAAAGGGGTACCAGGCACAGCACAGATCATCTTAACCCCTTCCTGAAGGACGTTTGTATTCTGTGAACAATCCTCCCTCCACAGAGCATCACACAGCACTACAAAAGAAGCTGGAATGAGGAGCTGTCTCTTGGCAAGACAGCAACAGAAAAAGTTCTTCTTAAAAAGACTTCCAAGTGTTTGAATTTGAAGTTAAAATTTCACTGTAATTGCACAGTTACACCACAACCTGGGGAGCTGTGGGTGAGTCACCTCCCCCCTGTCCCACTTCTGTCAATCCTGTGGAAGGTCAATTAATACAGATGAAGAGCAAGTAATACTTGGTAACCCAGGACATAACCATGCTCAGAGGTTCAAAAAGGAGCCAACAAACATCTCCAAGATACTCATTTTGTTCACCCTCTGGGGTGCACTGCTGCTTTCTCAGAGGCCTGAAGTAATACAGCTGAAACAAACCACTGAGGAGGAAGGAAATTAGTACAGCAATGGTGGTGGAGCAACCTGTTGACACACTCTCATATACTTCCAGCACTAAAATCACCAATTTTAATCACTACTGCCCCATTTCTAGGTTTAAAAAAGACTTAAAAAGAAAGGAATACTCTCTTCCTAAACAGGTTCAGAGAACTTAGTGGGTTTAGGGCTTACCTTGACACGACGACAGGAACCACACTGGCTGCTGACAAACTGCTCTGTCAGCAGAACCAGCTGTTTGCAATTCCAGGTGTGACACTTTGGGTTGAATGCCAGATGAGCAAACAACAGCCAACTAACTCTGAGCTGCCCCAAAGCAGGTCACTGAAACACCGGGGCGAGGGGAATGCTGTGTGTGGCTACCAGGCTCCCTCGGTGAGGTGTAACAACATAGGCACAAGATAAAGTTAAGGGCTCTAGTCACTGGTGAATGTGCGTTCTTACTATAGCACCAGGGCTTTAGCTCTCAAGCTGATTACTCCAATGCTAATGAAGATAAAGCGTTAATCCTCAAAGGAAGAGAAGAGCTGGAATCCCAGCTCACCATAAAGCGAGAAGAGCCGGAAGAGGAAGAAGCAACCAAAAACAGGCAGTGACCTGAAACGCCGCCTATTAAACCCAGCTGAGACACAAACAACCCGACAAGGCCAAGTTCAGCTTCACCACAAACCCCCGAGCGGCACAAGGCCGCCTGTCTCCGCAGCCCCAGCTCACCCCTCGCTCCCTGCGGAGCCCCCTCCCAGCTCTTACCGCCTTTGGGCTTAGACTCCCCCGCGGCGGGCCCGGCCGAGGCGGAGCGCGGCTGCTGCCCTTTGCTGCCGGCCGAGGATCCGGGCGCACCGGAG
>JAHLSL010000041.1:1681490-1725725 GCA_025920805.1 Petroica traversi
GCGGCGCCATCTTGGTGCGCAGGGCGGAGCGGGGCCGGCCGGGGCGGGGACAGGGCCACAGAGCCATAGAGTGACACAGCTACAGAGTGACAGAACCACAGAGTGACAGGGCCACAGAGCCGCAGAGGGACAGAGCCACAGAGTGACAGAGCTACAGGGCCACAGAGTGACAGGGCCACAGAGCCATTGAGCGACAGAGCCAGGGAGCCACAGTGACAGAGCCACAGAGCGACAGAGTGACAGAGGCACAGAGTGACAGAGTGACAGAGGCACAGAGTGACAGGGCCACAGAGCTACAGAGCCACAGAGCGGCAGAGCTACAGAGCCACAGAGGGACAGAGGCACAGAGCGACAGAGGCACAGAGCCACAGAGGCACAGAGTGACAGAGCCACAGAGTGACAGAGCTAGAGCCATAGAGCTACAGAGTCACAGAGTGACAGAGCCAGAGAACAGCTTGGGTTGCAGATGCTCTCTGAGAGCATCATGTCCATCCCATGACCCAGCGTTACTGTGTCGACCAGACCATGACCCTCAGTGCCACGTCCAGTCTTTCCTTAAGCACCTCCAGGGACGGTGACGCCACCACATCCCTCAGCAGCCCATTCCAATGTCTCATCACATGTTCTATGAAGAAATTATTCCTGATGCCCAGCCTTAGCCTTCCCTGGTGCAGCTAGAGGCTGTTTGCTCTTGTCCTGTTGCTGTTGCCTGGGAGAAGAGGCCGATCCTCACTTGCCCACAACCTCCTGTCAGGAAGAGAGTGATAAGTAGTTAAGAGAGTGAAAAGTCCTGGGTTTGTGGGACAGGGAAAGCACTGGGGATGTCCCAGGCATGAGGGGATCAAAGGGCCCCTCAAATGGTGCAGTTCTGTTACTGCTAATGTGTTTTTAATTACGTGGATTCCTGGGATGATTCTTTTGAAATAATAACATCACTTGAATGAACACAAGATCTCCAGGAAAAAAAAATTACAAATATCTAGGTTCTCTTTTAGCTCTTTATTGGAGCCTGATGGTGGCTGTATGACTTTTGGCAGAAGCAGTGTAGTGGAGAGTACAATTTTCAGCACTTAAAACCCCACAGCAAAATAAGAGGATTCCCATGGTAGACGTAGAAACTGTAACAATAGAAAAGCCAAGAAACGGAGCTTTTGGGAAGGAGGGTGGTAGGGGCTGGTCTGAGAGGAATGACATGAAGGAACTGTGTTTTTCTCCAAACAAGGCTGTTATTGGAAGGAGGAGGTTTGTTGGTCATGTGCACACCTTGGTCCCATGGAATTCATCACTTCTCTGTTGCAAAGAGCAAGGCAGGCAGTGTGGCATGGCTGTAAGATGGTGGGGAGCTGTGTTTCCTGCTGGGGAGCAGGATTTCTTTACCCTTTTTCACTTGGAGCAGGGCTTGTGTCCAATGTACTGTGTAGCATAAAGGAATGGTAAGATGGCTAGAACCTTGGAAGGCTGTTGTGAAATGCACCCTGGCATAAAAATATTGCTCAGTTATTTACTTTATCTGGGCACTGCAAACCATTAAAAGTGCTTCGGTTTCTTTTTTCTTCTCTTTTTTTTTTTTTAAATTACAATTTCCTCTTCCAGTACTTTGCTTTCATATTATTTTATTGAATAAATAACTTTAAGGACAGCTTTGTTTCCATACTGAAGGAAGTTATTCCCAGGTGGTACTGTGGGTACCAGCAGAAGTGTTCTGCCATGATGCATTTTGTACAAAACAACCCTCAAACCACTGGGGCTCGCCATGTGCATGCAGAACTGCTTTGCTAAATCCACCTTGGAGGTAAATTTTGCCCTTCCATACCTTCATCCTTTGGATTCAGGCTTATGAGATGTCTAATATATCAGACTTTTAATTTAAAAGGAATATGCATGTGTTTTTGGGGGGGGGGAACAGAAGATCTGAGAATTACTTTATACAGTATTTCAGTGATGAAACCAAGATTAAGTTCTGTATCCTAAAGCAAATTTGTAGCAGGAGCTACATAAACAGAACTGCTCTTGTTCCTAGCAAAAAGAACTTTAAGTAAGCAACAGACACTAATGTTTACAAATTAAGAGAGGAAACAAAGAATCAACAAAACAAGCAAACATCTGTCTACGATAAGGAAAAATTCTGTATAAAATGGATTTGTGAGTTGTGCTGCTGCTGCAGCAGCCTCAAAACACAACATGCAAGTGTTCGTCAGGAGGTGAGAGAAGCCAAGGTTTGCTTCTCCTTAGTTCTCCCCAACATCTTTACTTGTCTGACAGCCTGGAAAATGCTCTTTGGAGAAGGCAATAGTGGCAACTCTTAGCACAGCTGCCCCAAGGGCACCTTGTCCCACCCGTAGAGCTCCAAGGTGCTCATGGAGAGCAACTGAAAATTGGGTTTGAGTCTGTTCTGAGCATGGTAGCAGGTCCATTACAGTCGGAGTTATGCTGATTTTAAATGGGTCTGTCTTAGTCTTTATCATCCCAACAGCTGTGATTAAACTCTGGATGAGGTGTATCAGGAGTCTAGCAGGTCTGATTCACATCTTTAAATGTAAATTAGGAGTGACTGCTGGGAGACTCAAAAGATTCCATAAGAATAACTTGTTTTAGCTGAGGGAAGACAGACAGGTGTTGAAAGAAACCTAGATATTTTAAGAGTATTATGAATAATGTTTTGATGTAGTTGTATGAAGTGTGTTTAACTGTGCAATATGTGATGGTTATTATCACTGTGATGATTCAGTCCTCCTGACAGCACATGTTTTTACAAAGGTGTGTGGAAAATGAGTGAACAGTCAGCTCTGGCACTGCAGCTCTGTCTGCATTATTGACCCATGGCATGGGAAACCCCTCTTGTACTCGCAACTGTGCCTTGCAGAAAGGGCTTCAGGTGGGTTTTCCCCAAGCTGACCCATCTCTGGCCTAGAGCTTGATTTAGAAAATAATTTATCACCATTAAAAATCCAGGCCTAAATCCAGCGTTTTGAGTGACTTTCAATAGGTACACTTTTACAAAAGATCCAGCTAATATGTCTATAAAGTGGCAGTAGGCAGTCAGTGAGAGAAAGCTGTTTCAGAGTAGGGCTGGGACAGGTGAGGTCAGGCCACAGCTCCTGTAGCCTCACTTGGCTGCCCAGTGCCCCTCTCCTGCTGGCTGTGCAGCAGTGACATGGGACACTTTGGGTCACGTTGCTGTTCTGTTTAGCACAATTTGAAGCGATCTGGTAGAGGTGGAGTTCAGTAGAGAGGAAGTTGATGCACTACAATGAAAAAGAATGTAGTGCAAAAACAGCTTGGGTTTACATGGACTGTGCACAGAAATGCTCGTGGGAGCAGAAAGCTTTGGCTTTCAGGTAATGGCCCCAAATTTAGTGAGTTTTGAGAACCTCCCTTCCACTCTGATTCCCATTCAAAGGCCGCTTGCCAAAGACTCGTCTTTCACCTTCCTTTCTGTTCCTTTTCCCAGCTGCGGTGGGTGGCAGGGAGAGGGCAGGACACCCGCGCGATGAGACGGGAAGGAGCTCAGGGAGCAACGCCGGCCCGGCCCGCTTGGTGGCAAACTGCTTTCACTAGAGCTGCCTCTCGGTTCTCCGGCTCTGCGAACAACAAACGCGCTCTCTGGGATTGCAGGCTGCAATCTCATCCCCCTGCATTTTCGCGTTTTCGGGGCCCTGCTCATCCCTCTCGAATAGCAATATTGCCTCCATCAGATACTGTCTGAACACGGGGTTCGTGCTGCAAAGATAGCGCCTGTGTCTCAAACTTCACAGAGTTTCTGGGGGCAAAAGTTTTCTTCATCTTCTCCCTGTAGTCCTGGAACGGCAGAAATCAATATTCTGACATCTGTAAATCCTTTGTTCCCCTTTTCACCAGGGCTTTATCAGCTTTGGGAGGGAGGGATGGGGGGAACAGGGCGTTGAGAGAGCCATTGTCCCTTCTCTCGGGAATGATCTGGAACTACTATGCAAATCTTCATTTGAAGACCCTGGGAACTGGGGGAGGGCTTTAGCTGCAAGCTCAGTGGGAGGGGAGCTCTGAATCCGTGCTCACCCACTCCTTCCTAGTGCAAGGAGCTGGGAAGAGCCTTTTGAACGAGCAGAAGAGACATTTTGTGCTTTGTGTGCTCCTGTGAGGCTTTGCACTTTTTATGTCTCCTGTTTCATGCCTTTTTCCCTCCATACTCCTTTTAAGTATTTGCATAAGATTTTTTTTTTGGGGGTGGGGGGTGAGATCCAAGAGCTGCGATTAGCGGTGATGGAGTCAGAAGGGTGCAGGGTGCAGCACCTCTCCTGCGCCCCTCTCACACCCTGGAGTCTCTCAGCAAGCAGTGGAGCAGCTGCAGTGGTTCTAACACACGATCCCGATCGCTGGCATTAGCATATGGCACAAGCACAGATCAGTAAAGCAAATGATTCAGCTGGTCAGGAGCAGTGGAGTAGAATCATTTGCAGTTCTGAAATTATCATGTTGTAGTCATGTCTTAAAAAGCCACCTCTTACAGGGGCAAAGACCCACAGAGCAGAATCTGCTTTATGAAACCCTGGGGCCTGACCTGCCTTGGCTCTGAGCTCCGTGTCACCTGTTTTGTATTAGGGCAGGGTCACACTAACTGCCAAGTTTCCTGGAAGTTATGTAGGGTTCTCTGTAGGCTCATGGAAGGGAAGATATCCTGGCCTGACTTCGAAGCCACATGGATGAACAGGACAGTGGGGGAGGACAGTTCAGATGCGTATCTTTGCATTTTTGTGTTTATAGCTACTGTAAAGGCAGTCATAGTCCTTTTGATTTCCTTCATTTTCAGGTCATCTGTCTCGTTGTTTTTTCAAACTTTGAGGGGTTTAATGTTCCAGAAAACTAAAAATTACTTTTGAACAATGACAGCCCTGGAAAATGCAACACTACTCATTTTCTCACAGACAGCTGAGAAGATGTGGCGTTTAAAAAATCCCATCCTCTGTCAAACCATAGAAACACACGCCCTGAGCCCTGATTCTGTGTTACCTCCCACGTTAAAGCCAAAGCAGCGTAAACCACTGGTGTTTGTCCTGCAAGTACTTCACTGCTTTGTGGAGGAAAAGTGCATCACAAGCTTGGTCTCACATGCACAACTGGGTCTGAATCTGCTCTCGTTTTCCATGTGTAACTCTAGAATGACTCAGCTGGCAGGGGTGAACCCCTGGAACTGTGCTAGCTGGAAACCAGCCTGGACCTGCCCTCTGGCTCCTGCAAGTGCCCCCAGCACCTGTGCACGCTCCCCTGTCCCTGCCCATGCTTTTCTGAGTACACTTGTTTGCATGAGGGCTGGTGTGTGAATGCACATTCTTCTCACTCACGCCTCACATATGCATGCAAACACACATCCTCGAGTGCACACAGCCATTCCCTTTCTCTCATACACATTTGTGCACATACACAGACCTTTTTGAAAGCTCCTGTTTTCAGAAAGGTTTTATTTATAGGTCCTGCCTGGTTGTGAATGTGAAAGGGAGAAAGCCCCTCAGAGGGTTCCTTTCATGTGTAAATCAGCCTAGGCTGAGAGCATTGGGGTCACTGAGAGGAGGATTTCACTCTTAATTACTCAGAGAGAAAGCAGGCAGGGGACTTTCTCAAACTAATAGGGTTGTTCTCTGCTGGGGAAATCAGCTTGAGACGCCCAAATTTCTCTTGCATCAGACTTCGGGCTCTGATTCACAGGCCTCTTCTGCCAGTAGCAAGACCTATCTGTGTGGCACTTGGAACAAACAGTTCAGCTTCCAA
This sequence comes from Petroica traversi, assembly GCA_025920805.1. Taxonomy (NCBI): domain Eukaryota; kingdom Metazoa; phylum Chordata; class Aves; order Passeriformes; family Petroicidae; genus Petroica; species Petroica traversi. The sequence goes on from JAHLSL010000041.1 coordinate 1,687,233, forward strand.
AACAGCTTACTTATTAAAGATGGTTATGCTCACTCTAATAATTGGATGTTCTTTGGAGACCAACAGAAGAGCTGACCTAGCTTGCTTTGTTTTTATGCTACTTTTATTGGCAAAGATATTAATTTCTGATACATATATCTGTGATTCCATCTGAGGACCTCAGTATTCCTTCAGACCTGAAAACTCACACTTCTCTGCCAGGTAGAAAAATGCTGTCCAGAGATTAGTCCAGTGAGCAGGAGGCTGAATTTGAACTTGAAACCAGCACTGAATTCCCAGTTCAGCCACCGAATGCCTTTGTATCCTTAGCTGTGGAATGGAGTAATCTCTCTGGAATGAGGCTGTTAAGAACAAAAGTCAATATGTATTGTGATACTCTTGGTAATGAGGCTGTGAATGCCAAGGTGAATGGGTGTGTCCGAAGAGATGTGTCTTTTTCCTGGGATGCAATACAAGCATGGGGATTCCTCTGCTGAAGTAGCAATCACCTTTCATCCCTGGTCATAAAACTGAGGCTGGAAATCTACCACAGAGGTGAGAACTCCCAGTCACAAGTCACTGAGTTGTCCAGAGGGACTTCAGGACCTGCTCAAGGCACCACACGCTGACAGGAGGTGTAGCTGTCAGTAGCTGCAGGGAGGAAATCTGTCTTGTCAGGTGCATACTCATACAAGCATCTGAGCATGCACTTACATGTTTTAACTTCACTTGACAAAATTTACACCTTCTCATCTGTACCTCCTCTTCATATATGGCCTCTGCTTTTCTGAACAGGAAATAAGTGCATTGAGGGCTGAACATTCCCAGCCCATGCACAAATAGCCTCCTGGGAGCCTTGATTCAGGATTCTTGGAGCTGTGTTAGTTCAGCTTGCCTGGGAAGGTGGAGGGGTTTGTCTGGGAGCACCTGTTTGAGGATGCTGGCTCATCGTGGTGGGAGCCCTCGGCAGATGAGGTCAGCAGTCTGAAGTATCTGCAGAGGTCAGAGGGAAATGAATGGGTCATTTCTCTTGCAAATGAAGAGCTGCAGCCTGGAGCAGCCTTAGCAGAGCCCAGCATGTGGGTCCAGGCTGTTTCTTTTATGAGCTGATGGAAATGGGGCCCAAAAAGACTTCCCTGATGAAGTTCTGTCACAGCCTTTGTAATCTTTCCCTCCTGCAGCATGCACTGTGTATAGAATATGGATTGGGAATTATCCTGGCTACCAGCACAGTCAAGAGGATGAAGGTTTTATGGCTGCATAGAAAACCTTGGGTTGCAGGGCATCCTTATTGCCATTCCAGTAGGAAAGTCTTGGTTAAAGATATAGAACACATGTACATTTCTGCTTTAGTGCTCTGTTTTACCCAACCTACACTAAAATGAGTAAATACAAGGGCTACTTTAAAATAATGCACATTACTGACTAAAGGATTAAAAAGCCTGGATTCTGTTCTTCATTCTGGTAGTAAGTTGTCAGTTGCTCTGCAAAGCCCTGTGAATGCCTGTGCCTCACTTTTTCTGCAAAACACTGAAGAAAGGTAGTGTTTTCCTTTTTTTTTTTTTTTTTTTGGTAACATCTTGAGGATTTAGGGTACAGAATGCTTTAGATAAAATATCACTGTTAGCACTGTCTGACAGTGAAATTTCTTTTAGTATACTTTTATGCAGCATTACTTTCTCTGAATTGTTGATTTAGAATTAATTTTAATGTTACATAAACAATGTCAGTTCTCTCTTGCCATTTGCTGTTTTGCTTCTCTGCAGGCCACCGGGGAACTCCTTTAGCTGTGACAGTGTAATGGGAGGTGGAGACACCTCGAGGAGAAGGTCGAGACAGGCAACAGCAATTACATCCTGACTTGCCTCGATTGCAGGTTTGTGTGTGATCTGGGCATGTCATCTTTCCTGTGTACAGGTATTTACAATGAGGCATGAAAATAACTGTCTCCTTTGTAGGAGCTCTAGGAGCAGCTTCCTATTATTGTCTTTCACAGCCTCAGACAGAGTAGGGCAAGGTGAGGGTTTTAAGGGAAGGCAGCTAAGGTTGGAGTAAATGTACTCAGGGTTTTCCCTCACTGCTGTGATGTTACAGCCATGACAAGCAGTTAGAAGTTAGAACTTACTTGGGGCTGCCAGAACTTACACTAAAGGGAAAAATGAACTTATGTTTAAATTTTACTTCTCAACCTCTGCTGTGCATGAAGGGTTGTTTTTTATGGCTTTCGTCTCTATTTTCCTTTAGAAACCTCAGGAGAACTGTACACCCTTCAAATCTGTTTTGATGTGTTTTAAATGCATGATATGGATCACATCCACTCTCAGTAGGTTGCAGAAAGGGGCCATAAAATCATAACACATCTTTGGAGGGGTAAGCTTGTTTTTTATTTCCTAGAAATATCAGCAGGTTTACACCACGCTGTATAGGAAGAGCTACAGGACAAGATGAATGGTCCTGAGGGCTCAGAGACTATTTCATGTTTGGGGTAATGCTGAGATTAGCTGTGGAGCCTGTGTCCAGGCAGTAATTTGACAGCAGATATGGGCACACAGTAGTGCAGGCTCTGAAAATCGCAGGAGCCTGCTGAGTTATTGTGAGCTGGAGGAGCTTTTCTGTTTGTGGGCACATGGGTCTGCCTGCCTCATATTGTGCAGACATAACTGAGACATAAAGGAGGCTGGCAAATTGCAGAACACTGGTGGAGGAGGGGACAGGGGGCTGAAGAAGAAAAGTTAAGAGTTCGAAGACAAAAGGCTCAAGCCTAGTTGTGAATTCCTAGCAGGTACTTGGTCTTTAAATGAAAACATTTGTCAAGCAACATACTAATTTAATGTGGGAATTGGATAGATATCTGCAAAGGTTTTTTGGTTTGTGGTGTAATTACAGGAGATTTAACAGGCAAAGCAGTTTTACTTTCTCCCAAGGTATGTAATTGTTCATGTATAAAACTATATAGGGTAGGCAGTATAGATGACATCACACAGAGTGAGACACAGATGATACATATAATGTTTCTACAGATTTGGACTGATTGTAAATAAGGCAAATAATGTGATATCCTTCTGGTAGTGTCTGACCATACCATCAGCACCATTGGTGGATTATCCTGGGCCCTGTATCAGCCCCACTTTGCTACACCTGGCTGCTGGTCTGTGCCTCCTGTCCCACAGACCCACTCCTCTTTTACCTGGGTGATGCACCTGGCATTTCCATTTTGAGCAGCACCTTTCTTGGAACCTTCATTATGTTCTGTGACTGCCCTGGGACCTCAGTGTCATGATGCAGGGCCTTGGCTGTGATCAGGCTGCACGTCTGTGCTGTGCCTGTCACTGAACTGCTGGGACAGATGCATTCCACAGAGCACAGCCAGCAGCTCTGTCTGGGCTGTGTGTAGCCCCTTTTGGTGCCTGTCAGGAATGCAACAGGCTCTGCACAGCAGCTTGGTAGGCAGCCCCACTACCACGCCTCGAGCTGATGCACAGGCTTGTAGTATTTTTAGATTGGACCCTCATTTCAACTTTTTGTTTATTTGTTTTGTTTTTTAAACTTTCAAAAGCTTTTTCTTGGACAATGAACCACTGCTATGCTGGAGCCTTGTGAGTTAGTTTGTAAGGACTCACAAGTTTTTGGTAGATGTGTGCAGAAAGTAGCTACAGGGTTGGTCATTCCTGTAAATCATTGAACTTTTTGTAAATTTAATTCTGGGCTTTTCCTTAAAAGCCCTCTCCCAAAGTGGACACAAGACAATGGACACCAGCAGGCAGAGCTCCCAGTGACTAGGATATTGTCACATATCCAAAGGCCTGGTGGGAGGAGCAGACATTAGGTCTGAATTCATCCTGGCAGGGAGATTTGGCTGAGAGAGAAGGAAAAGAAGGTCAAAGGCAGCTCCAAGGAAACGGCTTTGGTTAAAAATGTTTCATTAGAGTTTTCACACTGGAAATATAAAGTATGGGAACACAATTACTTGGCAGAGAAGCCACATTAATAGCAGTCCCGTATACTTTCCCTGCTCTATATGGAAAGACACACAATATATCCTTGGCCACCTCAGCAAAATTATGGGTTCCTCTTCATAAATGTGACTTTTTCCCAAAATATTTTACAAAATTTGGAGGTTTTTTAAAATTTATATTGATAAAATAGGTTAGTTTTTTGGTAAACCATTGCTCTCTACTGTATACACTTAAACTTTGAAGGGTAGATTTGCATTATCTGAGCAGTGTATCAGTATCAGTGCAGCTGGGAGCACTTTTGGGATGCTCACCTCACATTTTTGCCCTTCCATTCTCTGTCTTTGATTTTTCCTGGTGTAACTCAATAAGATAATCACATCACTAACTAATAAAGGTTAGTCTTTCCTTGTTGATTCAACAAGTTCCCTTTTTGCAGACAGTTGTAATCTGCCACTTGGACTTTGTTGCCTAAGGAATTTTCACCTCTCCATGCAGGCAGTGTTGTGAATTTGGACTGATGCTCATACCTACAAGGCCTGCCAGTGCAGGGCCATGGCAGATGTCACCTGTGGGGAGGTAGGAGATGGGGTACCAGTATGTCTTGTCTGTGCTCTGATATTGGGACATAGTTCTTGACCAAAGAATTGAGCAACTGAAATGTCACAGAGGAATATATGGTGTGGGTGGCTTATTTTATGGCAATCCAGGATTAGTTTACATTTGTATTTTTTCTGGTTTAAGTTATAAGCTAAAAATGTGGAAAGCCTTTGTCATTACATCTCAGTGGCAGTTTCCTTTATTCTGGCCTAGAAAGAAGAATTTCTGGCAAAACATTAGCACACATACAGTGCCCTGCAAAGGTAATTCCTTACCAGACCCTGAAACAGCTGAAGTACACATTGTTAGTCTTGCACACTGCAAACCTCTGTGGCATATTTGTACCCAGGTTCCTGTGTTAGGTTCTTGTGGAATAATTTTTATGTTCTCCCCTGTCTGTGCTGGGCAGCGTCTTGACAGGGCCCTGAGTGCACCAGCTGATTCTGCAGCCTCCTACCCCTGTTCTACAGGTTTGGCTGCCTGTGTTTGAGGTCTGTCATGATACAGTGGAATGTAATCAGGGATCAGAGTGCTGTGAAAAGAGCTGTCTGCCAAAGAGCTGGGAGAAGCCAGCTGGGGCCTCCCCACTTCCATTGGGAGCCATGGCACAGAGCTGCCCTTGTCCTTACTCCTTGTTTGGGATGGGCTCTAGCGGTGTTTGTGCCTGACTGAGGACTTGGCTGTGGCTGATCCTGACTTGACTTCCTGGCTTGCCCTCAGACCTGGCACATCCCTGTGGGCTCGCTGATCTCCTGGCTATATGTGGTCACTGTCACCAGACCTGCTTCTCTTCTTGCTGGTCTGTGTGCCTCTAACTGAGGTCCCTGCTGTCCTCGCTGCCAGCCCTGCTCACCTTTGCTCCTCAGGCTCCCCAAGCTCCTCTGCAGCTGATGTTCTGCCCGGCTCCTGGCATGGACCACAGCACCTCCGTGTGCCTGAGACTCCTAAAGGGAGTGGCAGTGATATGAGAGACATTATTGCTATGATAATAAGGAAGATGTGACATTCGCTTTGCCTCCCTTCAGCTTCCTGAAACGCCAAAGAGAAATTCAGGTCTATCGGCACGAGCCCGGATGCCGGGAGAGCAGCCGGCAGGAGGAGCTCGCTGGACACGCCGCTGGATCATTCCCCGGCAGTCACAGACGCGTGTTTCAAGGGCATCGCTTTAGATATGCCTGCTCGGGACTTTCTTGCAGACAAACCACCAGCAGCAGAAGACAGAGGAAACTTCGTGGTATTGCAACCGAGCAGCCCCAGTGATTTATTTTAAACTTATTTGAGACTTCTCAGCTTATTTGTCCCACCATGATGTTTTTATCTGTCCTTATTTTAGATACTTAAGGAATTCAGGAAGATATTGAGAATGCCTAGAAGTGACTGAGTGTTTTATTTTCCAAGAAAGCTGGTGTAAGATTTCTTGGACAGAATCCTAATCACAGAGTAAAGAATTCCAAAACAATGTTTGTCTTAGCATAGGAAGATATCCTCCTGGAGTCCTCATGACCTCTGAGGGGACCTGCAAGCAAAAAGCTCTGAAATGTATCAGTACCACTCTGATTATTGGCCTGACAAAGTTATTCAAACAGTTCTGCCTCACTGTATGCAGTTCACCGTTGTGAGAAGTGGGTACAGAGGACAGTAGTAGCTCTTTTGCACAGCACAGTGTTCTCATTAGTTAGGTGCAAAGTGTCACTCTGCATCTTAGGGCCAGTCCTGCAGCCCTAAATTTCACAGCCCCCATGGTCGTGCCTCTGCACCGCCTTTAAAACAAAATTAAGATTAATTTTTTAAATTGGTGAATTCTTTACTTTTGTAAGTCTGTGTCCTCATTTAGTTACTAAATGGAAACTAGGTGCCTTCTGGTCCTGAATGTTGTTGTAATAATTATTTTGATTCTGAATGTGCCAGAAACTATTCTAATGCATATCAGCATAAATTAAGTCAGTAGAGATTCTTCAAATTTATCCTGGTGTTCAAGAGAATGGAATTCATGCACTTCAATTTACAGCTTATTAAGTGATCAGAATTAATGAACTTGCAATGACCTTTTCTGTTCTTGTTTACACGTTTTCTTCCTATTCACTCATAATGTACATGATTTAGAAAAAACAGAGAGTTGAAAAGGCAGCATGTGGGTCAGATATGTCCCATGGAGCACAGCATTGTGCTTCAGGCTTTAATCATATTTTCAAAGCTGCAGTGTAGAAATGGCACCTCTGTTGATGCTCAGAAACCTAGCTTGATTTTTAGAACCCTCTCTGCATTCTGAAAGCTAGAAAAACATTTGTACTGAAGAACATGGAAGGTGTTCTTCAGAGTAACTTGTGTTTAATAGATGCTGAACAAATAACCTTTTTTTTTTTTTTAGTTTTTTTTCAGTGTAGTACCATATTTCATCCTGGAGGTTGGGAATCATACAAACCATTGGATCCATCTTTCCTTTTATTCTGAGTTTTGGAAATCACTTGGGATGTCACCATGAAAATCTCACATAAACCCTCTCTTTCTCAAGACCAACTGAAAGTTATTCCACTGTGATTCATCTCAATGTTTGAATAATGAAAGTTTCCCTTTGATTTTCACTATATCCAAGGCTACACTTGTGAGGCTGTGTATTCATCTGGTCATTGTTTCTCTCTGACTTCACGGTATAGGACAACTCCTAAATGCTTCATCTGACCAATTACAAAAATTTCAGCAACTTCCAATTATTACTGTAAGAGAAAACTCCACTAATCTGTGAAAATACTAGGAAATCAAAAAGGGAGAATTGGGAAGCAGTGATTTAGATACCACTGCACTTGTAGGTGTGAAGCGACTGGGTGATAGCTCTGGCATACCAATAACTTTATCTCATCTCTGTCTATTGCTCTAGAAAAGTTATGTGAGCACACAGAAAGATCTGTCACCAGACAAATATAGGGCTTGCATGCAACCTCTGCAGAACTGGAGCAGAATCGAGATCTGAAGTTAGAAGGAAAAAGAAAACCTGATGTGAGGGAGTTGAGGGTGCCTTGCTAGAGCAGTTGTGTACGCATGCATAGGAACCCTGACAGTGACATTTAGAGAACCCATTTGCTCAGGGAATGGAGGTAGATGGGGCATTAAAATGCTATTGTAAGAGAGAATGAGGGATTCCTGAAGAGGAAAATGCTGCAATCACAGCAACATATACACAGCCTGCTTGAGGGCATGCACGTGCCCCAGTCATTGCCAGGGGAGCTGAGAAGCTTGGGAAGGTGGCATATGAGGCATTTGTGCAGGGGGGTGTGAGGCTTGTGGAATAAATCCCTGTACGGGAGAGCAAAATCTTCAAAGGAATGGCTGTAGATAGTGAACTGCCCACAATAAATGAGAAATGGAGGGCAGGCAGCCCCCTCTCCCTGAGCAACTCTGCTGGTGGCTGGCAGACAGTGAGGGGGGCCATGGCAGCAGATGGGAGAGGAGGTTTCAAGCCATGTGGGCTGGTTCTGGCCGTGTGTGACTTGCTGGAAACCAGAGAAACTGGTTGGTAACTCAAGCAGGCCAGCGTGGAGCCCAGGGCTGGGCAGAGCTCTGAGCAGAGCCACACGAGGTGCTCACCCTGAGCTTGGTCCCTGCAGCGAGCTGGAATTGCTGTCTGGCTGCTCCCCTCTGTGCAGGTGCATCTCAGGGGCTACCGGGCACTCCCTCCCCGAAGGTTCCATGCAGAGACAGATAATCCCTGGAAATTGATGTATTCCTAGTTCTTTTTCCCTCTTTTTGCTTATGTACTTGCATACCAATGTTAAAAGATGTGAGAGACTCTCAAAGGCAAGCGTAGAGAAGTGACACTACTCACTGAGGATTTATAAAAACAGGGGGAGGAGAGCCCATGATTGCATCCAAGGAAGACAGAGTATGCTGGATTCACAGGACTCAGCTTTAAGTACAACTGGCATAAAATTCCACTTGAAAAAGAAATGTGCTTTAATACGAGTTTCAAGTACTGCTCTTTTTCTCTGAATTTGTTAGCTTTTTTCTTCTTCCCTTCTTAGTGCTGAGTATTCAAGCCCATAAGACAGTAACTTAACAGAAGTGCTAGTATTTCCAAGTTCTGTTTCTTTAAAAAGCTCATAAAACTTGTCACAGTACCCTAGTAAAGCTCTTTCTGCTGTGCTATCTAATCCAAAGTAGTTTGTATCAGATTTATGTTCTGGCAGCTCTGTGATAAACTTGGACTCTACCACACTGCAAACACAAAAGATTACTTAAACTTGTTGTTATTGAATTTGAAGGACTCTTTTGTTTCATGGATCCACACCCTCCTACCAAGTTTGTGGTCCCCAATGGCTCTGTACCTTATACATTTACAAACTTAGACAAACTGGAATGAAGACATTTCCACCAGTAACAATCTATTATTTTGGTAGATTTAGACTGTTCTTTTTGTTAAAATTGTGTATGTCAAAAAAGCACAGTAGAAGATATAAAATATTGGAGAATTCAGTGAGGTCTGGAATTTTGACCAAAGATTCCTTGAGATGTAAAAGTCAGGTTTTCCCTTTCTCACGTAAGTCATCTTAAACCTGATGTCTCAATTTATAAGGCTGCCCTGAAACTTTGAATCAACCTGGTAAAGTTTCTGGAGTTGTGCAGAAAACTATCAGACTCTTGATTCTCCTGGTGTGAGGTCTTGCAAACTTGAGCCTGAAAACATAAAAGACTGAAACTGATGTCAGTCACACCCTCAACACAAAGATTATAGGTGTAACCAGAGGAGGAATTCATCACAAAATCTCTCTGATCTAAAGTCAAGCAGAGCTCTGGAAACAGCTGCCAAATACCCAAGGCCAGAGACCTCTCATCCCAGGGCCAGTTCATCACCTGTGTTATCCAGTGCTCAAAAGCTTGTTCTATCCGCAGTTTGTGGAAAGAGAAAAGCTTACTGACATCCTTCACAAAAATTAGAATGTCTTATTTGTGGGTTGTGTTTGGTGGGTTTTTTCATTTTGTTTTTAGTTTGGTGGGTTTTTTAATGTTAAAATGAGTCAACATTTGGCTGAAGAAATAGTAATTCTTTTACTATGACTCCAGGAGAAAGAGATATTTACTGTCTCCCCACTTCCAAGTGAGAAGTTCACCTTGTAACAGCAGGTGTACCTTGGGGTTGCAACTAACAGTGATTAACATCTCTAACAGTACAATGGCCTGTACTGACTGCCCCTGGAGCAAAAAATCAGTTCAATCATTTATAATTCATCTTTAAATTACTTGTCTTGAAAAGGCTATATATTACTAGTGTACAACCATGCAATCTGGTGGCTATGTCTTTTCTGTACTTACAACCATCACTATTTTGCATGTTCATTGCCTGATTCTGCTGAGATTTGTAAGACATTCAAGAAATTTGGGGGTTTTCTTCTAATGTTATGTCCCAAACACATGACTAGCTCAGTGGGACTCTGCTGGAGGGTCACTCTGCATTTCTCTGAGACCTGCTGGAAGTCCAGGCGAGCACAGGCAGCTGAACTGGGCAGGGACAGGCAGAGGACACAATGAACTTCTCAGCTGGGTTTTGGTTTCCAGCCCCATGCTCGGTGCTGTTGTGTTCTGCTGTGAGAATCCTTCAGTTCTTCTTCCCTTTGGGTCTTTAAAGCTAGCAGATGGAAATCCAGATCAACTTTCAAAAACTCTGAATAATTTATTAAGAACAAAATTGTTGGGTCTGAGAGCTGGTTCCTTTCTCTCTTTCTTTCTCCTTTTCTCTCTGCAAACTGCCTTTCAAAACCAAAGTTTCTAATTACAGGTCAGGGAGGCAGGTTTAATCACACAGCAGAGCCCTTGATGCAGCATTAGAGAGTGTTATTTATACACCTGAATTAATAGGGATGCAGCATTTCAGTTGAGAAGAATAAGGTGGTTTTCAATTTCACTCTTTTTATGTGAAACAAACCACATCAGATTCACTGGGCTTTTTTGACCTAAATTATTTGGATTCTGAGTAACTAGCAAGTAGCTGCTGTGCAGAGGTAGAGAAAAAAAAAATCAAGAATAGACAGAGAACTGCTTACATAGCAGAGGAACAACAGAAGCAGGATGTATTGGAAAAAGCTGGGAGAGAATGGATAAAGGAAGCCATTGGGAAAACTGAAAGGGTACAAATGCATATATGCAATTGTTTACCCCAAGGAACACTTTTGGAGAGCAGTGGCCTCCACAGAAACTGAAGGGCAATGTCAATCTCTTGGCACACACTTAGATACCTCAAAACATTACTTTTAGGGTCAAGGATAGGAGAGATAGAGGTGAAACATGAAGCATGTGAGGGGTCCCTGTTGCAGGGAATGGGATCCCTACACCCTCATTGCTTATAGTCACCATCAGCTTTTGCTGGAGGTATTTGTTCTGTAGTACTGAAAAGAAGTGGGGCAGAACTGTTCCTGCAGTGCTGCAAGCTCCAATGTGACTGTTTTACAGCATCAGAGATTCATTATCCTTGTTGGGATATGAAACTCACATTCACCATGGACTTTCATCCAGTTTTATCCCTGTATCTAACTTGTATATTTTGGCTTCCTGCTTGGTTTCTGCTTAGAAAGTCTGCAAAAATTTCTAGGGGTTTCCTGGACATTTTTTCAGGGTAAGAAGTTGTGCCTATGCATCTGATTCTTTCAGTTAAGGAATACACTGAGTTGACTGAGATCCTGATTGGCATTGTTTGGGCTCTAAGATGAGTTTGTGTATCTCCCATTTGGCAGCTGTGTTGGGCCACATGGCAGGCAAGGGGGTCCACAACACCAGGCTATTCCTTCTGGCAGCAGTTTTGGTTGTGGTTCATTGCTGGGACACCTCTCTCACAGCATGCCCTGCAAAACCAAAATATCTGCCACATAAAAATCCCAAAGTGACAAGAGAGGGAGGGTTGCTATGCTTCGAAATAGCTAAAATGCAGGTTCTGTGGGTATGGAGCAGAGAACAGCAGCAACGATACCAGAACTTATGCTCAGTATGTGAGACTTGGCATGCCTTGAGCTCCTAGAAGCTGCATTTTGCTATGAGTGGTAGATTCCTAGAAACTGTACCCAGCAGTCTCTAAGCTTAGCTAGAGACAGATGTATGCAACACAGTCAGTACCTTTATGATGTATTACTTAAGGAAAAAAGGTTATCTGCTTATGTAAATTTACATTCAATCTCAAGATATTTTTTTTGTTTTTTATACTTAGACTGTGAACCTTGTCCTCATGTGTGTCTGCAAATCATTACCACAGTGCTGGAGCAGTGTGTGCAGGGAATAGGAACTGATTTACCAGGTCCAGAGCATCACAGTGCCATGGCCATTGAATCTCTCCGTGTGTGTCTCCAGCAGCGTGTCAGGATCCAAAACTGGGCTGCAGGCTGGATGGAAACTCAGTTGCAGAAAAGAGGTCAGAAGCCTGAGAGAGCAGGCAAAAGGGAAGTGTTCAGCATAGAAAGATGGAAACACTGTTCCCCTGGACACAGTGGGAGCAGCCAGCTATGCTGCCCAGGCTTTGCACTGCCAACAGGAGGTTTTCTACAAGGCTGCCAGGGAGGAGGATGTGAGGTCTGTGTGTGCTCTCCCTGTGACATCCCTGTTATTACTGTCACTTGCAGGTGGCTGACACCCACCATGGCAGAGACAACCAAGGGTTTGATGCTGTGCTGTACCAGACAGTTTGTCTCATGTGTGATAGCCAGGTTGCCCTTCCTGTGGGAGAAGATTTAAAGAGCTCTACTGCTTTTTGGTATGTATGTGGGTTTTCTCCTCCAAAAATAGCTACCTGTTGAAGTGGGAGTATTTTAGATTAGCAGTGATGACATGGATGGTCATATTTCAGGGCAAACACCTGTAAATCGGTCTAAGCCTGTAAGCAGCAACCTGAGTTCACCTCAGCAGCACTCGCCCTGTGTGTGCTTGAGAAGGCTGGATCCAGTTACCCAGCCCTCAGAGCACAGCTGCTGCTCCAAGCTCAGCCTTTCCCCATCTTCTGTACCACTGCAAATGGAGCAGCTATGGATGTTAACAGCTGACAAGACAAAACACATTAAAGAGGTGATGACATCTTTTTAATACATCATCTATAGTTCTACTTCTCTCTTATCCCATTTCTGGCCCCTCTTGAAGCTCTGAAATGCTTTCCTTCTTGTTTTCATGGGCTTTCCAGTAGAGAAATTCTTTTAACATTAGAGATGTTAAATCGAATCTTCCCATGCTGTCCCTTCTGTTCAGGAGAAAAGCTGTCAGCAGGGATGTGTTGCTTGGTTTTCTAGAAGGGAAGCACACAGTTGTTGTAACATCCCATGCCCTTTCCAACCTGCAGGTGTACAATGAGAAATCAGAATATTAATTTGAATCCTCTGTTATTGCCACTGGCTTCTGGTCTTTCAAAAAGTACTTGACCATGTGGAATTTCTGAATGAACTGCTGCAAACCCCCTTCTAATGAACTCTGCATAACAAAGTGCTAGGAACACATTTCCTATAGGTATATGGCTTAACCACAAAGTATTAAAAGTTACATTGAGAACAAACATTCTGTGCCTGTGACCTGGCAGTGAAAATGCTACAGGGTCACAGAGCTCCATCCAGTTCTCTCAGCAACTTCCAGAGTGATTTCTGACACTACAGTATTTCGTCCTTGAGTTCCACTCGTCCATTATCTTAGAGAATAACAACCACCTCACCAAGGCTCTGAAGACGTGAGATCTTTTTCTAGTTTGTGTGTGCAACTGAGATTGCACAAGGGAAGTATCTTTGTTTTTTCTGATATTTAAATATTCTGTTAATTGCTTTCCTTTATGTATTTTATGTGTGGGTATATATATGTATATGTATGCATATGTATATATATATAACACACACAAAGTTCTTAGGAGTCACTGCTTCTTCAGGACAGTTACATACAACCTTCTCCTAAGAAAATTAAAAAATGCCACTCAAAAAAATTTGTATCCAAATAATTCAAAGTGAATATCATCCCTTGTTTACAGATTCAGAAAGTAAGATTTCAGCAAGGATTTATATATATAAGGGAAAAATAGGAGTCAATTGTTAAATAAGGATCTTTTTAAAGTATGTGTCCTGTGTTTTCAGTTAAGTGCTCAGAGATCCTTCTGGCTTTAGAGCTGGGGAATTACTGAGAACAATTGCTGTGCCTCTGAGATGCTGCATTCATCCCTTCAGGATTGTGCTGGTAGTCACTTTCCTTGCTGAAACACCTCGCCTCGCCCTAGTTTCCTTCCAGGAACTAGGAGTGTTAATTTCTTAAGAAACTTTTGCTAATTGTAATGTAAGCAGTCTGGGGAGAGGGGAAGATTCAGCAGTACCAGAAAGAAGATCCAGTTCTGCTTGTACAGAGCAAGGAAGATTTGGCTATGTCAAAACCCTGTTCCCAAATTTTCTCTAGTGCTTTTGGGAAAGACTGCACTGCTGTGGGAACCACTGTTGGCCTGGGTGAGTTGCTGGCATGAAGCTGTTGATAAAAAATGCACTCTGTGCCATTGCCTGGGTAGCAAACGTTTCATTTTGTAGTGGGCATGAGGAGTTGTCAGTGTCATTGAAATTTTGTAGCTCTGAATAGTTGCTGTAAATTTCATCCGGGCAATATCCTCAATTGTGTTAGATATAATTATATTCAAAGTTCTTTTTAATCATTTATTTGGAACATGTCCCAAGATTCAGCAGTTTTGGATTGGGACAGAAATTGAATTATTTATTATCAATTAGAGGCTGTCAGAGCCTTTGACACCACGTCGAGCTGGCATTGTTTGGTATCTGTATTAATGATCATATAGATAAAAGCATGAAATTATTGGTTGGAAAGCTTTTATTCTAGGCTGAGAAGGCTAGTTTGCATACTTGGCTGGATGCTTCCCTACACTCACTGTCATTATGGCTCTGTTTAATCAAGACAACGTTGCCTGTGGAATTGCTTGCCCATAAATTGATGAATTGAGTGTAAGAATAATTCCCCCTAGATTGAACCCAGTTGTGACTTCCCTTGCCATCCCAGCCCAGCACATTTAGACTCTTCTGCTTTGGCTGTGGTCTGCTACAGACCCTGGAACAATCTTTGTCACATCTGTTCTTTTCTTAGAGGAGCAATTTATTGATGGCTGTTGGTGCTATGGCAATGCTGGATGCTGAGCCTTTGTTCCCCCAGGTGAGGGGATGGAGTCTGTAACCTCACAGGTGTTCCTGAGTTCTCTCACAGCTCTCTTGTGCACCCTTCCCTCAACCAACCTTAATAATTTTTCTTATTGTGCTTTGGCACTTTGCAAGAAACCTGAGCTTAAGAGGGAGATCACATTACAGAGGAGCATAGTGTGGTCCCAGAAACATCACTGCAGAAATGGAAACTGTCCTGGAATCTGAGGAAAGGAGCATGGAGAAGATGCCACTTGTCTCCTTGAGTGGCTCAGGAGAGAGGATGCTCATGTGACATTGCTTTATCCCCATATCTTCTTGGTTTTGTTGCCAAGGTTAGTTTAGCCTTAGTGGGAGTAAGAAGGAGGGGAAAAAAACCTTTCTGAGGACATACTTGCACCGTTTTTTGTAGCAAATAGATATTTTTCTGCCTGCACTCCAAGCTGCTGGAAGCTGTGTGCATTAGCCCTGTACAGAGACTGATCCAGCATGTTACAGGATGTGATTTGAACAAGGTTATAAGAAGTTACATGCTAGATCTGGGGAGAGAGTGGGAATTTCTCATGTGATAACAACAATAATTCACAATTCCCTTACCAGTTCTACTCCCCATTGGAGTCAGTTTCCAGTGTCTTCTGAGAATTCCATTTTCTTGAAATTTATGTAAATTTCTCAGTGGGATAACTGATCTGGGGTTTTTCTTCTTCTGATTTTCTTTTTCCTGCTTCACAACAAACTTATCAAAAGCAGGGTTGTCCTATTGTCAGAAGGAAATTTTTCACATACACAACTTTTCCAATTATTTTATTGCAGCAAAAGAAACTGGGACTAGAGAAAGAGAGAGGTTCTCATTTTACTGGGAAATGCTGAGATTTCAAAACCATTCCAGAGTGTATCACATTTTAGATAAGCATTTTACAAAATTAAACTCTGAAAATGTTTTCTTATTTTGATCAGAGCAGTTCCTCTGTTTTCAGTGTCTTTAAACTGAAAAAAAGTTATTTTATATAGCTTCATCTAACTTCTTATATAATTGTATTTTTTTGAAAGCTTTTCTCAACTATATCCAGTACATCAAAAATGCCAAAATAAGCCTTTTGGACGTTATTTAAATATCTCATTAATTTTGTTAAACAGAGAAATCATAAAGTTTTTCAGAACATCTGGGCTTCAACAAACATATTTTTTCCTTTAGCATTCATCCACATGCAAGCACTCATTATCTAGACAAATATTTTAATACTATGTAACTCATTCTTTTCAAAGTGGTGACTGTGTGGTAAGAAGTACCTCTTCCAGTGATCTCACTTGGAAAAAAAAGCTGCATATATCTGACCTCTCAGGCTCAGTACTGACTTCCACAAAGGAAAGTATGCAACTGCAATTCCTGGAACAGACCTCTCTTGAAGTATGTGCTTTGTATCAAAGATGCCATTTCTCAAGGAAACAAACAAACAAACAAACAAACAAACAAAAAAAACCCCCAAAACCAAAATAACAACAACAAAAAAAACAACCGCAAGCCAACCAAAGCCCAGCCCATAACAACAAATCAACAAAAATAAAGCCACTCTTGTTATAAATCAGCTTTTGTCTTGACTTGCAAAAGGTGCAATGGCCCTTTCATCTGCTCAAATCCTTCTATTTAGAAAAAAAAAAGTGGAAATGGAGCAGTGGTATAACACACCTCAAACCCTGCAAGCAATCTTTCTTTCCCAATCTGGTAGTGATGTTTCTCATCCTCCAGTCTCCCTCTCCAGAAGCTGACAAGCAGCAGCAACTCTCAACTGGGGCAGACTTGGGAAATGACTAATTAAACAGTGATTGCAGGATTGCTTCCTGCCCTGGGTATCAGACCACAAGGGTGAAGCTTCATAAAGATGGAGTGAGCGCAGGAAGCGGTGCTGTGCATACTTCCACAATGGGGGCATTATGGAGACATGCCCCGGAGGCTGCCGGAGACCGCGCTCAATGGATCCTGATACCATCGGGGAATGGAGTACCTGCTAGTTCAAAGCGAGCCTGAATGCAGGTTTTAATCCTTTCTGACAATTGTTGAGAGGAAATGGCCTTTCCTCTGACCTTATCGTTGTAAACAACAACTAGTCATCAGGTTTGTCCTGCTGAGGGAATAGTCAAGGTCTATGCAAGGATTTTACTTCATATTTTTTTCTTCTCTGATTACAATGGTTTAATTCTGTAGGCCTGAAATGCATTCTCACCCCTTAATATACTGACTTCATGTACATTTTTTCTTAATTATTGAGTCCATACAGCTTGGCCTGGTTCAAATTAGCTCCTTGGAGCTGTGGGCAGACATCCCATGGCCAGTTTCGGTACACAGCCCTGTGGTTGTTTTTATGATGGGCTGTTGAGAGATGCCTTTTGCATACACCAGTGTCCCCAGAACTGGGTGTGAGACAAGCTGACAAACTCTTGTAGCATGACAGAGCTATTTTCATATTGGCCAAGAGGCAGGATGGAGAATTGCTGCTGGGCACCATTAGTGTGGCAGTTTTAGTATGAAAGAAGGATGCAAACACTTCTGGAATTGCAGAGGTGGGTGGATTTATCTCTGTGGATTCATATGGCTTTTAGAGCTAAGACAATACAAATGACAGAGGAAACGAGACCGTAGCTTTTGCTGCTCCTGGAGTTCAAGCAAACTGCCTGTAAACAGTTGAACAGAGTGATGATGCAGAAGAGGGCTGACTGCTGCCCTGATACATTTTCGGAGTGATGAAATCCACTTTTCCCCCAGATCTGCGCAGGACTTTGCCTCTGGCAGAGCCCCAGTATTGAGATGCACATCACGGTGGCCACCTGTGAGCATCCCCTTCCCGCTTGCTGCTCATCAGGTGCTAAGTGGTGTAACAGAGATCAGCTGTCAGAGCTTTTCTGAAAGAGAATTTGCAGAGCCATTAGGACGGCACTTCTGTGCCTGGTCATAGACCTTGGCACGGTATAGGAGGTTACTGATGGCTTTGTATGAACGACTTTTTAATTCCAGTCGAGTTTATGGGTAGCACTCCCGTGTCTGCTCTGTGGTCCCCTTTTTAAGACAGAGAGCAAGCCAGAAGACATTTCTCCCACAGTCTGGCTGATCACTGCAAAATGAGGGATGGGCTACACAAGTCAGTGTGCATAAGCTGTCTGCAATTCACAGCTTTTTTTACTGAAACAAAGGAACATTCCTTCCCTAGGTAAAGAGGAAGAAGAATCGTAATCTTTTCTTGTTGTCCCAGTTGACTCAGCTTAATATCTGCTTCTGCAGCTTATAAGGATTCTTGCTACATGCTTGACAACAGAATTGTGGTGTATTTGTAGCAGGCTGGAAGTCACTGTGTATAGATCCAGATTCCTAGTGAAAATCCTGTAAGGGCCTGCAAATGAGAACAGGTTAAAAGCCACTTTGCTAGGCTTTGTAGGAATGTCTGAGCAGCCTGTACTAGGCTAAAGGGAAACTGGTGGATTTTCATAGAGAGGATGTCTGGTTTTCACAACTATGAACACCTTTGGTAACCTTGGGCTGTATTTTGTGTAACATATTTGGGAGCAAAGAGAAAAGCCTGAACACTGCAGAAAGCAACCTCTGAACACTGCATTACATCCTCTGCCAAGTGAGTGATCAAGGTCAGGGTCTCAAGTGGTGAAATAAACAGAGCTGAATCTGCCCTGTGCTTTGTCTCTGGCACCCACATGTGCTGTGGCCAAGAACAGGCTGTACCCAAGGCATGGATTTCTCTGATTTTCATCAGGATGTGTGGCTGTGGGTGGAAGAGGGTGTTATAGTAAACATTTGCAGTCTGTCCTGTAGCCATGTGAAGCTGTTTTTCTTGCTCCATACCAAAATGAGTTGGAATCACTTTGCTTCCAGTTTTGTTCAGAAAACAATTTTGCAAGGCTGCGGCACATGTGTGCCAGTGGGACTGAGAATTAAGTAAGTGGGAAGGATCTCAAGAAGATCTGAAGTGATATGCCCGAAGGAATTTCCTTTCCTGGGGGTTGACCCGTGTGGCAGGGCTGTGTAATTACGCTGCTGGAAGGTCTGGTCACGGGCTATGGTGTGTACTCCATAACTTGCAGGAGGCCAGCAGCTTGGTGGGGCAGTCCCACCACCCCAGGTGTCTTGTGTGTGCTCTCTGCATCACCTGTGCACTATCCACATCAGGGTCACATTGTCACAAGACTGAAAGAAAGGCTATTGCAGGAAGTATTCCCCTTTCAATTGGGATGAACACAGTATTTTGTGAGAGAAATGCTCTCTGTCCATCCCACCCCTTCTCCCCTCTGAGATTTACTTGTTTATATGGTTGCAGGAGGTAGCTCTTTGCCTTGTTGTGGTATTACCTGTGTTAAGGAGGATCATAAAAGGCTCAAGCACTTATTGATTCAGTAGTGGGAGCTGTTTCAACAGTGATAAAATGGTGCCTCTCCCTCAGTTATGGAATACCTGTCAGGTTTTCTCTTTCCACCCTGAGGTTCCTTTTAAGACTTTTTGAATTATTTCCTCTGCTTTATAGAGCTGTAACAAAGGATGAGTGGCTGGATCACTGTGCCAGCTTTACCTGAGTTGAAGGGGCCACAGGCTGAAAGGGCTCCTGTCAGCAGGCTACTAATTGCATGTGTCCATCAGCAGGTTGTCCTTCTACCAAAGAATGTTATCTTGAGATGAACCCATAGGCAGCACAGAAGGATCTTGTTGAGAGAGGCAGAGCAGGGATCTATGGAGTGCTGCTGCTTATTGGGATGGTGTCTTCACAGCAGGTGCAGGAGTGAAAGAGCAGCACCAGCTATGTGAGAACTGCTCTGCCTTGCAGCAATCGTGTTAAGAGGGAGTACACTTTGCTTTTCTTCCTCACAAGGGACCACTTGCATTGTGTTTTGCACTGCTTTGCAATATTTCTGGAAGTCTGCAGTAACTGCTTGGAATTCTGTGGGGAATTAATGCTGCTTTTCCTTCTTCTTTTGTCCATGCACATTACACCATGCACTGTGTGTAAAGAAGAGCAATCTTTGTTTCAGAGCTTAATGAATGCCATAATGGACCGTCTTGGCAGTCTGCATACTTTTATTTATTTTTTTTCTGCACAGGAGCAGTCCATTTTGCTGTTCTGCACAACCCAGGTTGTGGAGTTGTCTAAGTTTTCTTGTACAGTTCAAATGTTACCTGTGGCCTGTCTTGAAAGCTTCTTGCTGAGGCCCGGGAAAAGGGCAATCACTTTAAAATATTTGCACGTGGTTAGACTTTTTCCTGATCTACTGAGAAATAATCACAATCACTTCCAGATTCTTTGACTCAAAGAAAGCGTCACCAGAGCTGACAAGGTCTCGTTCTCAATATGTTATATATTGTAATTAGGATGTATATTGCCATCAGCACCCCGAGACCTCAGGAGAACATGAGCTGAGGATTTTACTTGTCTGCCCTTACTGAATGCATGTGAGTCTCATGAATATTTTTGAAGCAGGTCAAATACTTGCCATTGCAAATCTACAGAGGCCTTAATGAAAGCAATCCTTTGAGCAGGAGAAAAGGTGGATTTCTCCTTCCTTACAAAAAGGCTCAAGGAATGCCAGAATAAGTTTGAAGGGGTAGGTAATGTCTGTAGAGTGAGTTTTCTCTCTGAAGTTGTGCAGGGGAGGCTCCTGTTCATTCAGCTGCAGATTGGCACTTAGCTCATGTCTGGGGGCAGTGGGAGAGCCAGGAAGGACTGGGACAGCAGTGATATACTCGATATGGAAATTGAGACGCTTCCTAAAAGCAAGTTTGCTGATTATATGGCAGCAAACAACTTGCTGTTAAGGGGAAGGGTAGAATCCTTTTTTAATAATTGTAATTATTATTATTTGGAGGCAATTACATCACTAAATGAATACATCATGAACATTATAACCCATCAAAGCATCACATGTGATGCTGTGGGGAGGTGGGGAAAATATTGAAATAAGGCATGCCACCCCCTTGATGCCTCCAGAATGGGGCAGAAGAAACTCCAACACTGCTGAAATTCAGCTTTTGTAACAATGATTTGTGGGGTCCTCTTTAACCTGCCTACATGGATGTGCCTGAACTCCCAAGGGAGATGGCTGGGTAAAGAAGCAGCGTGTGAAGTGCAGTTCAGGTGGAGTGATGTTGGAAGCAGATGAGGCTACACATCCTATCCTAATCACTTCAGATGCTGACTACCGAAATGTCTGGTCCAATACTAGTCCCACTGATTGACTGAGACACAAACCTGCTGAGGACCCAAGAGGTCCTGAGCTCAGTGTAAATCCTGGGAATAGAAAGAGGTATTGACAGAAGAACTCACTGTCCACCTGGGCAGTCTGGAACATCTGTCCATGAGGACTGAGAAGCCTATATTTAGCTTTTCGTGTCTTTGGACGTTGAAAGTGGGCAGGAATTTTTCTGTGCTGTTGAACCAAGGCTACATCCATGATTAGGACCAAGGTTCATTCTATTTCTTTGAGCTCCTGAGCAAAAGCCTGGTGAGATCCCAAATATTGCCACATTCATTAAAGTTCCCTTCTCCTACAACATATATAGGATCACCAGTCCTTTTCCTGCACTCATGATGCTCAGGAGGCTGGAGCTGAGCTGCTGCAACCCTGTCTGCTTGGGTTGTTTACAGGGGGAAGCATGTGTTTTGGTGGAGGTGTGGAGGAGGCAGATGTCCTGCCTCCTGTTCCTCAGCAACCAGAAGGTTTCTCTGTTTTTCAGGGCTACATACATCCAGCTAGGCTTATTTTTAAAAAAGGGACAGAATAACTTCTGCTCTGGTCTCAGTGCAGGAAAGCTTACCCCCAAACTCTCTCTCCTGTTACTTTGCTTGGTGATGCCTTCGAGCCAGGGAGGACCTTTCCTGTAAACTCCTGCACAAGAGGAGGCCTGTTGCTGTGAACTCTTGCATAGTAATTAGAGGAAACAACTTTGGGCTCCCACCACTAGTTATGCAACAGGACTGGATTGTTTGTCACCACACAACCCAGCACCAGCACGCTGGTGTCTCTGTTCTGAAACCCCTCCTTTGCCTCCATCCCCTCTCTAGGCATCTACTTTGCAGATTGCAGGAGTTTCTGTCCCACAACCAGCTCCCAGGTAAATAATCCTGTCTGGGACATTTCAATGGAAATTGTAGCTTGGCAGGAGAAATAGCCCCGGTTCCCAAGGCTACTCTCCCCTCACCCTGTTTTGAACGCTGCCTCGTTCCCATAGAGAGTTGCCTGTTAGTCGTGTCAGCAGCTGCTGCAGGAGCCGCCACTTCCAGAGAAGTTGTCCTTCGCTGGACTCTTCATTCCCGTAATGAGCAGGCAGGGGGCCACGGGTGGCCTGTGCTGCAGGGCTCGTGCAGGGCAGCGTGTCCAGCACAGAGCTGCTCTTGAGTGAGCGAGGGGGTGCTTGTGCCTTTCTACCTTCCCAGGGAGAAAGTGGTGCTTGGGGCTCCTGGGAGGTACATGCAGCAGGAGGGTGAAGTGCTGATGGGGCTGCTCTTGGGGTTTTTTTGGCGAGCAGGAAGGTGACAAGTGAATAAGAAGGACACGGCATTTTATTTAATTAGAAAAACCAAACTCCCTAAAACTAGCCTCCGAAGGGCCTCCGTTGTCATCAGCCGCACAAAGAGCTGTGACAAATGAAAGGAACTGAGCAGAGAAAAGGCTGCTTTCTCTTTGTGTCTCTTTCCCAGCTTCTGTTTGCTTTGCTGTCTCCCTTGCTCCCATTGATCAGGCATGTGGAAACATTCCTCCTCCTGCACTCCCATTGTGGCCGCCTGGTTGCCAGGCTGCCGTTGGCTTGAATAACTTCACTAAGCCAGGCCTCTCCAAAACCATGCCATCCGGCGCGCTGGATGCGGAGCCAGACACTGCCCTCCCATCCTCCTCCCCTCCCTCCCCCCTCCCCAGCAGCGCAGGGGTGCAGTGAGAAAATGTGCCAAAGAACAAGGGAGTAACGCGGAGCCCCAGCTGTCCCGATGCGGGGGAGAAGCACAAGCTTGCCCTAAGAAAATAGGGGCAGCAAAGAGGGGACAATGGCTAGCCTGGGTTGCTGCCTTAAAAAGAAGGTGGGTGGCGGTGGTGGTGGTGAGGGCTGTTAGCCCAAAGTTTCTGAGCAGAGAGGAAACAAAATGGTACGTTTCCCAGGGATACAAGCCAGTAAAGCGCAGTGAGGTAAACCCCAGCCTTGTCTCCCATGGAGGGGAGAGGTGGGGAGGACAAAACAGGAGGCAGCAGGCAGCCGGCTTGGAGCAATTCATGGCCAGCTCTCACTGGCTGTGTCACAAACATGTCCTTACAGCACACGGGGCACCTTGGGCCAAGCTCGCCACTGCTGCTGCCTTGTGCAGCACCTCTTGGTGAGGTGACACTATTGTCTGGTGCAGGTGACAGCTCTGGCACAGAGTGTGGCTGCATTCCTGGAGCGAGATCAGGGGCAGACCAGGGGCCGTACCCTCAGGACTTGCTCCAGGGATTAACTTGGAGTAGTTCTGGTGCTGAAGACACTGGACTGAAGCACTAGCCAGTGGCCCAGGGACCTGGGTGGCTTGTGCTGTCATAGCAGAGGGGCTGACACCTGCCTGAAGTCCTGCTGCCTACAGCCATTATTATGCCGAATATGAATCTGGCCTATTATTCTTAATGCTATTTCTCATCGGTGAAATAGCAGTAAGCAATCTGTGCTTTCAGACATGCTTTTGACTCAGCATGCTTGGGGTTGGATCCTCAGATGGTGTAAAGCAGCCCTGGCCCATCAGTTCACAGCATCACCTGTGATCCCTATTCAGTGTTCACCCCGCTGGCAGTTGTGTCCCGGTGCTCTGGATCAGAGGAGCTGTTTGACCACGGGCTGAAGCTGTGGCCAGGCAGAGGATCCTCTCCAGGTGCACCAGGTCTGTCTGCAGGGGTGGCCTCTGCATCCCGGGATGTGGAGAGAGATATCCTGGGGCAGCTGAAGCCTGAGCCCGGCTGGATTTGCTTTGCTGAGAAGTCCTGGGTTTGCACCGGGTTTGTGCTTGTTTGAAGGGCAGGGACTGCTGAGCTCAGGTGATTAACATAACAATCCCGGAGCTCTGCCTTCATCCTGCGGCTAAAGCCTGGTTTGCTCAATCCAATTTCCAGCCTCTGCCCTTTCTTTAGCAGGCTAATTACAGCGGCAGGACAGTGGAAATGACCTTCTTAAAGTCACAGTGCCCCTCATCTACTTACCTGTCAAAACACAGGAGAGAGAGCACTGGTAACATTCAGAGAAATAACATGTTTAGATACAATGAGTGAATGAACCAAAGTGCAGAGCTCTTCCCTCAAGTTCCCAGTGGGAACTCGTGTGTTGTTACCATTAGTGATGTGCATCTGTAAACCTCTTTCCTAGCAAGGTCCACTGACCAGCAGAGCAATGGAGGTGCAGGTTTGTTTAAATTTAAAGAAGAGTAAGTGTGCACTATTACACTGATAAATGTGCAAGTGCTATCATCTTACACAGAAACCTGTGAGGGCACTGGGCTGGAAAGCTTCTGCAGTGCTGGCTTCTCTCATTAGTCATCCTAGCCTCATTCTGTCTGTAACACGGAGTGCCTGGCTCCAGTGCAGCTCTGGCCTCCTGCTTCACAAACTTGGATGTGTCCTGTGGGCCCAGAGAAGCTGTGAGTGCTCTGATGGTTGGTCCTGCAGGTGCTACAGCCCTGGCATGGGCTGGAGCAGGGCCTGTGTGTGGAGCCTGCCTGGAGGCTGCGGCTTCACAGGAACCAGCATGAGAAGCTTCAATGTGCAGGAAACCCTTGGGCTCCACACAAGATGCTGATGTGGCCACTGACAGAGCAAAGGATAGGTGGTCCCAGTGTCCTTGCAGGGGCTTGTCCATTGGAGCAGAAAAAAGTGATTTCCAAAGGTGGCTGGGCTTGTTTCTGTTTGAACATTCTGACCAGCTTTGTAAAGACTTGTGCTGTAGGTGGCCTAAATGTTCCTGAAACTAAGTCAGCATCCACACAAACCTGCCCCTTCCGAGAGGATAACAGAAAGTAAAAGTTTGTGTCAGTAATCAGTAGCTTGGCACAGGATATTTCTGTTGTAGTCCTGTTGAAATTGTCAGTGATACCTTGTTAAGACTAAGTTTTGCTTAGGATTGGCTTCGTTTTGTGGTTTTAGTACTCAAAAAGAAAGAGGCAATCTCCTGGTTGCAGGAGCACCTGTGAAGTGAAGCCAGCCTAATCAGTGGAGCAGCCATAGCTAAACTGCTTCTGGAGCTGAAAGGATGGTTTTGCAATCTCTCCTGCCTGGAGAGGAGGAAATATGGTGAGCATCATGAGGCTTAATATAACAAAACAGGCCAGGAATAAAATTAACTGGATAGCTGATACAGATGTGTCACTCACACTTTGCCCCAAAGCCACAACTGATTGCTGAGATACCTGTCCCATCAGGCGTTGAGAAGAGGTAGCAAAACAGTTTTCAATTCATGGCAGTCTTGGAGACCTGCTGCACACAGCAAATTTGATGCTGTGATAACTGACACTGTTTGTGACAGACAAATCTGTGGCTTGTGTAGTGAAGCAGTTCAGAAGTGCCTGCTGTCGCATACCAAGAGGCTGTGGAAATGGTACTTGCTAGGAAATATGTTGCAAGAGGATCCCAACTACCAAAGGCATCTACTGAAAGCCATAGGAGAGCAATGAGATATTTGAGAGTGCTGGGAGATTTTTTCCCCCCTGTTATTTTTCTTTCCAAAGGCATAAATGGTCTGGTTCTGTTGAAAGGTACAAAATAGGGGATTCTTGTGAAATAAGGTGAAATCATGAAAACTAATACTCCAGCACTGAAGTATAAACTAAACATATCTGAAAGAGAAGAAAACAATTACAGGAAAGGCTGTTACTAGCAAACTGCTGGGAGGAGGGCAAATTCATCCAGGGCAACAAGTCTAGCATAAATATTGGGAACAGTTTTGGAGGCATGACCTTGCCCATCCTTACTACAACAACCTTTTCCATTTTGCTGCTGGGAAGATAAGAACAGGAGTTGTTCTATCTCTAGCATGGAATGCAGGGTGTAAGAAAACAGTACAATTGTTTAGTTCTGTGCAGAGTGATGTGGCTTTCCAACAGAGCAGGGACTGTGTTTAGAACTATGCACAATAAGGTGGACTCACCCATGTTACTGTTGGTGATGAGGAGCAGCTGATTGCTTCAAGTGAGTCAGATATAATTTGAAATTATGCCTGGAATTATATAGAATATTTAAAACCCTTAAGATAAAAACTGAAATAAATCTGTTATCCATAATGCAGGTGCACTCCAAGAAGAGACAAGCTGAAGCACTTAGGAAACATTTATTGAAAAGGAAAAATAATGTCTCTCTAATAGGATTTTTTTGTTGTTTGTATTTTCCTATGTGAGCTGTCCAGAGGAGACTTCCTTGTTGGAGGAAAGCCCTGCTGCTGCTGAAGGGCAGGGCTCTCAGGGGTTGTCACTGGTCAAGTGACAGTAGGCAGCTTGGCAGAGTCTGCATGTAGACTTTGCAGTATTAAAAATCAAGGCAAGTGGTGTTAGCTCTTCTCCACGTGTGGTTAAATGCTTTCTCTGTAGCTGGTGCCAGGCACTGTCGTGGCCCACTGCTCACAAATGCATTTGCCAGGTGGAGACCACGCCTGCTTTTAGTTGGAGTTTAGGACCAAATGAGACTTCATTTTCTGTGTCACTTCTAAATCATACTTAGGCTCCTCTTTCAGGTAGGGGGTTTAGAAAATTGAATCCTAAGACAATTTCAATCAGGGAATTCACCAATCTCTCTTTTTTTCCCCTGTGCTCTGAAATATACGAATAACCCAACTATGAGAGCTACCCTGTACTGCAGCTTTGTCAGTGGAGAATCTGTGTTTTGTTCAGATTTCACAACACAGTGAGTTACTTGGATCAGACAGTCTCTTAGAGAGAAGCCACCATGGGAATGCTGCTTTCAGCATCCCACACAGTCCTCGAACAGAAGCCAGAGACCTCCTGTTTGAGTTAGTATAGTAATTGGTTGCAGTGCCACTGTTTTAGTGCCATGGTGTCTATAAGCAGAGATCGTGCAGTCTAATTTTGTAATGAAGAATTATAATAAAACCGTAGGCAGTGCTTCCTGCAAAAAATATCTCCTGTGTGTGGCTTTGTGCAGGATAAACTGTCTGGCTTAAATATAGAAACTGTGTTCTTCTGTCAGGAACTCTAAAAGAAAATGCATTTGAGTTGGTGTTTGCTGGCAATGCATTTGGTATGTCATTCACCTACCTATTTAAATTCCAAGTGTAGTAGTTAAATCAACATTAATTCATTCTCCTGTGATGTATTGGACTGATGGAAATCATCACACATTTGTGAGATGTGTGTTCCACATCACAGCATAGCAGTTGTCTGTCAGGGTCAGGCTCACAGGTATCCAGGGTCCTCTCTATAGCTCCTGATTACTCCCTTTCTTTTTCACTCACAAGGACCTTGAGTCAGCTATGTCTGCAGCAGGCTCTCAGTAACAAAATTTCTGTCTGTAAAGTGCTATGTCTGGCAAAACAAGCTCTTGCGAGGTCCTTCCAAGCAGGTTTCTCTCACTGCTCTCATTCCCCACACACATGCAGCATGCACCCCGTACCCATCCCAGGATTTGCTTCCTTCCTTCTGGTGATTGACTCTGTTATTTTGGAGCACAGGCTTACAGAACCAAGATAGAGGATCTCCAAGGGAAGTTTTAAGTGTTCAATAAAAGAAGGAATGCGAGGAGAAAAGAAAGCACCGACTCGAATGGCATCATTCTCTTTCCCGCATCCCTTTGAGGTTCTCCTGTCTTCCCTGCCTGCATGTGACCTCCCTCCTCTTCCAACCAGGCTCTTTCTTTTTTCAGTCTTCCTCCTGCCCCTCACCCTCCTCATTCATTGATCTCCCTTTAGGCTTTATTAGTGACTCTCCCTCCCACCCTTTCTTTCCCTCAGTTTTTCTGATTCTCTAACATGAGACAATTGAATGAGGCCAGACTCCTAAGCCGAAGCTGGGGGTGAGAGGGAAGAGGCGTTAAGATTTAATGATATTGCCTCTTTAAGGAATCCCTAATTCCTAACACCCATCTCCTCCCCCACCTGAGAACCAATTAAAACTCAATGAATTCAAGTGGAGGCTTTTGTGCATCACATGTGCTTGACTAACAAAGCCTTCTCCATGCTGGAATAAAAGCTTCTATTCAGCAGCCAGTTTGTTCTAATTCAAATCACTTCCACTCCAGCATCCTCTCCTTCCTTGCTGCTCCTGAGTTCCCAGGCTGGGCTGCCACCCGCACAGCCCTGCCCAGAGCTTCATGCTCCACCTTGCAGAGTCCTGCTTCGGTGGCAGTGAAGCAGAGGATGGGAGATGACCTCCATATGGTTAACTGGGCAGTCCGTGCTCATTGTGTCCCTGTTCCCAGGAGCCTCCTAGGCTGGGGATGAGCCCACGTGGTGCCCTGCAGGAGCTCCAGCCTTGGGAGCTGCCTCAAAAGGATCTCTTGCTGTACCCTTGGGAAACAGCTCCTGTGTGCAGAGTCCTCTGTGTTTAGACAGAAAAATACCTTATTTATGGGCAGAGCTCAGCCTTCCTTGAAATGAGTGAAAACCCTTTCCTTTTCCTGCTGCTGTGGGGGTCATGCAGATGTAGTGACACCTGAAGTAGCAGGGGAGTCCAAAAGCACACAAAGTCTGAGTCCAAGTAGTTTGTACTTTCATATTCCTCGGTATAAATTGCACTACCTGGAAACCTGAGAGTAACTTCTATCCATTATTGTGCCCTGAAAATGAGCTTGGGTAAGGTCATCTGGGGGATAGAATACATTTCATGCTATTCAACTTCCAAATTTAAGAACCTCACTTGGGAGCTTTGCAGCTGCAGATCTGGAGCTTGGGTGACTTAAAGTAGGGAGGCAATTCTCTGTCCAGATGTTAGCCAGGTAATCTTCCAGGTGTAAAACAGGCTCTGCTAAGAGCTTCTGCCTGTCCTTTGCTGATCAGTGTTGCCTGAGCTGGTAGCAAAGCTGTGTGCATGACATTAACTGGGTTATCTTTTTCTGTTCCTGCAGCCTCCTATTTGTGGAGATACTTATGGATATTTTTTTGCTCTTGTGAGAAATCTCTGGTAGAAGCAGGTTGAGCGCTTTGCTGTGATCGCAATGAGGTTTTTACTCCCTCTAATCTCTCCTGGGAGTGAGCTCCAACATTGCAGGCCAGCTGCCAAGGAAGATATCTGCTCTGCTCCAGAGCCTTGTTCTGCTGTATGGCAATTCCATTGCTCCTGAAACACGTGGTTTTCCCAGGGAGTCCTGAAGCTCTTGGGTAACTGGGATCTGTCCCACAAAGAGCTCTGGCAATTGAGATGAGCTCTTAGAGGCAGATTTCACATTTCTAGAGACACCAATGCTTAGAGGAGTGGTTTGGGTGTACAGGCAGTTAGGGAACTGTGATGTCTGACAAGAGGAATACTGTGTTTTGAACTCACCTGTAGTTTGTGGTGCTGGTAATTTTTCCTACCACACTGCTTTGCATCTGTCCAGCATGGCAGGGAACAAGTGTTAACACACCTCAGGGTGTGTTGCAGTTTTCTAGTCAACTTTTATGAAAGAAAGATTTGAACATCCCTTAGAAGTCCTGTTCCTTACTATAGCTCTGATCTCTCACATCTTACCAACAACCCTGACTCTGACCATCAACTAGAGCTGAATACATTTTACTGTTCCCAAAAAGCATGTTTGGGTCTATACTTGTCTGTCTCACTTGTGTGTTTATAGGTTTGGACATGGAACCTTCCTTTGATGTCAAAACCTCTTACTATTTTGTAAATTGGCACCCATTTTTCATCCAGATTTTTTTTTCTTTAAGTTGGCCTCTTGTTGCAGTGATATGCAGAGTTAAAAAAAGAAAAAGAAAAAAAGAAAAAAGTGCTGTGGATGGGGGTTTTTTTCCCTTAGCAAACCCAGTCCTATGTCTATATAAATGCAAAAGAACATGGACTCTGACAATATGCAAAATGCATGGGGTGCTCAGACTAACACACAAATTGTAAAGAGCTGTTCATTAAGTGACCAGTTAATTTCAGGTAATGCCATGTGGTATCACAACAGTAGAATCTCTGTTCATCAGTATGGTGAATGGGAAGAAGATCAGAATCAAAATCTGTTTTTCTGTCAGAAAAATACTACTTTCCCATGAGTTAGAGAGGGTTTGTTATTTGGGAAAGATAAAAAGTATTTCCCTTTACGGCTTTGAGTTATGTTCTGCAACATGCTCTCTCTGAAGGTCTTGAAACTTTTGTTTTGTTTTGTTTTGTTTTGTTTTGTTTTGTTTTGTTTTGTTTTGTTTTGTTTTGTTTTGTTGTAGGGAGAAAACCCCTTGGTTTTCAAGTAGTAAAAGTGTTTTCTTGGCCAAATCACCTGGCCAATTTGTGAGAAAGGTAGGAATAGCAGAAACAACTTAGGACTCTGCTGAAGAGCTCACTCCTCTGGAGCCTCCTGTGAAATGGAGCAACTGTGCAGCAGCGCTCTAAGGTGGGGCCTGACAGTGCTGCTTGCCTGCTCAGGGCCTGGCACGGCTTAGTTGGTCCCTAGGCTTGTCTGTAATAAACTTGCTTAATTGAAGAGAACAGAAGATCTGAGCCCCCGTGGCTGTGTGGCTCGGGGGGGCAGAACAGCCCCTTCCTTCATGATGCAGCTGAACTCTCCCTGTGTCGAGCACTGACCTTCGTCTCAGGGGCTCAGTACTTTGTTCCTGTTTCTTGTTAGTGAAATGAGTTTGATGGTCTCAGACTTACCAGTAAATGGTCTCTACTTCAAAACAAAGTGCAGTTAGTTTGGCAGGAGAGTCCCAGGTCTGACCTGAAACTAAATTACATCTGACCCTGAGACAGTGAGGCCCCTCCAGGTCAGGGACAAGGGCATTGTCAGGACACTGGGAGCTTGCACTGTAATTAGCAGCAAAGGTATCAAATACCTCTGTTTCCAGCATTCCTGTCCTTAAAGCAACACAAGCATAAAATCTTAAAATTTTTCCTCCGGCAGCCTCACTAAAAACAAACCAAAAGGCTGAACAAACTCTCATTGATTTGCTTTTTCTCTGTAAATCCCTCCCCATCTTACACTGTCTCCCACAATCCCTTGTTCTCCCAGCATCTGGGAGTGAACTTACCAGACACTGCATTGCTTTCAAGGCTCCAAGTGACCAACACACTTGAGCATGCTTTGCCTGACAGCAGGAGTGTGTAAGAGCAGCTTTCCTACTTCAAAAACTTGTTTTACTCCTGAGCTGCTCTAGTAGCAACTGTCTGTTCTATTCCCAGGTTTCTTCAAACACCAGAGAGGCCCCTTTAGGTTCACCTTTCACAATGCGATTTAAATACACTTTCTGTTACAGAAGCATTGTAACATTTTAGAGAGGAAAACACTCCTACTGGTTTCCTGGGTGTCCTGCAGAGTGCCAGTAAACAGAGGCCAGGATTGCAGCTAAAAACATAGAGAAGGTATAAATTACTGAGCTTTATGCTTTCGACCTGGTCACCTGTGCCACTAACAAACCCAGGCCTTGTGTGTGCACCATGGGACACCACAAGCTTGTTTTGCAGAAAACACTGTGTGCTGAGAGCTTTCCCAGGCCTTCTTTGGAAGAGGAATGTTTACTCATTTCCAGCTCTTCACTCAAACATTTAAAATCAGTGGGAAGTTTTGGAAGATGCCTCACTATTTCCATCCATCACAAGTGGGCAGTTTCCAAACCCTAAGGGTGTCTGTGAAGCACTAAGCCTGGTTACCTCCAGAAGGCAAAGGCTGGAGCAGGGCAGGACAGACTGCACAGGGATTCCAAAAACACCCATATAATCAGATTACAAGTCCAGTGAGTCAAGATGTCTTAAACCAGAGTATGATCCCTCTGTTTCACGTGTAACTCATGACAGTCCTTTCTTCTGATGTCTCTAAAAAGGCACTGATCATTCCTGCAAAAAGGAGTGCAGAATTACTCATTGAATAATTGGGAATATGGCAGGGAGATGGAATTAAAATCTCAAACACGTTTTTGTCTGAGCCTTAAGCGTTTTTTAATGTTTCCATACTAATGTTACTTTAATGTTTAATATTACTATTCCCCATTTTGATTCATGTATCCGACAGAAACTTTGAATTGTAGAGGTTACTATTTCATTCATACTTTTACTGAAGGGATGGTTTCAATACACATTTCACACCTTCACTGGGAGAGAGGTTTCCTGCTGCTCCTCTGTGTCCCTGCTTTTGAAGGAGTATCTCCATGTTGTCTGTCTTATCCTTGTGCTAAATAATGCCTTGGGAGTTGGTCCTTAGCCGTTGCAGTGCCTTGGCCACCAGCCAGCTGGGAGCTCTGAGGAACACAGTTTGTGAATCACTGCTTGCTTCTGGTGGGAAAAGGGTCAGTGACTCAGTTAACTTACGCTCATGGAACTGCATGGGCATGAGGTTGGTGGGGAAATTTCTCAAAAAAAAAAAAAATAGCAGAGAAAAGAAAACTGCATGAGGACCCTAAGGTAGCAAAATCAGCCTTGAGGGAAATCCACAGCAGGCAAAGGCGTGAAAAGATAAATGCTTAAAGGCTGTGAAAAGTGAGAAAAAGATGGGCAAGAATGGACAAGTAGCAGCATGAGCAAAGTATTTCCCACTAGACACTGAGCAGTGCAGAATGAGAGCTTCTCTTCTGTTAGAGGTCAGCTCACAGGGTGTGTGGGCAGCGGGAATCGCTGTGTCTTGGGACCAAAGAACAGATTTTGAGCCTTTTCTAGTTCCAAACAAATTTAAAAGCTGATGAAGGTACTGAAACCAGAGTATTTAATAACAGCCATCTCATTTCACATTCCCTAGCCTGGAAGGATTGGGAGCTGTAAGCCTGAGTGAAGGTGTTGTGCCCTGGAGTGAGTGAAGCCCTCCCTCTCTGGTGGACACTGCTCCTGCTCCAGAGCATCTGTGTTGGGTGCACTGCTGTAGGAAAACAGTTCTGAGTCTAACATACACCGGGTGAGTTTGTGCCTTGCAGTAGCTTGTACTACAGCAAACAGGAGAATGACCAGAGATCACTGACCACAAGGGCACCCGGACCCTGCAGGAGCCTCTTGCCTCCTTTCCCCTTCAGCAGGGAGGAGGCTCAGGCAGCAGTGACGTGTACAGAGCAGCTAAGCCTCTCCTGCAATCTGAGGATGGGAGCTTTGCCTGGGAAGACACTGGTGTCCGTCTTGATTAGGATGTGATGCCTGATGGAAGTCATGTGACAAGTACAAACAAAATACCTTGGCAAAACCTTGAGGAACCAGGACAGGCTGAGCTGCTTAGGAAGATTTACAGTGTGTATTTCTGTCCTGTACACTTGCCTTGGTCTGAACCTTTCTCATCTCAGGAGCTCCAGCATGCACCCTGGATTTTAAAGATGCTCTTTTCTGTTCTTTCCTCCAAATAATCTGCAGACCTTCTCAATGTTGTGCTACTAAGTTTAACAGTTACTTAGGCCTAATTACTTTACACCATCATAGTACCTGAATGCTATAATGTCGTCCTCTGAGAAGTGCTGTTGGAATTTGTGGAGCAGAGGTCCCATCAGCTTAGATTAGAAAATAAGTCTTGAAGAAATGGGAGAGTTAAAAGCCAGTGCAAGTGCTATAGCAGAGGTAGGAAATCGATTATGTCCTGAAAGAGAGGGGATGAAGAGAAAGCTTCTGCTTGCTCAGCTGCTGTTCATGTGTTGAGCCAAAAGTTCTCTGTTTGCTCCTCTGAGTGCTTCCTTCTGGTGCTTGGGACAGTGCCAGGACCCAGATTTCTGCCTCCTGCAAGCATCTCAGCAGGGAATCCACTCCTTCCCCTGAGCCCTGTTCTCCCCTTGTTCCTCTATTCTCTTGGACTCTACCTTCTGTAAGGAAGATTTTAGAGGTCCTTGACACGGTGCTGACTTCATCCCCAGATTAATAATTCACACATGCGTCAGACCTGCAGAGGATGTGCAGGTCCACAGATAGTGCAGCATCACTGCCTGAGGAGCTGGTGCTGGAGGCCCAGCAGACTGGGCACCAGCAGTGTCACTGCAAGGAGACATTGGAAACTCTGTGTTGGCTGTGGTGGTGCGTTTGGAGCTCACCCTGCCCCTCTTCCACAGGGACACAGGATTTTATCTTAAATTCAGAACTTTAATACTCTTTAAAAATGTTAATACAGAGACCCCTTTTGTATAATGTGTCTGGCAGCTCTCAAACCTAACCCAGAACTTTTTTCTGTTACCCCTCTTCACCCAGCTCATTCCCAGACATCTTCAGGTTCTGGTGGTATTTGGTCAGCCTGGCCCCATGCTGCACTGTTACTTGCCCTGATATGAGCCCATGGACCAAAGCCTTTACATTTCTCTGTTACTCTTCTCTGGGCTTCATCTATGCATGTAATATGCAAGAACAAAACAGGATGTAATTATCAAACTGATATTTGCCTAATTTATTCTTTAAAAATTTCATGAATGGGAATTCCTTGGCCTTCCTGACTCCCCTCTCCTATCTTTAGCCATCCTTATAGTTGCTAGTTTCTCCTGATACCTAACATTTATCTCTTTCTGTGTCAACTGAACCTATTGCCTTCCCTTTAGTGAGCACAAGAAACAATTTAATCAATCTTCTTTAAAAGGCTCCAGCACATCTGGTGGATTTTGGTTGCATCCATCCTCATCTCTCTTTTCTAATGGTGGGGAAATGAGTCTCTCTGTATCCCACCAATGGAAGCTCTGAGCTTCCAGGCGAGGAGGGGAAGAGCAGGAGGCAATGTTCTGCTTCTCAGCTGGGAAAGAGCCTCTTAACAGTGGATGCTCTAAGAAAGGTCCCTTTTCCATAGGAAATGAAGACTGGGAAGGGGACATGTAGGAGAAAGGACGCAGCAGAAAGCAGTGACTGGTGGAAATCTGGGACAAATGGTAACTAAGAGGTTAGAGGGAAGGTGGAGTTCAGGGCACTTTCGAGGAGACAAGTCTCATTTTTTGAATCTGTTGTTGCTTTCTGTCACTTTATATGCAAACTTTGGAATATTAAAAAGAAAAAATTAATGGGAAATGAAAATGTTTCCAGCTCCTCTTTGGGGAAGCAGGATCCTTCGCAGGCTGCTGCAGAGAGGTGGCACTTGGGCTGGGCTGGTGCTGCGCTGGGCACACTCCCTGCAGGGACCAGCTCCTGTGTTAGAGCTGAGCAGCCAGGGCTTCCTCCCTCATTTGCTGGACTGATTTAGATAGGATCATGGAGACTAGACGCCACGTAGTAGTTTTTAGAGTTTGTAGAGAGGGAGAATAGCAGGCAGGGCTCTCTGATTTTTCCCTTAGCCATCATTTCCAGGACAGCGGGTGGAAGCCTGCAATCTCCTACTGTCCTTCAGAGACCTCACTGGTTTTGCTATTTTATGCTGAATCCCTACACTGAATTTACTACACTGCAAGTTCTCTTGATGCTTTATTTTCCATTCCCTGCAGACTTCTTTCCCTTTTTTCCCCCTGAGGCTCTAATCCCTCTTACTGTTTTGTGGTAGTTGGGGTGGTCTCCTTCTCTTTCCTCCCTCACTTCTTTTCCAGTTATCTCTATTTACTCTTCCTATCCTCTTTCTCCTGCTATTTATTAACTCCTGCGTTTCTCTTGCATGTCACCCTGTTTCTCTTCTGTATTCCCACCCATCCTGTTCTTCAGTGCTCTGCACCCTGTAAACAGTTTTCTCCCCCATGAATCTTGCTCCCTGAGGTTTCTTATATGAAGTAAAGAAATCCTTGGTGCATTTGCAGTCATTCGTCTCTTCCTATTGCTGACTCTGTCCTCCCCCCCCCCCGCCACCTGAGTGGAATCTAAATAATTTAATTTCCCTAAATAGCTCCTCTCTGCCTGTGTGCCTGACTCTTGCCCCAAGCCAGCTCCTGCCAGGCAGGATGTTGCTGGAGCAGTGGGTTTCCTTTGAGGTAGACACCCCTGGCTGCCTCGTGCATGGGCTAGCAGGGTTTTGCCATCAGCCTTTCCAGAGGGTCAGCATCCTTCCCAAAGCAAGCGTGAGAACCACCAGAAGCCACTGCCAGAGCCTGGCGCTGCCCCCAGGCTGCCTATGGAGCCACAGTTAATACCTGCCAGGTTTGCATCTTCAGCATTGTAATGCAACTGGTACAAAAATTATTTTAATTCCAGTTCAGTTTGTTTATTAACTGTCCAAACGAAATGAAAAGAGAAACTTTTCATAGTTCCTGACTGCCAAAACCTCCCAGCTAGAGACAGGTCTCCAAGCCAATCTCTCCTTAAGCTTTATATGATGAGGGAGGAAAAGAGGCGGCTGCTCTCCCTGACCCTCCCCTAACCTCCACTTTTTGGAACCTCCCTCTCGCCATGAATAACTCCAGTGTCTGCCACTGGTGCTGGGCAGAGCTTTGCCAATCATCCTCCTCAGCAGGAAGCGGACATGATTTTGATAGTGTCACTCTACCACACATGAGACACTGAATAGCAGCAAGAAAACTGAGCAGTTTTGTTAATCTCGCTGGTGTTTGGCAACCTCTCAGCAGCAGCCACAGAGGCACTACAGCTGTCTGTCTGCAGCCCCAGGAATACAATGCTGCATTATTTTATATTCGGCAGATCATCTTTCCAATCATAAGGTCTGGAATGTTTTATATATTTACTTCTCTGTGAGGAAAGCTTCCTACTGTCACTAATCAGCAGATTTTTCAAGACCCACTGTCCTGTGCGTTACAGAGATAAATTAATTGATACTTACAAAGCACTCGGGGTCCTAAGGTGGAAATACAAAATATCATGTGTATGTTTTGGAAACAACCTCGGAATAAGTGACATGGTAGGT
Organism: Petroica traversi; assembly: GCA_025920805.1. Lineage (NCBI taxonomy): Eukaryota > Metazoa > Chordata > Aves > Passeriformes > Petroicidae > Petroica > Petroica traversi. The sequence goes on from JAHLSL010000041.1 coordinate 1,723,735, forward strand.
TACTGTGTCATTGCTAGTGATGCAAGTCCAACCACATCCTCCATCCAAATCTTCCTGAAGGCTCAATGTTTTTCCCTCTGATCTTCACAGATGTTAACTCACATTGATCCTGTTCTCCTCTCTCCAATATTATTTTGGTGGAGAAAATGTGAAGAAAATAATAAAAGTTAAAAAAAAAACAAACCCAACACAATGAAGGATTTTAACAGTGTCCCTCAGAGTGCTCAACTTGTACTATCTCAAAAATAATACATTTAAAATTTTAGTGATGCACTGGTAGCAAACAGAGATGTTATCCTTTAGTGAGTCCAACACTGAGCTCATTTCTTTCCCCCTCCTTTTTTTTTTTTAAATTAGCATTAGTAGAGTGCCTAGGTTGGGCAATTATGGAATATAAACCCTGTGCCAAGTGACTTGAAATTGTAGTTAGTTCCCTCTTTAAAGTATTTGCCCTCCAAATGGGAGAGAGCAGGTGCCAGGAAGGAGTAAAACATGAGTGAGTTTGGGCAGTGTGGCAAGCAGCAGTGGTGGCTCTGGTGGCCCAGCTTTGCCCAGGTTTCTCAGAACACACAAGGTTAGGTAGCTGGGATGGTTTCTCAGGACATGCAAGGGGAGGTGGCTGGGATGGTTTCTCAGCACCACTGCTTCCACTGGCTCTGCACTCCTGCCCATCACTGCCAGCTGCAGTAGCACTTCTGCATGTCATTATTCATATTTCCCTGCTGCACCAGCCCTGCTGCCTCTCAGGGCACCTCCACCCAAACTGATGACTTCAGCCCTGTGGAATGAAGAGTGGGTCATTCTGGAGAAGCAGCTCAGCCTGCACTGGTGGCAGCAGGAGCTGGGATGCTGCATAGATCAGCTCCCAGGGGTGGCTACCAAGTCTCTGGGGTTGAGTGTGTTGCTGTGTTGGCAAGCACAGGGCCAGGAGACAGGATAGGATCCTGACCCATGTCAGGAAATGTGGTGGGTGAATGGTGCTTTGGCAGAGCTAATGGGCAGAAGATGAATTCAACTCAGTTACAGCCCACGTAACAAAAGATACAATGGCAAAATATTGTTAAACAAAGGTGTAGTGGTTCCTGTCCAGGAAGGAGATGAGGTGTATTGGGACGTGGAAAAACAGTCATGAGAGAAGAGGAAGAAAGGTCAAATGAGGATGGCACTGACCTGAGCTGTCAATACCTTGCTTTAGGCAGTGAAAGGGTACAGAGGGACCCGTGCTGGAAGGAGCAGAGCCAGGGATGCCTGTGAGGAGTATTTGGCACCACAGAGCACATGCCTGGAATCCAGTGATACCCTCTTGCCATGAGAAGGGCTCACAGCACTGTCACCAGAGGTTTTGAGCACTGCTCTATTCTATATGCCACAGATGCAAACAAGTGCCTTCTCCCAGAGAGATGCTTGGTGCAGTCAGGCGAGGTTTCAGCTCTCCTCTTGCCTCCAACTTTACAGGTATTTCATTTGGTCCTCGCCGAGCTCCTCCAGCCACTCGGGCTAGGTTGCCCAAGAGCAGAGTCGGAGTGCACAGACCTGCTCGAGAAGCGGCATGTGAATGAACTTGTGTGGCTGTGGAACTCGAATGGAGCTCGGCACGAGTCTGTCAGCCTGAATGAGCAAGAAGCTGCGCGGTGCCTTGGGGACCAGCCTACCCCCTTCCCAGTGAGCCGCGGGCAGAGGAGTGCGGCTGGGCTGTGCATACCTGATGCTGCGGGGCTCTACGGGGCTCCGCGGTGCCCGGCAGCAGCTCTGCCCCGGGTCCTGCAGCCTGAGCACTGCCGTGCGGGGCAGCAAGCGGTGAGGCCGGGAAGCCCCTGACCCCTGCAGGGTCCCCGTGGGCTGCCAGGGGGCACAGAGGTACCAGGGCTCCGGGAAGGCGCCTCGACTCCCCGCTGCCCGGTGGAGATTCCGGGGTGAGCAGGGCAGTCCTGGTTCCGACCTGTAAGCGCCCTCGGCGGCGGCGAAATACCGGGAGAAACCGGGCCGGGGTC